>OX451737.1:1496181670-1496509826 GCA_948472305.1 Vicia faba
TTATTTTAAAAATAGTCAAAATACTTTATAAATAAATAAATTTTTTTCAAAGAAAATTTTTTCTATATCAAATTTTGCACCTGGACACAAATATGTTACGATTCTTAATCTTGCTGGCCAAGATAAGAATTTGGGCTTTGGATATTGGATACTTCATTTTTTGGGGTTTAACCTGATTTTTTTCACTTATAAATAACCCTAAAAAAGTACACACAATTCAATCACGAATCCACAAAACTTATTATTTTTTCTTTCAAACTCTTAGAATTCTTGTTTTGGTTTATTATAGGGTTGTTGACTATATCAGAAAACAACCCTAAAATTGCTTTTCAAACTTATTGGTGTTAAATTTTATTCTTAGCCGATGATTTTATATGAGGCCTCCATTTTATTATTTGTTATTTTTACCAGACGATGTTTATCTGATGGAATTTTTTCTTTTAAAATTATATTTTATAAATTTCCATCAACTTTACACATAAGCCAATCCACACTATACGAAGAAAAAACCTTCACACACTTTTTTCTAAACTTCATCGTACATACTAAGTCAAACGCGTCCTTTGTTTATTTCACGTGAAAAATTCTTACACATAACTTTTGCATATACATGAACCTAGCATCAATATGCCAAACTTTTAAATTTCACTTTTTTTAAGTTACCTGTAACATATAGAACCACCACAAAACTCTACTTATTTACCATATTTTCTTTTTCAATCATCATTCTTATTATCTAATCTAATTTCTTTTTACAAGAGCATATACCTGTTATACCCTAATTTCCCCCCCTAAGATTCCCCTATCATCTCATATCAATTCAACAATACCAAGATCACAATTGGGTTTGGTTCTTCTCCCTATCTTTAGTTTTGCTCATGAGGAATCACCAAGCACCTTGATTTGTATATTATGGTAATATTTGATTTGTGTTGATTAACTTTTAACTAACAAATACAATGGATGTTTGCTCTAATTGATGATCCTATAGGTGAAGGCATAACACATCTCATCAGGTGGATTCATAGATGCATGAGTTCGTGTCCATGACTTATTCAACAAAGTTTCATTGAGATTCAAGCTTCAACATTGAGATTACTTCAAAGAAACATCATTATAAGGTCTACTATGACTCATCATACCTCAATTTGTCAAAAAAAGTCAAAGGATGCAAAGGTTGATTCAAGAGGTTTGACCTAATTTGACAAGTTCTTGATTCCTTGATCACAAGTGCATAATTCCTTCAATTCTTAACATTTGGAAGTGGTTATTGTTGCTATCAATTCTGAATATCGTCCTCAATAACTTTTATTCACATGGAAAAAGTAATTGTGCAAGAAAGTTTGTCGAAATTGAAAGGGGTTTCCAAGTCATTTTGGTGCTCTAGGAGCTAGGGTTTTGAACTTCTAAGGGTTATATCTTGCTCATCTTTTGGTATTTTTGTGTGATTCCAAAAACATGCTTCTCTTAAAAGAATTATAAATAAATCACTTCAAAAATATCAAGAAAATTTTATGTGGAAAATGCCTAATGATTAAGAAATATTACATGTCCTCTAGATATGCCATTAAATTCTCTTATGTGACTTCAAAGGATCATAACTTGGTCAATTTTCATTTCCTTAAGCCCATTCTTTTTCCATAATGATTTTAAAGATTTGAAATTAAACTCTTATTTTATGTGCAAATCTTGGAAATGGTTGGAAGATGCCTTAAGAATGCAAAAGATTATAGGTCACCTCATGAATTTTCACCAATTTCACAAGGCTTAACTTTTTCAATACTTTGTATTTTTGAGTGGTTAAAGTTTCAAAATGCTCTCTAGGAAGTCTACTTCAAGCTAGTATCATTGATCAAAGCTCAATTTTGAAGTAAGACCATGTTTAGAATCAAAACATTATAGGTCACTTTTGAAGAAAAACATAGAATTTTTTCTAAGTACAAATAGTCAGCATCTTTTTCTCAACTTTGACTCATCACAACTTTTAGCTCAAGCATCCAATTGATCTAACTCTTTTCATATTGTAAAGTTTGTGAACTTATCTTTCAAATGCTATAAAAATTACATCATATAATGCCCTACATTGTTGGCACCATGGCTATGAAGGTGGCATCTTGAAATTGAAGGTTCATGTTCAGTCAGATTTGAAAATTAGTTTAAACCCAATTATAAGCATGTTTAAGGATCAATTTCACATCTAATCATGTTTAGGAACTGGCCATAATGAGAAACTACCCTTGAACCATCCATTTTTCTGCATTTTGAGCCATGTGAAGGACACTTTTCCCACTTAGCAGGTTCACACGATTTCATTGATTTTGCCTCCAATTCACACGCTTGAGCCTTACATCATGATCAACTATAAATAAGGATCATCCTTCACTCATTTTATCAAGTTTTTGATAGAAAATTGACCCCTGTTTAGATCCCACACAAACTCTGGATTTGAATTTATGATTTTTGCATTCTCACTCCAAAAAACCAAAAGCTTCATTCAGTTAGCTTCATTGAACTTCTCTGATGCTAACCATACTCTTACCTTCAAGAATTATGACATATACTGATCTACAGAAGTCCAGTTTCAGAGCTACCTTTTTCTACTTCGTTTAGGTAGATTTCTTGGTCAAATCGCTCGAAATAAAAGACTAATCTACTCTCTGCATCCTTCGGATTCTCATGCTTTTTATAATTTGCAATTTCATTGAATTTTGAGTGAGATATTCCAGGAATTCCTGCTCGTTATTAATTTTCCATTTTCTCAATTTAAGCCTTGCTCAATATATATAAATTTATGGCAATGGTACCGTTAGAATCATCTTAAAGAGATGAATCTAATGTTACCAGTCTGGTTCTCTAATTTTACAGTTTGAGGAATCCTAATCTAGGGCGTCTGGAGGTTGAAGACGACCTATGTGTCGTGCTTCAAACAATGAAAGCGTCACATGTGATATTTTTGAATCCAATCCGATATGTTTGGTTTACCATACGGGCACTTTGAGAGTCCTTGGATCTGATTACTTCGATTAGTCAGACTCCATCCAACGCGCCAGAATTTTAGTTGTTTTTAAATATTAAAAGGTGATCCAGTGCAATTTCTAAAGCTGATCATGATATGCATAACATGCCTGGTCTTTTAGATCTAATTACTAGCGCGTTTTGACTCTCATCCAATGGTCCATATTTTTTTAACTTATTTTTATTTTCTGTTGTTTACACCAAACTTCAAAAAATCATAGAAAATTCATTTCTGACTTATAAATTATGAAAAATTCACAAAAATATTTTTAAATATTCTCTTTGTGATTTTTATTTTTTCATGATTTTATTTTCATATTTAATATTTTTTATAATTTTTCATTTATTTTGACTTGTTTCTAATTATTTATAAATACTTTTTGATATTTTTAAATCCTAAATTTTTTTATAAAAATCATTTTTCTCATTTCTGACTTTCTGAAATTTTTCTAGAATTTTATATTGACTTATATTATTTTTGATCTTTTTTCACTTATTTGATTGATTTTAATTAATTTAAAAAATGCTTTTCTGTGTTAAAAAATTACCAAAAATTTTATAAAAATATTTCCGATTTTTTCTAATTTTTCTATGGTCTTTTTAAAATTTTCTTTGATATTTTGAATATAGTTTTCTATTTTACCTTTTATTTTCATTTTAAAAACAAGTTAAAAATCATTTTTATTTTTATTTATTTTATTCATTAAATGCAATTTATTTTTTTAATATATTTCGGCTATGTGATTGTTGATCACAAACTTCATTAACATCATTGGATCTTGGGTGTTGATTTTAACTCCACCAAAATGGATGGATGATTTTAATGATAGTATTGATCAAATATTTGATTCAAATGCTTCCCCTTCCTCTTCATCTTATCCCTTTCTCATTGTTCTACATGTTGTTAGAGGATGATCTACATATCATCTCTCCAAATATATGGCACACAGATTTCTATTGACCAACCTCAAAATAGGTGCGGCTTCTATATAAGTCCACTTACGATTGCTTAACATAGCGCTAAATTTTGTCCTGATTCGAGAAATGATCATTCGTGGCCCAAACCTATGTTTCCGAGCCCAAGTATGTTTAATTTGAAACCTTTGATCCAATAACCTTGAGGTTCATTCTTAGGAGGCTTTGGTCTTATCAATCCTCTAATGAATCATCACAAATTTTTGACTAAGTGAATCATTTAAACGTCGTTGACCATTTGTTGTTGCCTCGAGATTTTGAAATGAATGATATTCTTGATAAAAAGCAAATGAAACTTGTTATTTAGAGGATTTGATTTTATCAATCTTCTAATGAGTTTTACAATGCAAGATTCAAGATGGTCATCCAGCTAACCTCTAATTTCTAACCCACTAACAATTAACTTTTATTATTATGCTTTTACTTTACACTTTTACTTTTACGCATCAATTATTTTAGCATTTTCATTTCATGTTATTTTCACCTTTGCTCACTTGAGCATTTATCTTTATGTCATTTTTATTTTGCTCACTTGAGCTTTCATTTTCTTTTTTTGAAGATACCTAATGATAAACTTAAACCATTAAAATACTTTAATGTTACTTGGACTACTTGGTTACTATCATTGGCATTTTGGAGTTATGGACTTCTTGGACTTAGGATTAGAAGCCTTGATATACCTTGAGACCTTGTGACTTCTATTGTTATTTTGTCTGGAGTTCTTGGGGGTTTATCCTAAGACATTGGGTTGTTTATTTTCTTTGTGTGCAGGTTATTCTGATTATATGCTTTGTTTGTGACTGAGAATTAATCTGTATACATCCGTTACTCTACCAACTTAACAATACTTTGACATTTTTTGTGAGAATACTAAAAGTCAATCAATCTCATTCAAACCATTTTTCCACGTTGGCTTTTTACCTTAAAACTTTTCTTAAAAGATTAGACTCATGTCAATCCTTGTAGTGATGCGAGCTACTATACTTCTATGATATGTAGTGAAATGAGATATTTTCCACTTGGGTTTTCAGTGAGGCTCTGTTGATTTTAAAATCTAAGCTATATCCTCCACTTTGAGATGACAAAAATTCTCCTTTCTCATAATCATGGGTAGTAAGGATGTTCTTCCACTCAGATAAGACGATGATGTCTCTTCTCTTAAAATTAACAAACACACATGTGTTTTAAAATTTTAAAGGTGAACTACGAGTATTTTGATCCCCTATTGCATGGAAGTTGGTACGTAGGTACTAAAGATTTGCAACCGCGGCGGGTGCAAAAATTGTAAAAAAAATATACTTCTTTTCCCATCCCCACAATCTATTTTTATACACGACATTTATAGCCAAAATACACAGATTTTCTAAGAGGTTCCTGCGGTATATGTTTAGGGTGCTAATACATTCCCTTTGCATAACCAACCCCTAAACTTAGATTCTCTCCCACTCTTTTTTGGGTTATTTTCTCTTTTCTCATTCCTTTGGAAACGATAAAGCATGATTGCGGTTTTTATTTGATCTGTGTGAGTCAAGTCAATCCAATGGTTTAGTCTCAACATTTCTACCGCTACAAAAAATGGCGACTTCACTTGGGAAAGATCAACCAATTGCTGGTCCATCCCTAAGTGGGTTGAGCTTATATTTGTTTATATGTGTATGTGCTATTATTGTTTGTATATTATGTGTTAAATATGTTTGTCTAGATTTTCTTGTTTTCAAGGTGCTTGGTGATTTCTCATAACTCCTATACCCGAACTTAGGAAAACTTAAGATAGGACGGGCATTATAATCATGTTAACTTGTAGGGAGTAATCCCAAAAAAGAAGACATGAAATCCCCCACTTAGTGGAGGCCTCTTTGACTGTAGTGTCATTTACCGAGTAATCAGGAAGACATGCTGCTTTCAACCTGGAAGCTCGTTAAAACTGAGGACCGTAGAACGCTTAACCCATCTTGGTATTTTAGGTGTAGTGTGGAAACTATGACTGAGTACCATGGCGTCAAACAAGAACTACCGACTATTGAAGATAAAGTTACTGAATTTGCCGATTCTGGCATTGACAATATTGCTGGAACCAGTAAGGTTACTAGAAGCGAAAGGGTTTTCTCTCCGGAAATCCCTCCAGAGACTATTTCTACACCTGTCAGAGTTACTGCCATCGAGTAAACTGTTGAGGCTCGGGGTAAGGAACAAATAACAGAGCCTGCCCAGACAGAGGCACCTAAGGAAGCTACAATCTAAGACACCTCTAGACAAGAGTTGGAAGAGGTATTGAATATTATTTGCAAGAGTGACTACAAGATTGTTAAATAGTTGGGGAAGACCCCATCCAATATCTCTATGTTATCCCTATTACTGTGTTCTGAAGCTCATGCACAGGCTTTAGTAAAATTCTTGAAGACTGCTCACGTGCCACAAGAGTTTTATGCCGATCAATTTGGAATTTATGTTGCTAGCTTAATGATCAACAATGGATTAGGTTTCTCTGATGATGATCTAACTCTGGAAGGAAGAAACCACAATAAAGCCATGTATGTCTCCATCGAATGTAGCGGCACTACTTTGGCTCATGTATTGATTGATATTGGTTCTTCGTTAAATGTCCTACCAGAAGGTGCTTTGGACAAACTTGATTGCGAAGGGGTCATACTGAAACCCAGTGATATTGTAGTTCGAGCCTTTGATGGGTCAAAAAGGATGGTACACAGGGAAGTGGATCTTCCGATCAAAGTGGTTTCGCAGATATTTGTGTCTACCTTCTATGTATTAGATATTTGACCAGCTTATTCCCGCTTACTAGGATGCCTCTAGATCCATGGGGTAGGAGTTTTCACCTCTATCCTACATTAGAAATTAAAGTATCTTGTAAACGGAAAGATTGTTACTGTCTGTGGTGAAGAAGAGTATATGGTCAGCCACTTGAACTCTTTCAGGTATGTAGATATGGACGGTGAATTCATCGGGACTCCCTATCAAACTTTTCAAGTTATCCCTCCTACCACTATTAAAGATGTCTTTGCCATTCCCAAAGTTACTAGGGTTCCTCCTAAGATGGCTTCATTGAAAGATGCTAAAGCTACTATAGAAGAAGATGATTATACTATTTGGGGTCAACTTCCTGACATTCCCTATAAATCTGACAAGTTTAGTTTGGTTTCACTGCAGAAGGTCAAAGGGTTGTTCGTCACGCTTGAGCTGGAAGACCACCATTCCGCATCAGCAACAATGGAGTCAATGCTATAGAAGACACTGACAATGATTATGACTTTGACAGCTGGATCTTTCATACCGTTGGCAATGGGCTTAGCAACTGGAAGACGGAGGACGTTATCTCTATCTGTTTTAGTCAGGAGTAATAGCTTCATTTCTATTTTTTATTGCTTTCATGTTTTGTCTTTGTAATAATTAAACAATGACTTTAAGCCTTGTGCCTTACCTGGGGCACAACGGTTCATTTATTAAGGGTTGTCATTTCATAAACATATTTTCATTTAATAAAAGCATTGGACGTTTTGCATTCAAATTGTGTCCTTTCTTTCTTTCTTTTCACTTTTATCACTTTCAAATAGCTATGTGTTCTTACACACACCCGCACAATACATTGCAGATCCACATCCACTCTGGATCACATTGATAATGATTCTGCTATTGCCACTTATGACTTTGAAAATCCGATCTACCAAGCCGAGGACAAAGATGAGGAATATTGTGAGATACCAGGAGAACTTTCCAGACTGTTAATTCAAGAATAGAAATCTATTCAACCACATGAAGAGTCGTTTGCAGTGGTAAACTTGGGTTCTGAAGCAGATAGAAAAGAGGTCAAGATAGGAACCAAATTAGAGGACAGTGTAAAGAATAGGTTAATACAGATGTTGCATGAATATGTTGAGATCTTTTCTTGGTTATATAAAGACATGCCATGGCTTGATACCTATATTATGGTTCATCGTTTGCCGATGAAAGAGGGTTGTGCTTCGAGAAAACAGAAGGTCCGTTGTATGCGTCCCGAGATGTGAGAGAAGATCAAGGATGAGGTTATGAAACTATTCAACACAGGTTTCTCATCAGTGCCATCATATCCTCAATGGGTTGAAAATCTTGTTCTGATACCAAAGAAATACTATAAAGTACGTATGTGTATAGACTACAAGGATCTGAACAGGGCGAGCCCCAAAGGTGATTTCCCACTTCCACATATTGATGTTTTGGTTGACAACACCGCTCAGCATAAGGTAATCACCTCCATGGATGGTTTCTCAGGGTATAATCAGATCAAGATGGCACCTGAAGACTTGGAAAAGACTACTTTTGTTACACATTGGGGCACTTTCTCCTACAAGGTTATGCCTTTTGGGTTGAAGAATGCCAGCGCAACATATCAGCGTGCTATGGTAGCTTTGTTCCACGACATGATTTATCATGAGATAGAGGTCTATGTTGATGATATGATAGCCAGATCATAGACTGAAGAAGAGCATCTGGACCATCTATATGAGTTGTTTGAGAGACTAACAAAGTATAAGCTAAGATTGAATCTGAACAAGTGCACCTTTGAGGTGAGATCAGGTAAACTCCTAGCTATTAAATAAATGCCTCCTCCTCGTACTGAGAAGGAAGTCAGAGGTTTCTTGGGACGATTGAATTACATTGCCATATTTATTTCTCATTTGACTTCTACTTGTGATCCGATCTTTAAGTTTCTAAAGAAAGATCAGGTGGTGAGGTGGAATGATGACTTCCAGATAGCCTTTGACAAAATCAAGAAGTATCTACAAGAACCTCCAATTCTAATGTTTCCAGTTGAAGGAATAGCTCGATCATGTACTTAACAGTGTTAGAGAACTCAATGGGGTATGTACTGGGGAAGCATGACGAGTCTGGTCGAAAAGAGAATGCAATATACTAACTTAGTAAAAAGTTTATAGATTGTGAAACATGATACTCACTGCTCGAGAAAACTTGTTGCGCTTTGGCATGGGCTACTCGCCGACTAAGACAATATATGTTGACCCATACTACTTTGTTGATCTCTAAAATGGATCCCATAAAGTACATATTCGAGAAACCTGCTCTCTCCAGAAGGATAGCCCGATGGAAAATGGTCTTAACATAATACAAAATTCAGTAAACCACTCAGAAAGAAATAAAAGGAAGTGTACTGGAAGATCATTTAGCTCATCAAGTCGTTGACGACTACCAATCTATGAACTTCAAATTCCTGGACGTGAACATTATGCTAATTACAGATTTTTAAGAACCTGGACTGTATGAAGGACCTGAGCCATGATCATGATGGACTATGGTTTTTGATGGAGCTTCCAATGCGCTTGGAAATGGAATTGGTGTTGTGATTATCTCTCCCAAGGGTTGCCATACGATCTTCACCGCCATAATTTGCTTTGACTGTACCAATAACATGGCCGAATACGAAGCGTGCATCATGGGTATCAAAGCTGCTATTGATATGATAATTAAGTTCTTAAATGTATATGGATACTCAGCCCCATTAATCAATCATATTAAGGGAGAATGAGATACAAGACATCTGAACCTCATTCCTTATCGGGAGCATGTGTTGACCTTAATCCCGTACTTCGAGGAAATCACTTTCGAGCATATCCCACGAGAAGATAATCAATTGGAAAACACGTTGGCTACCATGTAGTCTATGTTCAAATTCAGATGGGACAATGAGGCTCCTAGAATTAATATTGAAAGGCTAGATGAACCGGCAGACTCCTACGAAATTGACACTGATGGAGTAGAAGAGAAGCCTTGGTTTCATGAAGTAAAAAGATATCTTGAGGCTCAAGACTATCCTGAAGGGGAATCTATCAATGACAAGAAATTCTTATGGAGGTTTCAGCTAAGTTCTTCCTGAGCAACAAAATTCTATATAGGCGCAACCATGATTTGACTCTGCTATGTTGTATGGACAAGAAAGAGGCGGGAAATATTATGGGCGATATGCACGAAGGTATCTGTTGTACCCCAAAATTTGCCCTCCCATATTTCTCAAAATATTTCAAGAAAAATTCACAAGTCCAACCCGGCGCGTCATATTCAGGTATTCTTTCGCCAAGATATCTCTGATAACGTATTCTCAAATTCAGGTTCGGCTCAAGAGTCAATTCTTTAAAGAAGGTATCCGAATGTGCGAGTTTTCTTGAAGAAATATGGTGAAAAAGTGTGCTGAAAGTGCAGTTTTTACGCGCTAAAAAATTCATAACTTGAAGATCGCGACTCGTTTTGAACCCTTTCCGGTGGCCAAAATTTCGTCTTGACATTATCTACGTTTTCATCTCTCACGGCTGGAAGCCAATTTCGATCAGAAGGTCTTCAAAAATGTGGATTTATCAAGTATTTTCATACAGAGAATTTGTGACAGAAGTTTATTTGTGTCATGTTCAGAAAATCATAACTTGGTCGATTTTCATCGTATCGAGCTGGTTCCGGCGCCAAAATTTCAAAAATTGAGTTGGCTACATTTTCACAGGAGGTATCGAGTTCGAATGGTGTTCAAAAGGCCTTCGTTTTTTGCTCAGAGTGCGTGACACGCTGAAAATCCTGAATGCTGAATATTATTTCATTTGGGCCGAAACTTCGAAAATTCATAACTCGGTCAATTTTTATCGGATTGGGCTCATATTTTTACACAAGGTCCCTGACTCATAGATCTACAACT
Organism: Vicia faba; assembly: GCA_948472305.1. Lineage (NCBI taxonomy): Eukaryota > Viridiplantae > Streptophyta > Magnoliopsida > Fabales > Fabaceae > Vicia > Vicia faba. The sequence continues at coordinate 1,496,192,349 of OX451737.1, forward strand.
TTGCTTCAAAAGTCGAGACCAAATTATGCACCGATCAATACCAGTTTTTTATTGAAGAACGTGTCAGAGTCGACACTGGAGCCCAAAATAAGTTTGTCTGAGCTGAAACTTCAAAATTTGATAACTAATTCACCGTTTATCCGATTGAGCCGATTTTCAGACAGGAGTTAGTTCTCGATGTCGGCTACATTTTGTTTTCACATTTCAACTTCAAAAATTGCACTTAAGTCCCTGCGATTTAGCCTTGAAAGTGACGAACTCAAGTGGACATTGGAGGCCCAATTGCACATTCAAAGCCCATTTTCTTTACCCTAATTTCCATTATATAATCACCTTCTTTTCACACAAACCAGGGAGGAGAACAGAGGAAAAAAAAAGAGAAAGAAAAAACTTGGCCACAACACTGTCAGAATATCAAATTCTTTCAAGCACCCTAAAACCTTGAAATCCTTATTACAAATCTCTCTCTCACTACAAACAAGCCATCACAGTTACCAATCAACACCTCACTACTTCTTCAGTAAGGGTAAGGATGGCTTGATCTCCATGATCAAAAGGGCATAAAAGCATTTATGTCACTACTTTTCCAGTAAGGGTAAGATTGATTTGATCTCCATGATCAAAAGGGTATAATCATTCATACATGCCATATTGTGCCTAAACATTAAATTTCTTCATATATTGGCTTTATTTGCATTTTATGATTTTATTTAATGTGTTCATGAGATTCAACACTGCAGATTTAGACAGGATCCCATGCAGGTTCATTAAGGAATGTTGAGGCCAAAAGCCAAAAGCCAAATGGCCAAAAGCCAAAAGCCAAAAGCCAAAAGGCAAAAGCCAAATGGCCAAAAGAACAACTTATGCATGACACCAATACATGGCGAACATATATCCTGAGAAGATTAAGGAACGTTGAGGCCAGAACACAAATGGCCAACAGCCAGAACACAAATGGCCATGAAACCCAATCCAATGGCCAAAGAATGCAGACTGTTCAAAAAAACCTCCCATTGGGCCTGAAACCCCCCTTGGTTTGCATCCTTTTTAATTTTATTTTCTTTTCTTTTCTAATTCTTTTTTAATTGTTTTAATTGTTTTTTTCACCATAAAATAATTTTCTATAATAAAAACAGAAAAATCAAAAATACAAATATATTTAATTATTATTAATTTCATCACTAACCTATTTTTTGTAAATAAACTCTAACAATTAACTTAGTTTAATTTAGGTTTTTAAACTTTAATCTTTTTCTTAATAAGTAAAAAGTATCTAGAATTAGGTTTTTTTTTTGACATTTTCATCTTTTTCTTAAATAAATTATTAATCATCATTATTTATCATTATTATTAATTACTAAATATTTTGTAAATAAATATGTAAATAATTAATTAGCATAAATTAGGTTTTAAACTTTAACCTTTTCTTTAATAATTAAAAATATTTAGAACTAGGGTTTCCTTCTAATTTTAAATTCTTTTCTTATTTCATTAAATACAAAAAAACAAAAAAACATTTCTTTTCTTTAATTTAATACTTAATTAACTTTTAATTCAATTTAATTTCAAAAGGGTCCAACGCCCTCGGACGTTCCAATTTATTCTTTTCGCGCATTATTTTCTTTATCAATTATTATGTAACTGTTTCTCAGATGTAATAGTAATTAGGTTTATCTTTCCGTCTTTACTTTCCGCATCTTTATCAAAAACGGGTCTTTGTAATTTGGCGATGTATAGACCCGCGCCTTGTAATAGCGTAAGATTTATCTTTCCGCATTTAAATTTCCATACTTTTAAATTCTAATTGCATGAAAGAATGTATGGCTAATTAAAAACAATGCGTAGCTCACCATGTCATGATCAAAGATAATTTCTAAACATGAAAATAACACACAAATTCACACACCACTTCTAGGGTACGCCTCACTGTTGCCTTGCCTTCGAAACGTGGTCGTCGAGTATAGGACGTTTTAGTAAGTCCTTATGTCCATGACATGATCCAGTTGCCTCGAAACGGTTGCCTCGGAATTAAAAAGGATCAATGGTATAAGGGTAGCTTCTAAGGTGTCCTACTGTTGCTCTGGTGACCACACTGTCCCTAAACTCGAATTGACCCGAACACCTCCAACGGTGGTGCTACCTATCTCTCAATGGTGGGATGGCACTACCTTAAGGACATTTACACAACCTAATTCCTTAGGGTAGGTAGATGACTCATGGATACTTGCTCTAAAAAAAACAAATCAAAAACTCTTTTCACACTGACACTTTCAAAAGCTTTCAAAACGATTTTTCAAACACTCTTGAGGACTGATACAAGAGTCGATCTGAAATCTTTAAACGAAACTTTTTCAAACTCACTCACAATTGAAAAGCAAACCTTTTTGAAAACACAATGAGCAAGTATCTAAGAGCCCATGGATAACCATGGATAGAAAGGGTGCTAACACCTTCCCTTTCTATAAATCTACCTCCCGAACTGAGAAACTATCTCATAAGGAATTTTGCTGTGCTTTTGTCCTGTCCATGTTGGAGAAAATAAAAGACGGTGGCGACTCTTGCTTCCGCGACATTTCGTGAACCAGCGTTAAACAGTCAGTTCCAGATCCACCGATCACAGAACTGGCGACTCTGCTGGGGAAACTTATAAAGTGAGGTGTACCTTAGGACTAAGATCACTTGTGTTTTCAATTGTTGTGCTTGTTTGCTTTATTATTGTGGGCTGCATCGGAGTTACATAGATCCTAACCCGGATCTGGGGATACCCTGTTTAGGTAGCATAAGCTGTGAGGGACCTGTCCGGCGTAGACCGACATGGGTGAAGCAGTGGCTACATTGGTGTGGCACCTTGGTCTGTACCGATATCCCTTGTGTCGCAACGAGGATAATATGGGTCTTCTGAGGAGTCATTAAGCACCAACCGACCTTAGAACCTTAAATGACCCAACTTGGCCAATAGAACGGTAGCAGTATGCTACGCCCATTGAGGCTAAACTCTCGTGATGGTTCTGGCCGCAAGAAAAGATTGTGATGCTGAAGTTATGACCGATTGAGGGTAGTCAGTGATATTGGGATCCTCTAGAACCCGATTACTTCTGATAGGACAGGTCTTAACCAACGAAACTGAAAGAGGGTAGTACCTAAACTTCATGCTGGCCTAAACTCTAAGGGCTGTCTTGTGTGACTTGTGTGCCTTCAAACTTGACTACTTGTACACTTGTTATCTAACAACACGAGTTTCTTGCAGGTTTTGTTTACAGTCCTTAATCTGGGCTCATAATAGGGTTTACTTACATCACTCCACGCATAGCATAACATCATACCATCATACCATTGCATACATCCTGCATAAGGACTAACCCATTTCAAGGATCTCGAGGGTCTGTGATGCAGGTCATGATAAACCAATGGTCTAGCAAGGGGCAAAGGGGATTTATTTTCCTCTAGCCAAGGGTGTCAGGGGCTATGACCCACTAGATATGGTGAGCCTTGACTCTTGAAGAAGGACTCTCAACAATATGAAGTGCCTTCAATCAAGCCACCAGTTACCAGATTCTAACAATTTTCTTGTTTACCCCGCGAGATCCTTGAAAACATTGCATGCATATCATACATATCATTGCATTACAGGTACCCTTTGTACAGGTCACTTACCTTCTCCGCTGTTTATTTCAGCAATGGCTTCCCAACAAGATAACCAGGGTCTGCACACTCAAGAGACTCAGTTCAGGGAGATCTTCCTAAACCTATCCAAGGGGAAGGAAGAGTTGAGGACACTCCTTATGGGGAATTTGGCCAGCAAAAGTCCCGAAGATGACAAGGCCGAACGGCTGAAATGTCTGCAAGCTGAGGTAGATACAATGAGAACCCAGATGCTGGGGCAAATGGATCTCATCCAAGGCTTAGCTCGGGAGCAAGAAGAGTTGAGGACCATGATCAGTCAGCTTCATCAAGACATGAAGCAACCAGTCCAAGTCAGGGACCAGATCATTGATCAACTTCCAAGAGGACAAGAGTCTGGTATGGTAAAGATTAGATCTCTCCAAATTGCTACCACTTCACAGGTCCAACCACAACCTCTCCCAGAGCAACAGGTTGATCAGAGTAAGCCAAGCAGGTCCATGAGGCAATTCACACAGCTTAACATGTCGCTGTTTCAAGCTTTACAACACCTGTTGAGTTTGAACCTGATTACACTAAGGGCTCCTCCCCGAACCCCAACATCTCTGCTCCTAACTATCATCCCAACAAAAGATGTGCATACCACTCTGATAGTCCTGGACATGACACCGCCGACTGTTGGGCTCTGAAGAACAAGGTCCAGGACCTGATTAATGAAGGAGCAGTGAATTTCACCCAAGTGGGTCAGGCCGAGTGCTTCTGCCATCCCTACAGGATTCACCATTTGAAGTAACAAGTCTTGAAATGAGAAGACTTTTTGTCCATTAGAATTTTCAAGTTGTAATTTTCTTTTGATTGTTCAAACAATTATCATGTGAAACGTTGTTATTTCATTAATGCATCGCATATGTCTGTTTTGAATCAATATATTCGCATTCGCTATATTCAAACTGCTTTCATTTTTTGATGTCAACTCTCAATTAATAATTCTGAGCCTCTTGAGGGAGGATGACGAAAACGATACCACGATCCTTACAATATGCTTTTGAACAGACCCCGCTGATGAGGTACAAGCATTGTTTCAATCCCTAAACACTGGAGTTATAAGGAAGATAATCCCTCGTCAACCCCTCTGAGCCAAAGAAGTAGGAGTTTTTCTTTTCGAAAATTAAAACCCTTTATCATAACCTGGGGCAGGGTAGTTCTCTAAGTTGATCCAAGTGCATAACAAATGGCACCAAAGAGGTCCTTACAAAAAAAAAAGAAGACAATGATGATTCCGAATAATCATAAGGATAGGCAGTCATTATATCTCAAAAATAAAAACCCAATAAGTCAAAACCTATGAAGGAGACTTACAAAACTGGGGCATCCCGCTGACTGTAATCACAAAAGAAACAGTTCAGGCAAAATTTAGGGATAGCGAAATCATAAAGAAAGAGGTCATACAAACCCTCAACAAAAACAAAAAATGACTGCCTATTCAAAATAAATCATCAATATCTGAACCATCATTGGAACATCAGGACAAAGACTCAAACAAGGTCTAACGCACGATCAACTGAGCTTAGGTTTGAAGAACATCACGAAGAACGGGTGGGTACAAATAATTTGAGCCTTTATCCTTTGTTTCTTAAACCGTGAACCAGGCCACGTTATAACCCTTAAAAAGTCCTAGCTGAAGCATGGGTTAGTTCTAAAGCATACTGTTACAAAAGGTATCCTGACTCCTTAAGGCTTGCGGTAAAATAACGAGTTGACATCGCAGTTTACAAAATTCACTTGTTTTTACTAAAAAATGCATTTTCAAAAAACTTCAAGACAGACATAAGCTTTGCATTTCTAATATAACATTGCTTGCATATGACTAGTTGTTTGAACAACAGAGAAATTCGCATGACGAAAGTCTAATGAACAAGAGTATCTCCAATCAAGGGGCACGGCATGATCATGGTCTACCATCTGGGGCAGTTAAGTCAAGATCCAGAGAATCTCTCAACGATGCCAAGCAGCTAGGGGCAACTCTCCATTTGAGACACTTGGGGCATTGGACAGGAATTCCAGCAACAAATCTTGCACGATCAGACATCTTCTGGTAACATGGCAACACAAGCAGCCAGGGGCACCTCCCTGTATTCTAAGAGCGTGGACATAGTCGAAAAAATACTACGCACGATAAAAGACCTGCTAGGTTGACATACCTAGGCAAAAATTAGGGCTTCCCGGCGAACCAAAAGGGTTCGGGCAAAATAAGGGATGAAAATGAAAAATTTGTACACCCGGCAAGTCGAAAACCTAAAAAGGCGGCTTGGGCAAAAATGGGTATCTCGGTGGACTGAAAACCCGAAAGGGCGGTCCAGGCAAAAGTTAGGGATCAAAAGTGTACGACTATGTCCCGGTATCTCGTCACTTGCCTACCAGAAGAAGATTTGTCAATTGGCAGTCATCAAACACCTTCACAGGTACCTTCTTCTCCAACAGAAACTGGGGCAATAATGAGTTGTCTAAATGATCCGGTTGCCCTGTCCACCAAAGTGCCAAGGTAAGTTCAGCTGAAGAATGCGACCAAGATACCTTCATTTCGAACAGAGCACAACAACGGTATCCCCAGCGGAGTTATCCTCATCAACCTCAGCAAAGTACCTCTCTTTCCCCACAGAGTTACCTCCCCGCAGAGTAATCTATTCGCCAAGTTTATTCCCCGACGAAGTCATCTTCTCCGACCGGTATTCTTGCAATCATCATCCCCAACGGAAACGAAGAATCTCACTCTTCAACATCAGCCCAGGATTTGACTTCCCGGCATCCGTCAAGGATCTATTTTCCTAGACGCAGATACATTCATAAACATCACATTGTTATACATCATGATACATGCATATACGTATCATATCATACAATCTCATGTGTTGAAAAATATTATTGCTTGATCCATATCATGCATTGCACATGACTGACCTTTACCTTTCAGGAAGGATACAGTTAAAAGATCAGCTATGTAGACGAATACAGTCAAAAGAGACCAACCCAGTCAAAGAATACAAATCCAGTTAAATCAATGCCGAAAGATTTCTCTGATCCAACTCGTCGTTATAGACACTCGTCGTTATAGACACTCGTTGTTATAGACACTCGTCGTTATAGACACCCGTCGTCATAGACACTCGTCGTTATAGACACTCGTCGTTATAGACACTCGTCGTTATAGACACTCGTCGTTATAGACACCCGTTGTTATAGACACCCGTCGTTATAGACACCCGTCGTTATAGACACTCGTCGTTATAGACACTCGTCGTTATAGACACTCGTCGTTATAGACACTCGTCGTTATAGACACCCGTCGTTATAGACACCCGTCCTTATAGACACTCGTCGTTATAGACACTCGTCGTTATAGACACTCGTCGTTATAGACACTCGTCGTTATAGACACTCGTCGTCATAGAAACTCGTCGTTATAGACACTCGTCGTTATAGACACTCGTCATTATAGACACCCGTCGTTATAGACACTCGTCGTTATAGACACCCGTCGTCATAGACACTCGTCGTCATAGACACTCGTTGTTATAGACACTCGTCGTTATAGACACTCGTCGTTATAGACACTCGTCGTTATAGACACTCGTTGTTATATACACTCGTCGTTATATACACTCGTCGTTATAGACACTCGTCGTTATAGACACCCGTCGTTATAGACACCCGTCGTTATAGACACTCGTCGTTATAGACACTCGTCGTTATAGACACTCGTCGTTATAGACACTCGTCGTTATAGACACTCGTCGTTATAGACACTCGTCGTTATAGACACTCGTCGTCATAGACACTCGTCGTTATAGACACTCCTTGTTATAGACACTCGTCGTTATAGACACTCGTCGTTATAGACACTCCTTGTTATAGACACTCGTCGTTATAGACACTCGTCATTATAGACACTCGTCGTTATAGACACCCGTCGATAAAGACCACCCGTCCATGGAAATAACCTGTCAGTAGAGACAACTCACCAACCTTTCTGAATTCCAGACTCAATTCCTGTATCCGGCCAGGGCACGTCTGAAGAGTTCGAAGATCCGATTCCTGTATCTCGCCAGGGTGTATCTGTTGACGACTAACATTACCAGACTCGATTCCTGTATCTTGCCAGGGCACGTCTGAAGAGTTCGAAGATCCGATTCCTGTATCTTGCCAGGGTGTATCTGTTGACGACTAATATTCTCCGGACTCGATTCCTGTATCCTGCCAGGGAACGTCTGAAGAGTTTAAAGATTCGATTCCTGTATCCAGCCAGGGCACATCTAAGTAAAGAGTTTGAAGATCAACTCTTGTAACAGGCCAGGTAATTATTTTTCTTTCTCAGGTACGTAAGTTCTCGCTAAGGAATCTCTTACGCGATCGACACCTAGGTGGCGTCTATAAGCCCATTCCCGACAAGGTACTATCATACTTCCAGATGGCATCTATAAGCCCATCTCCACATACCTACAGTCTCCAAATGGCATCTGTAAGCCCATTCCCGACATCATCACTGCTAACATTCTACTATGTGAGTGCAAATTTCTAGGCACTCTAGTGTTCAATCATCTTCCACCTTCGGATTACGAAAGGCACGTCAGCCAATCTACATCCTCAGGTCTAAGAAGATTGAACAGGGGCAACTGTTGTACCCCAAAATTTGTCCTCCCATATTTCTCAAAATATTTCAAGAAAAATTCACAAGTCCAACCCGGCGCGTCATATTCAGGTATTCTTTCGCCAAGATATCTCTGATAACGTATTCTCAAATTCAGGTTCGACTCAAGAGTCAATTCTTTAAAGAAGGTATCCGAATGTGCGAGTTTTCTTGAAGAAATATGGTGAAAAAGTGTGCTGAAAGTGCAATTTTTACGCGCTAAAAAATTCATAACTTGAAGATCGCGACTCGTTTTGAACCCTTTCCGATGGCCAAAATTCCGTCTTGACATTATCTACGTTTTCATCTCTCACGGCTGGAATCCAATTTCGATCAGAAGGTCTTCAAAAATGTGGATTTATCAAGTATTTTCATACGGAGAATTTGTGATAGAAGTTTATTTGCGTCATGTTCAGAAAATCATAACTTGGTCGATTTTCATCGTATCGAGTTGGTTCCGGCGCCAAAATTTCAAAAATTGAGTTGGCTACATTTTCACAGGAGGTATCAAGTTCGAACAGTGTTCAAAAGGCCTTCGTTTTTCGCTCAGAGTGCGTGACACGCTGAAAATCCTGAATGCTGAATATTATTTCATTTGGGCCGAAACTTCGAAAATTCATAACTCGGTCAATTTTTATCGGATTGGGCTCATAGTTTTACACAAGGTCCCTGACTCATAGATCTACAACTTTGCTTCAAAAGTCGAGACAAAATTATGCACCGATCAATACCAGTTTTTTATTGAAGAACGTGTCAGAGTCGACACTGGAGCCCAAAATAAGTTTGTCTGAGCTGAAACTTCAAAAATTGATAACTAATTCACCGTTTATCCGATTGAGCCGATTTTCGGACAGGAGTTAGTTCTCGATGTCGGCTACATTTTGTTTTCACATTTCAACTTCAAAAATTGCACTTAAGTCCCTACGATTTAGCCTTGAAAGTGACGAACTCAAGTGGACATTGGAGGCCCAATTGCACATTCAAAGCCCATTTTCTTTACCCTAATTTCCATTATATAATCACCTTCTTTTCACACAAACCAGGGAGGAGAACAGAGGAAAAAAAAAAGAGAAAGAAAAAACTTGGCCACAACACTGTCAGAATATCAAATTCTTTCAAGCACCCTAAAACCTTGAAATCCTTATTACAAATCTCTCTCTCACTACAAACAAGCCATCACAGTTACCAATCAACACCTCACTACTTCTTCAGTAAGGGTAAGGCTGGCTTGATCTCCATGATCAAAAGGGCATAAAAGCATTTATGTCACTACTTTTCCAATAAGGGTAAGATTGATTTGATCTCCATGATCAAAAGGGTATAATCATTCATACATGCCATATTGTGCCTAAACATTAAATTTCTTCATATATTGACTTTATTTGCATTTTATGATTTTATTTAATGTGTTCATGAGATTCAACACTGCAGATTTAGACAGGATCTCATGCAGGTTCATTAAGGAATGTTGAGGCCAAAAGCCAAATGGCCAAAAGCCAAAAGCCAAATGGCCAAAAGCCAAAAGCCAAAAGCCAAAAGCCAAAAGCCAAAAGGAAAAAGTCAAATGGCCAAAAGAACAACTTATGCATGACACCAATACATGGCGAACAGATATCCTGAGAAGATTAAGGAACGTTGAGGCCAGAACACAAATGGCCAACAGCCAGAACACAAATGGCCATGAAACCCAATCCAATGGCCAAAGAATGCAGATTGTTCAAAAAAACCTCCCCTTGGGCCTGAAACCCCCCTTGGTTTGCATCCTTTTTTCTTTTCTTTTCTTTTCTTTTCTTTTCTAATTCTTTTTTAATTGTTTTAATTGTTTTAATTGTTTTTTTCACCATAAAATAATTTTCTATAATAAAAACAGAAAAATCAAAAATACAAATATATTTAATTATTATTAATTTCATCACTAACCTATTTTTTGTAAATAAACTCTAACAATTAACTTAGTTTAATTTAGGTTTTTAAACTTTAATCTTTTTCTTAATAAGTAAAAAGTATCTAGAATTTGGTTTTTTTTTTGACATTTTCATCTTTTTCTTAAATAAATTATTAATCATCATTATTTATCATTATTATTAATTACTAAATATTTTGTAAATAAATATGTAAATAATTAATTAGCATAAATTAGGTTTTAAACTTTAACCTTTTCTTTAATAATTAAAAATATTTAGAACTAGGGTTTCCTTCTAATTTTAAATTCTTTTCTTATTTCATTAAATACAAAAAAACAAAAAAACATTTCTTTTCTTTAATTTAATACTTAATTAACTTTTAATTCAATTTAATTTCAAAAGGGTCCAACACCCTCGGACGTTCCAATTTATTCTTTTCGCGCATTATTTTCTTTATCAATTATTATGTAACTGTTTCTCAGATGTAATAGTAATTAGGTTTATCTTTCCGTCTTTACTTTCCGCATCTTTATCAAAAACGAGTCTTTGTAATTTGGCGATGTATAGACCCGCGCCTTGTAATAGCGTAGGATTTATCTTTCCGCATTTAAATTTCCGCACTTTTAAATTCTAATTGCATGAAAGAATGTATGGCTAATTAAAAACAATGCGTAGCTCACCATGTCATGATCAAAGATAATTTCTAAACATGAAAATAACACACAAATTCACACACCACTTCTAGGGTACGCCTCACTGTTGCCTTGCCTTCGAAAAGTGGTCGTCGAGTATAGGACGTTTTAGTAAGTCCTTATGTCCATGACATGATCCAGTTGCCTCGAAACGGTTGCCTCGGAATTAAAAAGGATCAATGGCATAAGGGTAGCTTCTAAGGTGTCCTACTGTTGCTCTGGTGACCACACTGTCCCTAAACTCGAATTGACCCGAACACCTCCAACGGTGGTGCTACCTATCTCTCAATGGTGGGATGGCACTACCTTAAGGACATTTACACAACCTAATTCCTTAGGGTAGGTAGATGACTCATGGATACTTGCTCTAAAAAAAAACAAATCAAAAACTCTTTTCACACTGACACTTTCAAAAGCTTTCAAAACGATTTTTCAAACACTCTTGAGGACTGATACAAGAGTCGATCTGAAATCTTTAAACGAAACTTTTTCAAACTCACTCACAATTGAAAAGCAAACCTTTTTGAAAACACAATGAGCAAGTATCTAAGAGCCCATGGATAACCATGGATAGAAAGGGTGCTAACACCTTCCCTTTCTATAAATCTACCTCCCGAACCGAGAAACTATCTCATAAGGAATTTTGCTGTGCTTTTGTCCTGTCCATGTTGGAGAAAATAAAAGACGGTGGCGACTCTTGCTTCCGCGACATTTCGTGAACCAGCGTTAAACAGTCAGTTCCAGATCCACCGATCACAGTATCTTTAGTACTCATTCCAGTGGACATACTATGGCTAAGAAAATTCTGTGAACAAATTATTATAGGTCGACTATGGAAACTGATTGCTCTCACCACTTAGAAACTTGTCATAAATGTCATATCTATGTTGATAAAGTAGATGTGTGTCCAGTACCTCTGAATGTCTTGAGTGCTCCTTGGTTGTTTGCAATGTGGGGCATTGATATGATTGGAGAGATTAAACCTACTGCTTCCAACGGACATCGCTTCATCCTCATCACCATTGATTAATTCTCAAAGTGGGTTGAAGCAACCTCATTTTCCTCCATTGTTAAGAATGTGGTTTCCAGGTTCATTAAGCATAACCTTATCAATCGGTTTGGCATCCCCGAAATGATTATCATGGACAATGGCACCAATCTCAACAACATTATGATCATCAAACTCTGCATGTAGTTGAAGATCAAGCACCGCAATTCTTCTCCATATCGACCGAAGATGAATGGCACAGTGGAAGCCGCCAATAAGAACATTAAGAAGATTGTATAGAAAATGGTTGTGACCTACAAAGACTGGCACGAGATGTTACCATTTTCTCTTTATGGCTATCGCACTTCAGTACACACGTCAACTACGGAAACCCCATTCTCTCTAGTCTACAGTATGGAAGTTGTCTTACCTATTGAAGTCCAGATCCCTTCTCTAAGGATTATGAAAGATGCAGACTTGGATGAAGAAGAACGGATTCTGACTAGGATGGACCAATTGAATTTGATTGACGAGAAGAGGCTTGCGGTTGTTTGTCACGGTCTGATGTATCAGAAGCGTATGATCAAAGACTTCAATAAGAAAATCAAGCATCGAGTATATTAGGCTGTTGACTTGGTAATAAAGCGCATCATCCTACTGCAAGGTGATCCCAAGGGAAAATCGACTTCTACCTATGAAGGGTCATTTGTGATCAAGAAGATATTTTCGGGCGATGCTATGATACTTACCACCATGAGCGGTGAAGATCTTCCACACCCTGTGAACCTGGACATAGATAAAAGATAATACGCATGAAGACGATCTGCTAGGTTGACTGGCCTAGGAAAAAATAAGGGCATACCAGTGAATTAAAAGGGTTCGAGCAAAAATTAGGGATATAAATATAAGAGACAGTACACCCGGTAAATCGAAAACTTGAAGAGACGACTTGGGAAAAAAAGGGTATCCCGGTAGACTAAAAACTCGAAAAGGCGGTCCAGGCAAAAGTTAGGGATTAAAGCGTACAACTATGTCCCGTTGAATCACTTACAACCAGCTTTATTACCAAAGTTCGGATGGTGCCAATCAATTCAATCAACTTCTTCCGAAAAGCAAGGGATAAGATGCTCAAAGAGATAGGGAAAATAGCAGAGTTGAAACCTGAAGAGATCATTTACATAGCTATATGTTTTGTTTTCGATTTATACTCTCTTCGTTTCACGACAATCTCCTTTTACTAGGATTTTTGTCTCTTTGTACAACAATCTTCTGTTTATAGGAATACTATCAATACAAATACAGTTTCAAATTCAAATTATGTTTTTCTTTTTCTTTTTTATTTGCAAAAATGTCCAATGACTAAATTTAATAAACATATGCATATGAATATGATTACTGTTAATAGATATATACATAAAAACAGGAATAAGGATTTACTTAAGACTTTAGGAGGCATGATAATATTCAAGTCGTCCATAAACCCCCACAGAGTAATCCCTAGTGAATTCACCCCACAAAGCAGTTTCCATAATATTATCCCCCGCAGAATCAGCTTCACAAGCTCATCTTCAACAAGGACATATTCCCCGCAAGCCCTACTCACCAGTAGATCCCCCTAGCAGACAAAGGTGTATAATATTTTCCACAACAATGTTGCTAACTTACAGAATTCCAATCTTTAGTAGATTATGATATCATTACAGTTCACAGGAGTTCCCTTCCCCATCTGATTTTATTTCTCCAACACTGTAAAATCACCTACAAAATTCTCTTCTCCAGCCGGATTCGAATCCCTCAGCAGAGCATATTCCTCAACAAAGTGTTTTTCTAGCAGGTTTATTTTCCCAAAAGGGTTTATTTCCCTAACGAGGTTTATTTCCCCAATAGGGTTTATTTCCCCAACAGAATTAAGTCTCCCCAACTTAAGTCTACCCCTCTAACTACTGTAAATCACTGACCAAACTTCTCTCTCCAGCAAAGGGTAGTCCAAACTAGTATCCCCAGAGAGTTACTATGGATTTTAAAATCAGACCAGATACCAGTTAATCCCATCCTCCCCAAACGAGTCGACGTCCATATCAAAAACTCGGCCAGACATCACCTCAGAAGGTTATCCATCTCTTTTATCCTCAATCGGGGTATATAAGAACTAAATTCTCCAGTAGAGCGATGAACGACCAAGTTTCCTAAGCTCTTATCAATCCTCTAATGAATCTTCATAATTTTTGGACTAAGTGAATCATTTAAACATCATTGATCATTTATTGTTGCCTCGAGATTTTGAAATGAATGATATACTTGACAAAAAGCAAATGAGACTTATTATTGAGAGGTTTTGATTTTATCAATCGTCTAATGAGTTTTCAAATGCGAGTTTCAAGATGGTCATTCAACTAACCTCTAATTTCTAACTCATTAACAATTGACTTTTATTTTATGCTTTTACTTTACGCCTTTACTTTTACGCACTATTTATTTTAGAATTTACTTTTCATGCTATTTTCATCTTTACTCACTTGAGCATTTATCTTTATGTCATTTTGTTTTGCTCACTTGAGCTTTTCATTTTCTTTTTGAAGATACTTAATAACCAACTTGAACAATAAAAAACGTTAATGTTACTTAGACTATTTGGTTACTATCCTTGGCATTTTGGAGTTATGGATTTCTTGGACTTATGAGTAGAGACCTTGACCTACCTTGAGACCTTGTGACTTCTATTACTATTTTTTTTCTGGATTTCTTGGGGTTTATCCCAAGACATTGGGTGTTTGTTTCTTTATGTGCGGGTTATTCTGATTATATGCTTTGTCCGTAATTAGGAATTCATCTATATACAGTCTTTACTCTGCCTAATTTTTGTGAAGACATAATGCATTTGAAGTTTGTTATTCTTAAGAGGTTTATTATCTTTACTTGTTTGGTTTCAAATCCAAAGGATGGGAATTCTACATTGACTCATTTTGTCAAGTGTTGGCTTCTTGTTGGTTAGATGGTTCTTTTCCCTAGCTTTTATATTATGCTTTAGGATAGTCCCTTCATCTCCTCCCATCTTCTTTAATTTCAAAAATCTTCTCCATCCTTTTAAAAACTCTTCTTGTTTTCAAACTTGAATCGTTTTCATAGGTCCATGCATTTCCAAAAAAATATTTTCGCAATCAAACTTTAACCAACTTAATCATACTTTGACATTTTTGTGAGAAGACTAAAAGTCAATCAATCTCATTCAAACCATTTTGCCACTTCAACTTTTTATCCTTAAAATTTTCTCAAAAGATTAGACTCTTGTCAATCCTTGTAGTGATGCGAACTACTATACTTCTACGATATGTAGTGAAGTGACATATTTTCCACTTGGGTTTTGAGCAAGGATTTGTTGATTTTAAAATCCAACTATATCCTCCACTTTGTGATGACGCGAATTCTCCTTTCTCATAATCGTGGGTAGTAAGTATGTTTTCCACTCGGATAAGACGATGATGTCTCGTCTCTTAAAATTAACTAACACATTTGTGTTTTGAAACTTTTTTAAAGGTGAACTACAAGTACCCTGGTCCCCTATTGCATGAAAGGTGGTATGTAGGCAGTAAAGGTTCGCAACCGCAGCGAGTGAAAAAATTGTAAAAAATACTTTTTTTCTCATCCCCACAATCTATTTTTAATACAACATTTATAGCCAAAATATACAGATTTTGAAAGAGGTTCCTGCGGAGTACCATATATGGTTAGGGTGCTAATACCTTCCCTTTGCATAACTAACCCCCATACTTAGATTCTCTCCCCCTATTTTTGGTTTATTCGCTCTTTTCCCATTCCTTTGGAAACGATAAAGTGCGGTGATGATTTTTATTTGATCTATGTGAGTTAAATCAATCCAATGGCTTAGTCTTAACATTCCTACCGCTACTAAAAAAATGGAGACTTCACTAGGGAAATATCGACCAAATGCTAGTCCATCCCTAAGTGGGCTGAAGCCTATCTTTGTTTTTCTGTGTATTTGCTATTATTTGTTTGTATATTATATGTTGTATATATGTTTGTCTGGATTTACCTTGTTTTCAGGATGCTTGGAGATTTCTCATAAGTCCTCTACCCGAACTTGGGAAAACTTAAGATAGGACGGGCGATATAGTCATGTTAACTTTGAGGGAGTAATCCCAAAAAAGGAGGCATGATATCCCCCACTCTGTGGAGGCCCCTTTGACTGTAGTGTCATTTACCAAGTAATCGGGAAGACGTACTGCTTTCGACCTGGGAGCCTGCTGAAACTGAGGATCGTAGATCCCTTAACCCATCTTGGCCTTTTAGGTGTAGTGTGTAAACTATGACGGAGTAATCTGGAAATGGTTGTCACGCGATACTACACTCAGACGAGTTTTTCCTGAGAATTTTACTAATTACCGAGTTAATTGGGATGTTGGTAATATCAAAAGGAAGGATGTAGACTTTGGGAACCTCTTAGAACCTTGTTCGACAGGTGATAAACTATTAGATCATACCTTGTGGGTAGTACCTTTAATGACATGTGTGTGACGTCGAACCTATGAACCCCCATGTTTGTGATCTTGTGTGTGATTATTGCATCATGCATTCATGCATCCATGACCATCCTTTAAAACTTCTGTTTCAAGGGACCTAAAGTTGACCGTTTACGAATATCTCAAGTACTCTTGACCATGTATTCTGGATAAAGAAAGACTCGGAAGTACAATTTCAAGGACCCTAAGATAGATGATTTGATGAGTCTGATTCCCGAGATCGAGAGTTCTACAGATTTTTGGAAGAAATAAGGATCCATCGTGTCTCTTATGAAGCTCAGGATGAAAAAGGGTATTCTCTCTACTTTGGTCCATTTTTATGATCTGGTGTATCAATGTTTTACTTTCCCTAATTATGAGTTGATGCCTACATTTGAGGAGTATTATTACCTATTGAGTTTACCTGTTATCGATCGTGTTCCTTTCACCGGTTTAATGGAAGAGCCCAAGTCTCATGAGATTGTTGCTAGCATTCATTTGGGGGATTATGAGATTGAGGCCCACATGACTACCAAAGAAGAAATCAAAGGATTACCCACTCAGTTTTTATTGGAGAAACCTTGCTACTTTGCTAGGATGAAGAGTACAGTCGCATTTGAGGATATTTTTGCTCTACTTACCTATGGATTGTTCTTATTTTCTAACATTGAGAAATTGTTGGATATCAATGCCATCCGGATCTTTTTAATTGGGAGTCCAGTCCCTACATTATTAGGAGATTCTTATTACTCCATTCATCTTCAGGATTCTTATCATGGAGGGATGATTATTTATTGCACGCCTTTGTTGTATCAATGGTTTATTTCTCACTTACCTCGGTCTGATGCTTTCTGGGATATCAAGAAGGAACCTCGTTGGGCTCTGGAGATTATGTCCCTCACTCATTCCGACATTGTTTGGTATCATCAGGCTTATTATGATGTGGAGATTATCGATAGTTGTGTTAGTTTTCCCAATGTACCCCTTCTCGGTACAAAGGGAGGAATTAACTACAATTTCGTTCTTGCATGATGTCAACTTGGATATCCGATGAGAGAGAAGACAAATAGTATTCATTTAAGTGGTTTCTTTCTTAAAGGAGAGAATCAAAAGGAAGCTAAGGATTAAATTACAAAGGCTTGACGCCATATTCACAAGAAGAGTAGAAAGGACTTGAGACCTAGATGAGCTGTTTCTTTGGAGCCTTATCTTTGGTGGGTACATGCAAGGGAAATTCAATTGAAGATGCCATATTCCCGTGAAGAAAACATGCCTGATATGTTTGTGAAGACCACTCCTTCCCTTTTAGATGATGTAGAAAAGATTCAGCTTTCCCTAGTTAAGATGCAGCAGGAGAAAGAGGCTTTGAAGAAAAAGTGTCAAACTTTAAAGATTTCTTACTAAGCAGATCTGAAAGAGAAAGATGACTTAATTGTGATTCTTGAGAGTCATGCTGTAGAGATGATGGAGAGACAAGAGGGTTTATTTTCCCCTAGAGCTCGATCAGGACTTAGTCATTCACTTCATGACTCTGGTGATTGGAAAGGGGTCACTGACAGGTATGCAAAAGAGAACAAACACTTAAAGTCTTAGAAGGTTGTCTCACTGATATAATACTCGGTCTAATTCCAAGAAGAAAATGGAGAATATTGAACAAGAGAATCGCGAGTTGCGCGAAGAGGTTACTGCTCTAAAGGCCAGTGTGGCTAATCTAACTGCTTTGATGGAATCGTTGGTGGCTGCTCAGAATCAGCCACCACTTGTTCAGCCACAACAAATAACGGTTGCTTCTGAAGGTCCATCAGTTCCCATTTCTGTTACTTCTAATATCGTATGCTTTAGGGTTACCCATGGGGGATGCCTGAGAATTTCATGCCATAAGGGTATAATCTTGATGCTCAAGTTGCTTTAGTTGTTTAAGCTGCTGTTGTTTCTGGACCTCTTGTGGTGCATGTTACTCCTGTGGCTAGAAATGAGATTCATTATACTACACCTCCTTCGGTGAATGTTGCGTTGTTTGTTAATGATGAAGTTTATCGTCATGTTCCTCCATCGAGTGAAAGTGTGGGTTTCTATGACAGGTTGGATGACTCTCAAGACCAGTTTAATGAGATGCAAAAGGAAGGGAAGGCTCTTCAAGGAAAATAATTATTTGGACAGAATGTTAGTGAACTCTGCCTAGTTCCAAATGTTAAGGTGCCAACAAAGATTAAAGTTCCAGAATTTGAGAGGTACAAGGGAAACTCTTATCCTCGGGACCACTTGGGGATGTATATCAGAAAAATGTCTACCCAGACTGATGATCAGCATTTTCTTATTCATTTCTTCCAAGATAGTTTGACTGGTGCCGCTTTGAAGTGGTATATGAGTTTGGATAATAGCAGTATCTTCACCTTTAATGATATGGGGGAAGCCTTTATCAAGCAGTATAAGTGCAATATGTTCATGGCACCTGACCGTGACTAGTTGAGGGAAATGGCTCAGAGAGATAAGGAGTCATTCAAAGAATATGTGCATCGTTGGTGCGAGATAGCCGTCCAGGTGGTTACACATATGGGAGAACAAGAAATGACCAAGGTCTTCCTGAAAACCCTTGGATCGTTTTATTATGAAAGAATGGTCGCTAGTGCACCGAGTGATTTCACCAAGATGGTGAGCATGGGTGTTAGACTAGAAGAAGCTGTCAGAGAAGGGTGCTTGACAAAAGATGAAGGGACAAATAAGTCATCATACAGGTTCTCTTGAAAGAAAGAAAGTGAAACAAATGTTGTTCTTATGGAAAGAAAGATTAGGACACCTAGAAGACATCATCGGTACCAACAACAGGTTGCTTCGGTGACTCTAGTTGTCAATATAGCTCTAACCACTATTTCCTATTAGAGACCATCTCCTCAGGGGAATAAATTGCAAAGTCAGAAGAGAGAGGCTTTTGACTCTATTCCAATGAGCTATACAGAGTTACTCCCAACGTTGATTCAGAAGAAGTTGGTTCAAACTAGGCCTCCTCCTGCTATACCTTCACCTTTACCCTAGTATTATAAGGCAGACCAGACATGCACTTTCATCAAGGAGCCCAAAGGCACAATATCGAGAACTGTTATCCATTGAAATCTGAAGTACAAAATATGGTGAGATCTGGCCTCCCATCCTTTAAAGATGTTGGCCCTAATGTGAAAGATAATCCTTTGCCTAAGCATGGAGGGACAAATGTTGTAAACATGGTTATTGGTTGTCCTGGGGACTTTTGGATTTTTTACATCAACCTGGTTAGAGGAGATCTGGTAAAGATGCATGTTGACTGCTGCGAATTCTGCTACTATATGCATGACCATGCTAGTTGTGATATTTGCAGTACAGATATCCAAGGATGTGATAAGATAAAAGTTGATCTTCAGGAAATGATGGATGAAGGCCTCATTCATATAATCAGGCCTAGGGCAGAGTACGAAGAAGATGTGAATATGGTCTATGGAAGTCCTGGTGAATTCTCGATTGTTGATGTGAAGTATATGAATGATGATTTAGTGCAAGTACACGCTACATTCTGTCACGTGGATGGCCAAGAAGAACACCATTATGGGTCTTACCAGATTTGTTGCAGAGATTCTCGTGGTTGTTCCATTGTGATAAGGGGTGTTCAACTGTTATTAGACAATGATACTATCAAAGTCTTAGGCAATATAGATGATTACCTTGGAATTTACGTGATTGAAGACTGCTCGACTGAGGCTGTTTCAGATGATGATCATGTTTCTGCAGATGAGTTCTTTTCTTCTGACGAAGATATGTCCTCCAACAATGATTTTGTAATGTCTAAGTACTCTGAAGAAGGGGTGAATGTTATTGTGCCTTGTTTTGATGTTCCCGCCCCTATAGAGATTGAGTACCATAGCAAGCCAGTTGCTGCTCCAGTGGTTATTTACTTGCCAGGCCCTGTACCATACAAATCAGATAAGGCCGTGCCATACAAATACAATTCAACAATCTTGAAGGATGGTGTGGAAATTCCCATCCAACCTTTGTCTGATGTCAGGAATATTGTTGAAGCTAGCCGAGTTACCCACAGTGGCCGTGTTTTTGAACCTATCATTCGAGGAAATGTTAATGCTAATAAACTTTTTGTTGAAAGTACTGAACCTAAGAAAGAAGTGGGGAAATCTAGTGGTACTACTCTTGAAAAAGATATGAACGACCTGTTGAAGATTATCAAGATGAGTGACTATAAGATTGTAGATCAATTGTTGCATACTTCATCTAATATATCTATTCTAGCCTTGCTAATGAACTCTTCTGCCCATAGGGAATCTTTGATGAGAGTATTGGATCAAGCTTTTGTGGAAAGTGATACGTCTCTGGACCAATTCAGTAGTGTTGTAGGGAATATTACATCTTGTAATAACCTGAGTTTATGTGATGATGAATTTCCCGATGAAGGAAGGAATCACAATCTGGCTCTCCATATCTCCATGAATTATAAGAATGACTCACTGTCCAATGTAATTATTGACAATGGTTCTGCTTTAAATGTCATACCGAGGAGCACACTCATGAAGCTGAAGTACTAGGGAACTCCCATGCGCCCGAGTGGCATAATTGTGAAAGATTTTGATAGATCTAGGAAGTCTGTCATCAGAGGAGTAGATTTGCCTATTCACATAGGCCCGCACTTATTCCAGATTACTTTCCAGGTGATCGATATTGTACCCGCTTACAGTTGTTTACTGGGGTGACCGTGGATCCACGAGGCAGGGGTCGTTACTTCAACTTTGCACCAGAAGCTGAAGTTTGTTCGTGAAGGAAAGGTGGTCATCACAAATAAAGAGCAGGCTTTGTTAATATCCCATTTGTCCTCTTTCAGTGTTGTGGAAGCTGATGAAGCTGTTTTTGGAACTTAGTTCCAAGCTGTATCTATTGATAATGTGAGGAAAAATGAGGATTCTATAGCCTCATCTAAGGATGCTCAACGGGTAGTGCATAATGGCCCTAGCAAGGCATGGGGGAAGATTGTTGATCCGCCTGTGAATAAGAATAGAGTTAGTTTGGGATTCTCTGTGAAGAATAATAAAGGTGACATTATGAAGCTGAAGTCTGCTTTGGGCAAATGTCAACCGCGCTTTATTGTTTCCAAAGGAATGGGAAAAGAGCGAATAACCCAAAAAGAGGGGGAAAGATTCAAGGTAAGGGGGTTGGTTATGCAAAGGGAAGATATTAGCACCCTAAACATCTATGGTATTCCGCAGGAGCCTCTTTGTAAAAATCTGTATATTTTGGCTATAAAACTGTTATATAAAATGGATGGTGGAGGTGAGAAAAGAAATATATATTTTATGATTTTTGCACCCGCCGCGGTTGCGAACCTTTAGTGCCTACGTACCACCTTTCGTGCAATAGGGGATCAGGGTACACGTAGTTCCTCTTTCAAAAATTTAAAACCCAAATGTGTTGGTTAATTTTATAAGATAAAACATCATCGTCATTGTCCGTGTGGAAAACCTACCTACTACACACAATCATGAGAAAGGAGAATTTGCATTATCTCAAAGTGGAGGATATGGCTTGGATTTTAAAATCAACAATGCCTCACTCAACACCCAAGTGGAAAATATCTCTCTTCACTACATATTGTAGAAGTATAGTTGTTTGCATCACTACAAGGATTGACAAGAGTTTAATCTTTTAAGAAAAGTTTTAAAGATAAAAAAAAGCCAAAGTGGAAAAATGGTTTGAAATGAGATTGATTGACTTTTAGTCTTCTCACAAAAAAAAGTCAAGGTATTATTAAGTTGATTGGAGTTTATTTATGAAAATATTTTGAAAATGCATGGACATAAGTCCAAATTTATTATGAAAATGGTTCAAGTTCAAAAACTAGAAGAGTTTTCATAAAGGGAAAGAAGATTTTTGAAATTAAAGAAGATGGAAGGAGAAGAAGAGACTATCCTAAAGCATAAGGTAAAAGCTAGGGATAAGAACCATATAACTAACAAGAAGCCAATACTTGACATTATGAGCCAAGATAGAATTCCCATTCCTTGGATGGAAACCAAGCAAGCAAAAATACTAGACATCTTGAGAGAACCAAACTTCAAGTGTATTAAGTCTTCATAAAAATTGGGTAGAGTAATGGCTGTGTACGGGTGAATTCCAGATTACAAACAAAGGGTGTAATCACAAAACCTGCACACAAAAACAAACAAGCAACCCAATGTCTTGAGGTAAACCTCAAGAACTCCAGACAAAATAATCAGATAAAGTCACAAAGTCTCCAAGATAGGTCAAGGTTTCTAATCCTAAGTCCAAGAAAAGTCTCATGCTCCATAATGCCAAGGATGGTAACAAAATAGTCCAAGTACCATTAAAGATTTTTAGGGTTTATGTTGATTATTAAGTTTCTTAAGAAAGGAAAAGAAAAGCTCAAGTGAGCAAAGTACAAAATGGTAAGCAAATAAATGCTCAAATGAGCAAAGATGAAAATGGCATGAAATGTAAATGCTAAAAGTAAATAGTACACAAAGCATAAAAAAAGAATAAAAGCATAAGGTAAAACAAGTCAATAATTAGCGGTTAGTTGGATGACCATCTTGAAACTTGCATTTGGAACTCATTATAGGATTGGTAGAACCAAAGCCTCCACACAACAAGTTGCATTTGCTTTTTGTCAAGTATATAATCCATTTGGAATTCTCATAAGTACCATTTAATGATCAATGATGTTTAAGTGATCTGCGTTGACCAAAGGTGTTATAGATCCATTAGAGGATTGGTAGAACCAAAGCCTCCACACAATGAATCTCAAGGTTATTGGATCAAAGAGATCAAATTAACATACTTGGGCTTGCAATCATAAGTTTGGGCAACGAATGATCATTTATTCGAATCAGGACAAAATTTAGCACTATGTTAAGCAATCGTAAGTGGACTTATATAGAAGTCGCACCTATTTTGATGTCGGTCAATAGCAATTTATGCACCATTTGTTTTGAGACATGATATAGAGATCATGCTTCAATAACACCTAGTGCAATAAGAAGAGAATGAGATGAAGAGGGATAAGGAAAAAATATACAAACCACATTTGAATTAAATTTTAATCAAACTATTATTAAAATCATTCATCCATTTTTGTGGAGTTAAACTCAACATCATGAATCCAATGATGTTAATAAAGTTCATGATCCAAAATCTAATCCAAGATCAACTAGAAAATAGTCACAAAATGATATCACATTTTAATGTATACAAAAGGGTTAAAAAATAATGTTTAAAAATAGAAAATAAAGAGAAAAATACCAACTATGTTCAAATTAATCAAAAATAAATAAAAAGTAAGACCATAGAAAAATCATAAATGGATCCAAATATTTTTATAAAATTTTTGGTAATTTTTAAAAGTCAGAAACTATTTTTAAACTATTTAAAATTGCTCAAACAAATAGAAAATAGGTCAAAAATAGTAAACCTCAATATAAAATTCCATAAAATTTTCAGAAAGTCAAAACTATGCAAAATAATATTTATGAATTTTTTCAAAATTAAAAAATGTTAGAAAGTATTTTTTTTAAGTAATTAAAAGAAAGCAAATGATTCAAAAAATACAAAAAATATCAAATATCAAAATAAAAATATGAAAAAATAGTCATGAGATCAGAAATAATTCAAAGTATTTTTGTGAATTTTTTTCATGATTTTTGGATAAAAAATAAAAGAGTTATGAATTTTTTAAAATTTAATAAATAAAAAATATAAAATCAGAAAATAAAATAAAACCAAAAAGACGTGGACCATCATATCATAGTCAAAACACATTAGTAAGCTGATCCAGTGGACCAGATGCGCTGTGCTTGATATGGACCTTAGTGAGATACACATAGGATCAGAAAAAGGACAACCAATGAAATTAAAAGGTTTGGCACACTATCATTGGCTGAGAGGAGACATGTCATCGTCTTCAACCTCCAGACACACTGCAATGGGGATTTTGTGAGATCCTTCAAATGGAAAAAGTAGGATCTCAGGCTAGTATCATTGAACTCGTCTCTTCAAGACGGTTCTAACACCACTATCGCGCCAAATTTATATAAGGTATGGAGAGAGATATGAATCAAAACCCCAGAAAATAGCGAGCACTTTCAATTTGAGATTTTTCTCTCAATTCTCAATGGATTTAAAAATTGTAAGCAGCATTAGAATCAAGAGAAGGAGTAGAATAGATTAGTGCTTGATTTGGATCCAAATGGTGGAGAATTCTACCTTTTCGAAGTTCAAGGAAGAAGCTCTGAAACTGGACTTCTGTTGCTTGAATTATGGCTCGTTTTGATTGGTTTAAGTGCTGGAGAGTTTGTATGATGCTTAAGGATGATGAATGGGCAAAGAATTTTGGAAAGGGGAGCTTAAATCTCAGAAACTAAATTCAAAAAAGATGGGTTCGTGTGAGATTTTGGCAGGGTGTTTTTGGCTCTCAAAGCTTGAAGAAATGGATGGAGGATGACCCTCTATTTATAGGGAAGTGAATGGGAATGAAAATTGGAAGAAACAAGGAAGTTTGGAGGGAAATTGAATGAAGGTCGAGTACGAGTGAAGTGTGACTTCATTTCCATTAAAACTCAACCAAATCTTGTGTTTTGGGGTGCTAATCACTTCTGGAAGTTTGCTAATCAAGTTTAAATAAAAAACGCGCATAAATCTTGTGTTTAGAAGTCACATTATGGATTTCAAAATTCTGACTTTGTGGAATTCAGTTTCAAGTTTCCAAATTCAAATCCATGGCATTTCCAACTCAAGGAGTCTTAGGGAATGATTCTTAATGTTTTAGAAAGATGAGGTTACAAGCTTTGCAATGGAAAAATAATGGAATCAAATGGATGCTTGAGCTGAAAGTTGCATTGAGTCAAAGTTGAAGAAAAAGGGTTGACTTTCCATACTTAGAAATGTTTCAAATTCTTCTTTAAAAATGACCTATAATCTTTACATCCAAACATGGCCTTCCACTTGAAATTTTCTCTTGACCAAAAAATATGGAATGAATTAGATCTCTTGAATGAAATTTTGAAACTTGAACCACTCAAAATCTCCAAAAATTGAGCAAGTTATGACTTGTTGAAGTTGGCCAAAAATCATGAAATGACCTATAATCTTTTCCATATTTAAGGTAACTTCCATCCATTTTCTCACTTTGCACATAAAAGAAGGAATAAAGTTCACATCTTAAAGATCATTATGGAAAAAGAATGGACTAAAGGTGATGAAAATTGACCAAGTTATGATCAATTGAAGTTACTTATGTAAAATTGTGCATTCATCTAGATGACTTGTAATCTTTCTTCTTCACCAAGTTTCTTCCACATGAAAACTCCTTGGAAATTTTGAAGTGATTTGTTGATACCCCTTTAAATAGAAGGATGTCTTTGGAATCACTCAAAAATACCAAAAGGTGAACAAGATATACTCCATTGAAGTTCAAAACCCTAGCTTCTAGATCAAGAGAATGCCTTGAGGAACTTTGACCAGTTTGAACAAACTTCTTGTACAAATATTCTTGCTTTGTAAATAGAAGTTGTTGAGGATGATAATGATAACTCTTATCCACAAAAACCACTTCCATATCTTGAATTTTGAGAGAAATATTCCCTTGTGACCAATAGGAACAAAGCATTGTCCAAACATGGCAACTTCTCTAATCAACCCCTTGTACTTTTGAGTAAAATCTAATAACCTTGAAATGTGATGAACCAAAACAAACTTGCCATGCCATTCCCTCCAAAACCACTCCAATGGTGAGGTTTTAACTTCTCAAGCTTTTATTGGCTAGGGCATGGAAATAAACTCATGAACCCATGGGGTAACTTGTTAAATCTCATTGCCCTTACCTACATGGATAACAAGCAAGCCAAACCAACATTGAATTTTATTAGTTAAATGAAAAAAACAAAACAATATTAATGATCACAAAAGGAACAATAAGTCCAGGTGCTTGGTAATCTCTCAAAAGGAACAAAACTCAAAGTAGGAAGGGGAACCAAGAATCCTAGTGTGATCTTGTTGTGAGTGAATCAACATGGTATGATGAAAGGATCTTAGGGGCAAAAATTGGGGTAAAACATTAACTATTTCCTTCTACCATCAATATCATTACAACGCCGACTTGGCGCCAACGAGGGTTCTGTTGCAAGATATGACCATGGGGAAGAATGAAGGATTTAAGGAATATGCCCAAAAGTGGAGAGACCTTTCTAGTAGGGTCCAACCTCCCTTGACTGATAGGGAGCACATTGACATGTTGATGGGCAATTTATCTGGTCCTTTCTTTAATTTGTTAGTTGGCTTCTCTTCTTCTAGTTTCACTGAATTGATCTTAACCGACGAAAGAGTTGAAAGCGGCATCAAAAGTGGGAAGATCTTTGTGGCATCTACCTCCACTCCCAATCCTATCAAGAAACCTTTTGATGCAAAGAAGGAAGTCAATGTTGTGTACGGGGAAAGGGCCCATACCAAGAAGAACATCACATGTCTGTCAATGATGTCCAAATCTCCAATCTAACTCCTACTCCAAGACCATCTGCAAATCATAAATGTTTTGAAACTCCGAGAAGACAATTTACGAGGTTAGGCATGTCATTGTCTCAAGCCCTTCAACATTTTCTCAAGGCTAATTTAGTGACATTGCGCGATCCTCCCACCAATCCTGACACCTCGTCACCAAAGTATAATCCGAACGCTAAGTGTGCTTACCATTCAAGTAGCCCCAGGCACGAGACTGACCAGTGCTGGGCCTTGAAGAACAAAATCCAGGATTTGATTGATAACAAAACTATTGAATTTAATCCTCATCCAACACCGAATCTAATCACTGCTCCAATGCTGAAGCATGACAATGGTGTTAATACTGCCGAAGATGCAATTTTTGTCGCCTCGATTGAAAAATTGACTACTCCGCTGAATATAATCAAAAACAATCTGTTAAAAGCTGGGATCTTCCATGGCTGTGTAAAAGACTGTATGTGTTGTACCCAATAACTCAATGGATGTGAAGGGATGAAGAAAGACATTCAACGCCTAATGGATAGCCACATGATTCTATTTGAGAAAACCCCACTTGCCAGAAGTTTGATTGACAAATGTGAAGACCTCTCCATTATTACCATCTCAAACAAGCCTCTTAGGATCACCTCCAAAGGTCCTATTAGTATTTCAAATGAACCCACTGTTGCTCCCTTAATAATTACCAATCCTGGACCAATTCCCTAATCTTCAACAAGGCGGTACCATGGAATTATGATGTCGAGGTATTCTATCATGAGATTAAACAAGACGCCTGGATCGAAGAAGGAAAAGATGACAAATTTGGTAACATAGTTGGCTCAAGCAAAGTAACTAGAACTGGGAGAATATTTTCACCCAATATCTCACCACCAGTTGTTACAAGGATGCCCATCCGCATTACTGCTAACAAGCCAAGTACTAATACAAGAGGGAAGGAGAAGGTTATTGAGCCTTGTGTGATTGAAGTACCCTCCAAGGACATAGGTAATGATGAACCCTCCGCTCGCGAGATGGACGAGATTTTGAAGATCATAAAAAGAAGAGACTTCAAGAATGTAGAACAGCTGGGGCAAACCCCTTCTAAGATTTCAATGTTGTCATTGCTGCTTTGCTCCGATGCCCATGCTCGAACATTAATCAAGTTCCTGAAAAAGGCTCATGTCCCCCATGAGACAACAACAGGCCAATTTGAGAATTGCGTGGCTTGCCTAACAGCTGATAATGGCTTGGGATTTTCAGATGCTGACTTAACACCTCTAGGGAAGAATCACAATAAAGCTTTACATGTTTCTATAGAGTGAAAAGGGACTACCTTAGCACATGTGCTAGTCGACACTGGTTCTTCTCTGAATGTATTACCCAATGGAGTGTTAGACCATCTAGACTGTGAAGGTTTAGTCTTGAAGCCAAGCGATATCATTATAAGGGCATTTAACGGATCAAAGAGGACTGTTCATGGGGAGGTAGATCTTCTAATCAAAGTGGGCTCCCAAATCTTTAACTCCACCTTCTATATTATGGATATTCGTCCTGCCTATTCTTGTCTGTTAGGTCGCCCGTGGATCCATAAAGTTGGGGCAGTAACCTCAACCCTCCACCAGAAACTTAAATATCTAGTCAAGGGAAGAGTAGTCACCATCTGTGGAGAAGAAGAGTTTATGGTGAGCCACCTTAACTCTTTCAAGTACGTAGAGATGGATGGAGAATTCATTGAGACCCCGTGTCAAGCCTTTGAGGTTGTACCACCGATGATTGTTGCTACCAAATGTTCTTCTGATGAGTCTAAAGCTGTTAAGGCCACGCCAAAGATGGTTTCAGTCAAAGATGCCCGTGCAACAATTGAAGAAGGAAATTGCGATACTTGGGGGCAACTCCTCGATATCCCATTTAAAGCGGACAAGTTTGGTTTGATATTCACCATCAAAGCTCAGAAATAAGTGAGGCGTGCTCATGCTGGAAAGCTACCTCTCCGCATTGGAAGCCATGAAGTCAACGCCATGGGTGATTCTGAAGAAGGAGCTGCATTTGAAGAGTGGGTGTATCCAACTACAACGGAGCTGACGAATTAGCATACAAAGGACTTTGTGCCCATTTCCTTCATTGAGGAGTAACCTACTTGTTATTTCTTTTCTTTCAATTCAAGAACATGTTGTCTATAATATTTTAACAATGACTTTTCAGCCATTTTCCTGGCCCGAGGCACTTTGGTCCATTTGTCAAGGGTTTTATTTATGTTCATCTAATCATATGATCATTCAGTACATTGGACTCTTTTGCATTCAAATATTTATGTTCATTGTCTTTCCTTTCTTGCAAATACATTTTTCAAAAAAATAGCCATGTATCTTACATGCACACACACACACTCTTGCAGGTCCACATCCACTCTGGATCCTATTGCCAATGAGTCTACTATTACCGACTATGATTTTGAATGTACTATCAACCAAGCCGAAGACGAAGGCGAAGAATATTGTGACATACCGGGAGAGCTAGCCAGACTTCTATTACAAGAGGAAAAAGTTATTCAACCGCACGAAGAGTCAGTTGAAGTCATCAATCTGGATACTGAGGCAGATAAGAAAGAAATCAGGATTGGTGCTAACTTGGAAAGAAGTGTCAAGAGAAGGTTGGTTAAGATGTTGCATGATTATGTGGAAGTATTTTCTTGGTCTTATTAAGATATTCCTGAGTTGGATACCGACATTGTAGTTCATCGTCTGCCGATAAGAGAAGACTGCCTTCCTGTTAAACAAAAGGTTCGTCGCATGAGGCTTGATATGTCTGAAAATATCAAAGTTGAAGTCATGAAACAATTTGATACAAGGTTCCTAGCTGTGACATCCTATACTCAATGGATTTCCAATGTGGTGCCAGTGCCGAAGAAGGACAGAAAAGTTTGCATGTTCGTAGATAATAGGGATCTGAATAGGGCAAGCCCCAAGGATGATTTCCCTCTACCACACATTGACGTCTTAGTTGATAATACTGCCCAGCATAAAGTTTTCTCTTTCATAGATGGCTTCTCAGGCTATAATCAAATAAGGATGGCTCCCGAAGACATGGAGAAGACTACTTTCGTTATGTAATGGGGCATCTTCTGCTACAAGGTTATGTCGTTTGGACTAAAGAATGCATGGGCAACATATCAAAGGGCTATGGTAGCTTTATTTCATGACATGATTCATCATGAGATATAGGTATATGTGGATGATATGATTTCCAGATCACAAACCGGAGAAGAACATCTCAATCACCTGTACAAATTATTCGAGAGGCTGAAGAAGTACAAGCTGAGGTTAAACCCTAACAAGTGCACATTTGGAGTAAGATCTTGAAAGCTTCTAGGTTTTGTTGTTAGCAATAAAGGCATTGAAGTTGATCCTGCCAAGGTAAAGGCCGTCCAAGAAATGCCAGTCCCTCATTCTGAAAAAAAAGTTAGAGGATTCTTGGGTCGTCTCAATTACATTGCTCGCTTCATATCACACTTGACTGCTACTTGTGAGCCAATCTTCAAACTCTTGAAGAAAGATCAGATAGTCAGATGGAATAATGAGTGTCAGATTGCCTTTGACAAAATCCAAGAATACCTACAAGAATCTCCTATTCTCATGCCTCCATTTGAAGGAATACCCTTGATCATGTACTTGACAGTATTAGAGAAATCTATGGGGTGTGTTTTTGGCCAACATGACGAGTCTGGCCGAAAAGAGCATGCTATTTATTACCCGAGCAAAAAGTTTACCGACTGTAAAACCAAATATTCACTGCTCAAGAAAACTTTCTGCACTCTGGCATGGGATGCTCGCCGGCTAAGACACTATATGTTGACTCATACCACTCTGTTCATTTCTAAGATGGACCCAATCAAGTACATCTTTGAGAAACCTGCCCTTTCCAGACGGATAGCCAGATGGAAAATGATCTTGACTGAGTACGAAATTTAGTATACGACTCAAAAGGCCATCAAAGGAAGTGTACAAGAAGATCATTTGGCCCATCAAGCTGTGGATGATTATCAGTCAATGAACTTCTACTTCCCTGATGAGAACATCATGCTGGTAACCGACTGTGCGAAACCTGGACCATATGACGGACCTGAACAAGGATCCCGATGGACTATGGTATTCAATGGGGCTTCCAACGCCTTAGGTAACATAATTGGTGTTGTGATCATCTCTCTTGAAGGTTTCCACACTCCTTTTACTTCCAGACTATGCTTCGATTGCACAAACAATATGGCCGAGTATGAAGCATGCATCTTAGGTCTGAAAGCTACTATTGACTTAAGGATCAAGCATTTGGATGTGTTCGGGGATTCCACCCTAGTGATCATCCAAGTAAAAGGAGATTAGGACACTAAACACCCTAATGTTATCCCTTACAAAGAACTTGTTCTATCCCTAATTCCTTACTTCAAAGAGATCACTTTTGAGCACTTCCCTAGGGAAGAAAACCAGTTGGCTGGCGCTTTGGCAACCATGTCTTCAATGTTCAAGGTCATATGGGACAACGAAGCCCCTATGATAACAATTGAAAGATTCGATGAACCTGCACATTGCTATGAGCTTGACACCAATGTGGAAAAGCCATGGTACCATGAGGTGATGAGATACCTTGAAGCACAAGAGCATCCAGAGGGGGCACCTATCAATGACAGAAAGTTCTTACGAAGATTTGCAGCCAAATTCTTCCTAAGTAACTGGGTATTGTACAAACGCAACCATGATTCAACTCTACTCCGACGTGTGGACAAGAAGGAGGCGGAGGAGATCATGAAAGACATACACGATGGTCTCTTTGGTACTCACTCAAGTGGATATACGATGGCTAAGAAAATCTTAAGAGCCAGTTACTATTGGTCAACGATGGAGACTGATTTCCATCAACATTCAAGAACTTGTTACAAATGCCAAATCTACGCTGACAAGGTCCATGTGCCTCATATCCCTCTGAATGTCATGACCGCTCCGTGGCCATTTGCAATGTGGGGCATTGACATGATTGGAGAGATCAAGCCCACCGCTTCCGACAGACATCGCTTCATTCTTGCTGCTATCGACTATTTTACCAAATGGGTCGAAGCCGCCTCATTTGCCTCAATCACCAAGAATGTGGTAGCCAGATTCATCAGACACAACCTCATCTTTCATTATGGTATCCCCGAAAGTATCATCACCAACAATGGGACTAACCTCAACAATGCTATGATCAGTGAGCTTTGCACTCAGTTTAAGATCAAGCATCACAATTCTTCTCCGTATAGACCGAAAATGAATGGCGCAGTCGAAGCAGCCAACAAAAATATCAAGAAGATTGTGCAGAAAATGGTAGTAACCTATAATAATTGGCATGAGATGTTGCCGTTTTCTCTACATGGCTACCGTACTTCAGCTAGAACATCAACAGGGGCAACTCCCTTTTCTCTAGTCTATGGCATGGTGTCATACCCCAATTTTTGACCTAAGATCCCTGCCTCATCTGCATTATTTTATACACATCAAGGTCACAGAATATGGTAGGTTTAGAACGTTTCACTTTCGAGCTTTGACTGTGTAGGGATTGTCGAGTGTTGTGAGCATTTTATCTTACGAATGACTAACCACTAATCAAGCACGAAGTGTATGTTTTTTTGTTTTGTTTTCATGTGCTGGAAATAGGTCTGAAAGAAGAGCATCAGACGTCGTACATCGATTAGGGTTCCGAGTCTCGAGGAAGAAATGCGGTCGGTCGTTAATTCCCAAAAGACTGGTTCATCAAAGAATTTAAGAGAATTATGCGTTTATTTCCACACTCTGTCCAACAGATGGTCTCCGGTTTCTCTAAATATTTTTCAGAAAGAATGGTCGAAGTTCTACTGTCTTCGGTTCATGTGTGTTTCACATTATTCTAAATACAAGAAAACCAGGCTACACCGTCATTTTTGATTTCTTGGACCAAAAGTAATCTGCAAATTTTCTCATAACGCGGGGTGAATTTCGTCGAAATGGGATAATTAAATTCAAAACCGTTCTAAAAGAATTCATTCGGAATATTTGGAATATTTCTTTATTTGAATTCAAGTGATAATTAAAGAGGAGTTATCAAGAGATCTCATCCAAGAATAATCATTTATCGCATGAAATATTTATTCAAGATTATTTTTGTGATTATTTTGGTGGACTTACATGAAGCATTTATTCAAGAAGTTAGTGGGAAAAGGAATTCGGTACAATTAATCGATCATCACAAGACTAATTACATGAAGAATTCTATTTGATTACAAAATTAATTCATGTGATTTATTTGGATCTCTATTACAAAAGTGCAAGATTAAAGTCTAAGACTTGCATTATTATTTATTCATCATTCAACAATTTATTCAAGTATTATTCAATTATTTCCCAATTCAAATGGAAGATCTTGAATTTTTATCAAGACATATCAAGATTCATGATTATATGAAGATTCAAGATTATTTATAACTACCAAAGAAATTGAGAATATATTGGAGAATACATGTTTATTCATGTTACATTTTATTTGGACTTGTTGTTACAAAGTTACAAAATAAAATACAAGTTTTGTACATGAAAATCAACTATTATTCTTGCTAGAAAACAATCCCAATGCTGCCTATTTTTCCAGCACTACATTAATCCATAACAGTCCATTATTTTTTAGTGTAGTGTTGTCCATTTTCTTCAACCTTGTGTCAACAAAACCATGCCAAGCTGTTGTCCAAATCTGCTCTGCAAAACAGGCCAGAATGCAGCCCATAAGACAAAAAATTGCACATTTTGCTGTTACAAAAACAGTATGCAAAGCTCCAAATATTGCACTAAAATGGATACCCCAAAAAGCTATCCCATGAAACATCAAAATAGGGCCTGGATTTGTTCAAATTTCTACTATTTTTCCCCCCTAAAACCCCACACATTTCACTATAAATAGAGGCTTTTGTCAACACAAAAAGGAGGAGAGAAGTCAAAAATTCAGCAGAAAGAAAGGAATCCAAAAATTCAGCAAGAGTGAGAAAAACAAAAAATAGAGTTTTGTTCAACAATCCAACAAGAGTGAGAAAAAACAGAAAAAAGATTAATTTTGTTCCAAAATCAGCAAGAAGAAAAACAGGAAAAGAGGAAAAACTTATGGTCTTGAAGCTCCATCGGAGAGACTCCGATAGGTATTTCTTCTTCCTCCTTATTTATGTATGCATAACTTGCTCATTCATATACTTTAGTCTTCTTTGCTTCACTTCCATGTCATATGATTATTTGACTTGTTACATTGCTGTATTTTTTTAGAGTTGCTGCAATTTGTCAAACATTTAGAAATGTTAGTAATAATAAACACCAAGAAAAACAGTTTTAAAGAATATCAGAAAATAAAATTGTAGAAATTTGCTTTATGTGATTCAACTCATCCTAACTCACCTCAAGTTGTTAAACCGCTAAAGCCGGCTGTTACAAAATTTGGAACTTGCTGTTAAAACCTTTCAAAAGCATAAACCTGTTAACAAAAAAACCAGCCTAGAACTAAAGCCAACATAGCACCTGCTGTTAAAAACCATAAAAAACCAGTTAACCACAAAACAACATTGAAACTGTCAAAACTTAGAATCTGCCATCCAAAAACATACCAACTTGTTGTACCAAAAATCCAAAAAAACCTGCTGTTACTAAAATCCAAAATCTTCAAACCATTGGAACTTGAAAACCACATAAAACCACATAAAACCTACATAACTTAGAACATGTTGCAAAAATCTTAGAATCTGCTATTCCAAAGCCTTAGCACCTGTTGAGAAAAACTTATAACCTGCAAACCAAAACATGCACAAACACAACAACATGTTAAAACCATTATAACCTGTCAAAGAACCAAAACCTGTAAAAGAACCCAAAACCAGTTCAGAACCTTAACCTGCAAAAGTCTAGAACCTGCTGTCAAAATCCTTCCTCGCCATGAGACGACTCCTTTTGTTCCATCTCGTAGCTTCGCTAACGCCATTGCAAAGAAGCCGAGAACATATGATAATCTTTTTCAAATACTTCAATCTGAAATCAATTGCGCCTTTAAGGATAGCCAAGCCACTGAACAAGTGTGATGAATGAATCCAGAAGATTCAGACAGTCAAAGTGATGGAAGGAATCCTAATATGTGTGCGCCTCATACTCAAGGGGACCGGATCGAAACTTATAAAAAACAGAAAACAATTCCTCTCATCTTTGTAAATCCAGATTACTTTTCGTATTTGATCCGCTGACTTACCTCCGCCTGTGACCTTATGACCTTCTCTTTCAGCATATTCCCTCGTTATCACTTCCTCTGTCCGCGTGGATTCCTTTCATGTAACACTGACTTCTTCTGCTCACAACAACTGCATACCTTCATCGATATAACACTTCCATCTCTTTTCGTTCCAACAATCCTATCAATTGAAAATCTCAGCCTGGAAATAAGGAACATGAGACACATAAATTCGCAAAAAAACTTTAATGTACCTCTTTCACTGTCTTCAACAGTACTCCCTCAATCTCAACTCAAACAACACAGATCTAACCAGATATAAACCCAGAGACTTGATGATTTCAGCAGATGCGGATTATTCTATGTTGTCGTTGAGTGATGAAGAGATGCGGGCGCCGTTTGTTGTTGTTACGATGCGAAGTTGTGGTGAAGATGACGAAACGGAGATGTGATGAAGATACGGTTGATGAAGCAGTTTTTTCGTAGTTGCAGAAGAAATGCAAGATGCACAGAAAGTAGAGAAATCGATGAGAGGAGATGTTGAGGGTTAGTGATGGGTAAGAGAAAGAGAGATGAAGATAGCATGGAAAGGAAAAATGACGGTGATGATCTAGTTTAGCAGAGAGAGATTTGTTTTTTGTTGGCTGTTTCCTTTTTTTCTTTTCTCGTTAATTGGAAACACCTATAATAATATAATTTTGTTTGTTTTCTTCTTCCCAAGGCTAACCAGCCGCCACGCTTCAACTTGCCTTAGGGTTACACGTTTTCTTCTTCCTTTCATCCAAAGAGGGTCGGCCCATTGGGCCTGTTTTGGTTTGACACCACTACTACTTCCCTTTATGTTTTAATTAAATCGTAATATTAACAATTAAGCAATACAGTTCAGATGGCTAAGCATATTACCTGTAATCCTTAAGGCCCGAGTTCAACTCTTGCTGGGGCATTTTTTTTAAATTCTTTTAAGCTTTTTTCCTCTCAATTTGATTATATTAGTTTACTTTATTGTATAATTGTTATTTAATTATAAAAACACATAAAAATAAACATGTTATTATAAATTCATCTTTTATTTAATTTTGTCAACATGCTATTAATTTTAATTTTTGATTGTTGTTTATTTAATTATTCAAAAAATACATGTTTCATGATTTAATTTTTGTTATGTGTTTAATTATTAAAAATTCATGATTTTGTAATTTAATCTTTATGTAATTTTGTTTATTTACTTAATCATTCAAATGCATGCTAGTATAATTTAATTCACATTAGTTAATTGTTCAATTGTCATCTTAATTAATTTTATCGTTAATCTTTATATTTTTCGTCCGTCTCAAATCCAAGGGAATTGTTTTTAATTTTGTTGACTTCATGTCATCAAACATGTCTCATCTAATCGTGTGAATACCCTCATTCATATTTCGTTTGTTATTTTGTTAAAAAACCTAAGATAATTTTCCCAAAGATTCAATCTTCAAACTCACACCTTTTAAGTCAAAATTTCGACGTTAGGTCGTCGTATCTTCAAAATCTCGTCCATACCCATTTTTGGCCAACCAAGCTATTTTTAATCAAACAAACAATTTTAATAAACAGATATTTCAAAAGCTTCCTATAGGATACTATAGATGCATTGGGTACTAATACCTTCCCATTGTATAACCAACCCCCGAACTCTAGATCTCTTTTCAAAACGCCTTGTATTTCCATTACTTTTAAGTATTATTTTACATTGCATATTTTAGGGTTTTATTTCGCTCTTTTCCCTTTTCCCTTGGAAATAATAAAGCGCGATGGAGACTCTTGCTTTTGTGAGACGAGTTAATTAATAGCTCGATCTCCGATTTACCCCGCTACATTTTTTATGGCTACAGAAATGGCGACTCTGCTGGGGACAGATTGACCTCTTGCTGGTCCATCCCTAAGTGGGTTAAGCCTAGTTTGTTTTATCTGTTTTATCATTATTTGATTATTTGATTATATGTTTCTATTGTGGTTTTTTGGGTTTTTTGCAAAGGACAAGTCCTATACCCGGACTAAGTTACACTTAAGAATAGGACGGGCGGTGTAATCATGTTGACTTTGAGGGAGTAATCCCGAAGAAGGAGGCATGAAATCCCGCACTTAGTGGAAGGCCCTTTCGAACGTAGTATTTGTTTACCGAGTAATCGGGAAGACATTATTATTTTCGACCTGAGAGCTAGAGAAGCTGAGAACCGTAGAACCCTAACCCATCTTGGCCTTTTAGGTGTAGCGCGGAGACTATAATTGAGTAATCCGGAAGTAGTTGTCACGCGATGCTACGCTCGGATGAGTTTCTCTTGAGAATATTGCTAATTATTGAGTAATCAAGACGTTGGTAATATCCGAAGGAGGAATGTAGACTCTGGGAATTCTTAGAAACTTGTCTTGCAGGTGTGATTAAACCTTTAGTACATACCCTGGGGGTGGGCTTTACCTTTGACTCCATGCCCGAAGCGTTGAACCTTTGAACCCCATGTTTGTGAACTTATGTGTAACTGTTGCATTATCATTCATCCATACATCCATAAACATTTTTTTTAAAACTTGTTTTTCAAGGAACTTAAGAATGATTTTTGCAGACATC
Organism: Vicia faba; assembly: GCA_948472305.1. Classification (NCBI taxonomy): domain Eukaryota; kingdom Viridiplantae; phylum Streptophyta; class Magnoliopsida; order Fabales; family Fabaceae; genus Vicia; species Vicia faba. The sequence goes on from OX451737.1 coordinate 1,496,230,131, forward strand.
TCAGGTACTGTTATTATGGATTTTGGAAGAAGAAACACTCGAAGTTATAGTTTTAAGGAGCCTGAAATTGAAGAATTGAAGAGTTTGATTCCTAAGATCGAGAAACCTACGGAGTTTCAAAAGAAATATGGATCCATTATACCTCTCATGAAGCGCAAGATGAAGGAAGGCATCCTTAGTACATTGGTCCAATTCTATGATCCATTGTATCGATGCTTCACCTTTCCTGATTACCAATTAATGTCCACCTTAGAGGAGTACTCCTACATACTTGGTTTTCCGATCATCGACTGTGTTCCTTTTTATGGATTAGAAGAGGAACCCAAATCTCACGAGATAGCGACCATCACCCACTTGAGGAAGTCGGAGATAGAGGAGAACATGACTACCAAAGGGGGAATCCGAGGCTTATCTGTGCAGTTTTTGTTGAAGAAAGCCCGTCTTTTCGCTGAGACAAAAGATACTATTGCCTTTGAAGATGTCTTTGCTTTACTCGCTTATGGCCTATTCTTGTTCCCTAACATTGATAAGTTCATGGATATCAACGCCATCAGAATCTTCTTGATTGGAAATCCAGTCCCTACGCTGCTAGGAGATACCTACTACTCCATCCATCTTTGAAATTCCTATCAAGGAGGGATGATTATCTGTTGTGCACTATTGCTATATCAGTGGTATGTTTCTCATCTACCTAGGTCTGATGTTTTCTGGGATCTCGAGAAGGAGCCACGATGGGTGCCAAAAATTATGGCTCTCACTCATTCCGACATAGATTGGTATAATCGAGTTTACTATGACGTGAAGATCATCAATAGTTGTGGTGCTTTTCCTAACGTGCCTCTTCTTGGTACAAAAGGAGGAATTAACTATAATCCTGTTCTCACGCGCCGTCAGTTTGGATACCCAATGAGGGACAAGCCGAACAACATCCATGTGAGTGGTTTCTTTCTACAAGAAGGACACGATCACCAAATAGCTAAGGAGGAGATCGAAAGAGCTTGGCGTCACATACATAGGAAGGGGAGAGACATGTTAGGACATAGAGGTGTTGTTTCTTTGGAGCCTTACCTACAATGGCTTCGTGCTAGGGCTTGTTCTCTCAAGATGCCTTATAACCCCGAGAAACCTTTATTCCCTGTTGTTGCATCATCATCTATTGATATCCCTATCGGGAACATGAGAGAATACCTAGGAAATCTGGCTAGGATGAAGTCCGAAAGAGATGCTTGGAAGGAAAAGTATAATATGTCAGAATACGAGAATAGGGTCCTGACTCGACAACTGAAGGAAAAGGAGGATTTGTTATTTATTCAAGACGGTTGGTTTATTGATCATGATGAGAAGCTTCGTCAAAAGGATGCACTACTCAAGAAATATGCTAATGAAAGGAAGAGAAAGAAGGAAGATTCGGTAAGCGTTGCTCTTGTTCCTAATCCACGGAAGGAAATCATCGATCAACTGGTAGCTGAGAAGAAAGAGATGGAAGACTTTTATGAAGAGAAGATTAGGAAGCTCCAGTTACAGTGGGCATTTGGTCCTTCATCTGATGATTCTGAGTGATCTTTAGTTCTTTGTTTTATTTTTATTACTAATGTCATTTTGTAAAACTTTGTAAAAGGGCTTCATGTTCCAAAGTTGTAATTTATTGTTTTGTTGTCCCAAAGGTGTAAGTTGTAATTTATTGCTTTGATTAATGAAATGATTTTTTGTTGTTCCAAATTCATTTACCATTGATGTGTGCAAATTTATCAAAGTTCTAAAGTTCCTTGAAAAAACTATCAAAATAAATGATCATTTGCATCACATATCATGCATCATCCAACATTCCACTTAGATGTTTTCTAGAGTCTTATCCTTGTTTCTTTTTCCACTCCGATAGTATTGTCAAGTTGCCTCACTGATACGATACTCGAGCCAATTGTCAAAGGAAGATGGAGGATCTGGAACAGGAAAATCACGAGCTTCGCGAGGAGGTTGCTACTCTTCATGTAGGAATGGAAAAGTTAACTGCGCTAGTGGAAAGCTTAATGGCTGCTCAGAATCAGCCATCGACTTCAGCTGCTGAGATTCAAACTTCAACTAATGTGGTGTCCGAGATCGTCACCGCTCCAACGTCTGTGACTCAAGTTAACTCTCCGTTCCAACATCAAATGCCGAAGGGTTTTCCATGTGGAATGCCTTATAACTTCATGCCAGAAGGGTATCATCCTGCTGTACAATCCATGGTTCAACCTGCTTTGTCCTTTCCTCAACCGGAGACAACTATTGTGCAGCCTGTAATTCTGCCTATAGTATCTTTCCCTCAACCAGTGATGACTACTCCCGCTCCTGTGGTTCATACAATTCCATACATGAATGAACCCATTTATCATGTTGAACCTGCTGAAAGTTTGGGTCTTTTATATAAAATGTAGGAGTTTCGAGACCAGTTTCAGGAAATGCAGAAGGAAATCAGAGCGCTGAAAGGAAAAGACTTGTTTGGAAAGAATGCTCATGACTTGTGTTTAGTTCCAAATGTAAAAATTCCAGCGAAGTTCAAAGTGCCGGACTTTGAAAGGTACAAAGGTGACTCGTGTCCGCGAAGTCATTTAACCATGTATGTAAGAAAGATGTCCACTTATTCTGATGATCATAATTTGTTAATTCACTACTTCAAAGACAGTTTGACTGGTGCCGCTCTGAAATGGTACATGGGTTTGGATAGCACCCGGATCCGCAATTTCAACGATCTTAGTGAAGCTTTTGTTCGCCACTATAAGTACAACACTGACATGGCACCGGACCGAGATTAACTCTGGGCGATGTCCCAGAAAGATAGGGAGTGCTTTAAAGAATATGCCCAGAGGTGGCGCGAGATTGCTGCTCAGATTTATCCCCCTCTTGAAGAGAAGGAAATGACAAAGATCTTCCTGAAAACTTTAGGTTCTTTCTATTATGAACGAATGATTGCGAGTGCGCCCAATGACTTCACTGAGATGGTAAGTATGGGCATGCGGTTGGAAGAAGGAATTCGTGAGGGACGTTTGGTTACGGAAGGAAGTACGTCTAGTGGTGTCAAGAAGTTTGGAAGTGTTTTCCCTAAGAGGAAAGAACAAGATGTTGGTGTAATTTTTTCTGGGAGACCAAGGAAAGGCTATTCATATGTTGCGACAGTCACTCCAGCTGTCTGCCCAACAATGGTGACCCCAACTCATCAAGCCCCTCCAATTCAGCAACGGAAATTTCAACAACAGCCTCGACAACAGGCTCATCAATTTAATAATCAGAATCGCTCACCAAGGAAACCACAATTTGATGCTATCCCCATGACTTACACTGAGTTGTTCCCCGCTCTGATCAGAAAAAACCTCATAACAATGAAGCCTCCTCCTAGCACACCGAATAGTACTTCTCCTTGGTACAAGGCGGATCAGTTATGTGCGTATCACCAAGGGTCGCCGAGGCACAACATTGAAAATTGCTTTTCTTTGAAGGCGGATGTACAAAGGTTGATTAAGAACGGTATTTTGTATTTCAAGGATGTTAACCTGAATGTTCTAGATAATCCTTTGCCTCGACATGGGTCAGCACCGGTGGATATGGTGGAAGGATGTCCGGGAAAGTTTCGAGTTTTTCAAGTTGAGCACATAAGAGACTCGTTGATCAGGTCACATCAAAGCTTAAGAAGACTCGCCTTCTTTAAGCATCAGCATGATTATGATGTTTGTGAATTTTGTTCAAGGGAAGTTGATTGCCCTATTGTGAAGGAGGATATTCAAAAATTGTTAGATCAAAGGGTTATCACTATTACACATGACAGAGATCCGGTTGATGAATTTAATGTTATAATACCGTAATTTAATATGCCTGAACCAGTAGAGATCGTTTATGACAGTCAGATTGCACCTGTTGCTCCCTTAATTATTTGTCCACCCGGTCATGTGCCTTACAATTCGGACCAAGCCATACTGTACAAATATAATGCCACAATGATCGAGAACGGGGTAGAAGTTCCTATACCGCCAATGCCATCTTTTGTTAACATTACTGATGTGAGCAGAGTTACAAGAAGCGGGCGTATCTTCGCAGCGGTACCATTAAAAATACCAGAAGTTCAAGTCAGAAGGCCTATACCGGCAGAAATTCCGACGAGGAATGTTGAACCAAGGGTTGAGGTAGGCCGATCCAATGAACCTATCCCGCACCTCGATGATGATGAGATCTTGAAACTCATCAAGAGAAGTGAATACAAGATTGTGGACTAACTATTGCAAACTCCTTCTAAGATTTTTGTGCTTTCTTTACTAAGAGATTCTGGTGCCCACAGGGAAGCTTTGATAAAGGTCTTGGACCAGGAATTCGTAGATCATGATGTGACGGTTGACCAATTTGATGGAATTGTGGGAAATATTACTTCGTGTAACAATCTTGGTTTTAGTGATGAAGAGCTTCCGGAGGAGGGAAGGAACCATAATATGGCTTTGCATATCTCAATAAGTTGTGGAAATGATACTTTATCAAGTGTGCAGTAGATACAGATTCATCATTAAATGTAATTCCCAAAACTACATTATCTCGACTTTCATATCAAGGTGCTCCCATGAGACCTAGTGGGGTAATTGTCAAAGTGTTTGATGGTTCTAGAAAAACTGTCATTGGTGAAGTGGATCTTCCTATAATAATTGGTCCTCATACCTTTCAGATCACTCTTCAAGTAATGGATATTTGTTCCGCCTACAGTTGCCTATTGGGTCGCCCATGGATCCATGATGCAGGGGCAGTCACTTCCACGCTCCATCAAAGATTGAAGTTTGTAAGGAATGGAAAGCTAGTAATGATTGGTGGAGAGCAGGCTATGGTGGTAAGCCATTTGTCATCTTTCTCTTTTATTGATACTGATGAGGATGTTGGAACCCAATTCCAAGCGCTATCTGTTGCTAATAATGAAGTGAAGAAGCAAGGGACATCTATTTCTTCTTTTGAGGATGCGCGACGAGTGGTTGAGAGTGGTTCAACTGAAGGTTGGGGCCAGGTGTTGACTTTGCCTAAGAACAAGTCTGGAGAAGGTCTTGGTTTTCATCCCGTGTCTACAAGAGTTAAGTAGGATACAGTTACCCGTCTGATACAAGAAGTTTTCCGAAGCGCAGGTTTTATCCATCCGACTCCACCGGAAGTTGATGCTATAATAGGAGACGATTCTGAAGAGGATTTACCCGACTTTGTAACACATGGAGTGGTTTTCCAGAACTGGATTGCTGTTGATATTCCTTTTGTGATACACATTTCTGAGTAATGCTTTGTTTTATTTTTGAAAAAAACTTTCGCTCTGCCCAAGGAGAAAAAGTATTTGTGTCGAGCTATGTTGAAAATAAATCCTTTTGCTCTGCCCAAGGCAAAAGAGAAGATGTCTGGGCTCTTTTGTTTCAAGTATTGCCAATCATGAATAAAAATGTTATTTTGTCCCATACTGTTTTTATTTTTCACTTTTTCTGGAAAATGGTATTGAAAATTAATTGGTAGTAATAGGAAAATATAATAAAAAAAATTTATATATGTACAACATTCACATTAATCGATTTCTAAAGCATAACCATATGTGCAGATTAATCCATGACTTAACCATTGAAAACAATGATCCTATGCTCCCTCCCAACTTTGAATTCCCTGTGTTCAGAGCCGAGGAAGAATATAGTGAAGAGATTCCTGATGAAATTTCCTGTTTATTTGAGCATGATGAAAAGACTATTCAGTCGTTTGAAGAGCCTGTAGAGATGGTCAATTTGGGTAACGAAAAAGACAAAAAGGAGGTCAAGGTCGGAGCATTGCTTATCCCAGAGGTCAAAGAGAAGATGTTGTAGCTTCTCAGAGAGTATGTGGATGTGTTTTCTTGGTCCTACCAAGACATGCCAGGTTTGGATAAAAATATTGTGGAGCATCGTTTGTCGTTGAAACCTGAATGTCCGCCGATTAAGCAGAAGTTGAGAAGGACTCGTCTCGATATGGCTGACAAGATCAAAGAAGAAGTTCAAAAAAAAAATTAATGCAGGTTTCCTTGTTACGTCGGTCTATCCTCAATGGTTAGCCAATATAGTGCCTATTGCTAAGAAGGATGGCAAAGTTCGAATGTGTGTAGATTATAGAGATCTGAATAGAGCTAGCCCAAAGGATGATTTTACATTACCACACATTGACGTATTGGTCGACAGCACCGCAAAGTTCAAAATCTTTTCTTTCATGGATGGTTTCTCTGGTTACAATCAAATCAAGATGGCACCAGAAGATATGGAGAAGACATATTTTATTACACCTTGGGGAACATTTTGTTATCGGGTTATGCCGTTTGGTTTGAAGAATGTCAGTGCAACGTACCAAAGGGCCATGACTGCCTTGTTCCATGATATGATGCATAAAGAGATAGAAGTTTATGTAGATGACATGATTGCTAAATTGCAAACTGAAGAAGATCATTTGGAACATTTATTGAAATTATTCCAGCGTTTGAGAAAGTATAAACTCCGTCTGAATCCCAACAAGTGCACTTTTGGTGTTCGTTCTGGAAGACTCCTGGGTTTCATTGTCAGCCAGTGAGGTATTAAGGTAGATCCTGATAAAGTCAAAGCTATTAAGGAGATGCCCGCACCCAAGACGGAAAAACAAGTAAGAGGATTCCTTGGGAGACTGAACTATATTTCTATATTTATATCTCATATGACTGCTACCTGTGGGCCTATTTTCAAGCTTCTCCGAAAGAGCCAAGGATGGGTGTGGACAGAAGATTGTCAGAAAGCTTTTGATAGCATCAAAGAATATTTACTTGAACCTCTCATATTGATCCCTCCAGTGGAAGGAAGACCTTTGATTATGTACCTGACTATATTGGAAGATTCCATGGGATGTGTGCTTAGTCAACAAGATGAGACTGGAAGAAAGGAACATGCCATATATTATCTGAGTAAGAAATTCACAGACTGTGAGTCTCGTTACTCAATGCTTGAGAAAACCTGTTGTGCTTTAGCTTGGGCTGCTCGCCGTCTGCGCCAGTATATGATTAACCATACCACTTGGTTGATCTCCAAAATGGATCCGATCAAGTATATCTTCGAGAAGCCCTCCTTATCTGGAAGAATAGCCCGTTGGCAGATGTTGTTATATGAATATGATATTGAGTATCACACTCAGAAAGCAATCAAAGGGAGTATTTTAGCCGATCATTTGGCTCACCAACCAATTGACGATTATCAATCCATCAAGTTTGACTTCCAAGATGAAGATGTTATGTACTTGAAAGCTAAAGATTATGAAGAGCCATTACCTGAAGAAGGACCTGATCCTGAATCCCGTTGGGGTTTGATATTTGAAGGAGCTGTAAATGCTTATGGAAATGGAATTTGGGCAATCATCGTCACTCCCCGAGGTGCTCATATCCCGTTCACGGCAAGTTTGACTGCACGAATAACATGGTTGAATATGAGGCATGTATTATGGGTCTCGAAGAAGCAGTGGATATAAGGATCAAGATTCTTGATATATACGGAGACTCGGCATTGGTAATTAATCAAATCAAAGGAGAATGGGAGACTCGTCATCCTGGTTTGATCCCCTACAGAGATTATGCTAGAAGATTGTTAACTTTCTTCAACAAAGTGGAATTGCATCATATCCCTAGAGATGAAAACGAAATGGCTGATGCTTTAGCTACTTTGTCTTCAATGTTCCAAGTGAATGATTGGAACGATGTGCCTACAATCAGAGTTATACGCCTCGACAGACCTGCCCATGTGTTCTCAGTAGAGGAAGTCACTGATGACAAACCTTGGTTCTATGACATTAAACGTGTTCTTCAAACTCAAGAGTACCCGCCTGGGGCATCCAATAAAGATAGGAAGACATTGAGGAGATTGTCAAGTAGTTTCTTCCTCAATGAAGAAGTATTATATAAGAGGAATTATGACATGGTCTTACTCAGATGCGTAGACAGACATGAAGCAGACATGCTGATGCAGGAAGTACATGAAGGATCCTTTGGCACTCATGCCAACAGACATGCAATGGCTAAAAAGATGTTGAGAGCTGGTTACTATTGGATGACGATGGAATCTGATTGCTGCAAATATGTGAAGAAATGTCATAAATGCCAAATTTATGCGGACAAGATACATGTGCCACCGACCCTCCTCAATGTTATCTCTTCACCTTGACCTTTCTCTATGTGGGGCATTGATATGATTGGAATGATTGAACCCAAAGCTTCAAATGGTCATCATTTCATCTTGGTGGCCATTGATTATTTTACTAAATGGGTGGAAGCATCATCTTATGCGAATGTAACCAGACAGGTGGTAGTCAGATTTATCAAGAATCAGATCATTTGTCGATACGGCATCCCGAGAAAGATCATCACTGATAATGGCTCGAATTTGAATAACAAGATGATGAAAGAGCTTTGTGAAGAGTTCAAGATCGAACATCATAATTCTTCTCCCTACGGGCCGAAGATGAATGGGGTTGATGAAGCTGCTAATAAGAACATCAAAAAGATTGTCCAGAAGATGGTGGTAACTTATAAAGATTGGCATGAAATGCTTCCGTTTGATTTACATGGATACCGTACTTCAGTTCGAACTTCAACAGGCGCAACCCAATTTTCCCTAGTTTATGGCATGGAAGCAGTACTCCCCGTGGAGGTTGAGATTCCGTCTATGAGAGTGTTGATGGAAGCTAAACTTTCTGAGGCTGAATGGTGTCAAAGTAGATATGACCAGTTGAATTTAATTGAAGAAAAGAGATTGACAGTGTTGTGTCACAGTCAACTATATCAGCAAATAATGGAGAAGGCTTTTGATAAGAAGGTTCGACCATGCAAATTCAGAGAAGGTGACCTCGTGCTCAAGAAGATATTATCTTTCTAACCTGATTCTAGGGGCAAATGGGCTCCGAATTATGAAGGACCGTATGTCGTTAAGAAGGTTTTCTATAGAGGTGCCATGATTCTCACAAATATGGATGGTGAAGAACTCATGCGCTCCGTGAACGCCGATGCAGTCAAGAAGTATTTCGCCTAGGTTTGAGTTGACAGTTCGCTAAGTTGAGAACCCGAAGGGGCGACTTAGGCAGGCTTTTGGTCAGACCAGTCTTGGCATTTGAGCACATCTCGGAATTCGAAGTTGTTAGGGAGAATAGTGATCATTGTTTTTGTGTAACCTTTTTCTTTCATTTACTATTTCCCAAAAAATTTGTAAACCGTTGGAGTTGCGTTGTTAGCGAACTACCATCTTATTAATGAAATTTGAGCATTTATCTTTTATGGGCAAAATTTTAGTTTTTATGGCAATATTTGAAACGAATTAATTCAAGTATTCTTACTTTGAGATGTGTCATGAATACTGAAAGGAATATTAACAGTTGCTCCGAGGATGGTTAATCCATGAAATGCAAAACAATACAGTAATTTATCCTTGCATGATGAACATGTTTTCTTTCAAAATCTTCATGAGGTGTTGGTTGTGTAAACTTGCGTTTCTAGTATAGTACTAAGCTTGGTGACTCCCCAGCAATTTCGGCTAAGCTTTGTTTTGGTTATCTGTATTTGAGCAATTTCTGAAGTGTGGTACATTTTGTATCATGTCAGTGGTCTATTGGTGTTAGAAGATTGGATTTGAATACTTTTCTCCCCAGAAGTTTTGAGCCTTGTAGTATGATACTCTATGATGTTGCCTTTGTTCCAGTTCGAGTTATTTTTCGTCTCTTTGAGATTGGCCAAGTATCTAATTATTTCGTGATATCTTATCATCTTCAAGTTATTTCCTCTATCTGTTTTGTCAGCATAACATTCATTTACTCATTTACACTTACATCATGCATATACATTCACATTTATCGATGATTTTGGGTTGTATAATTTGTTTATGTTTATTCAAACAGCGTACATGTTCGTTCCAAGTAGAATGTTAACTTAAGCAGAAAATGTGCTTCCTTTCTAATTCCCCAGCTGAGCTAATCCTCGTGGATGAATTTTTGATTTAGCCTTCCTTGTCCATCTCGGGATAGGATGAATCCCCAATTGAGTTATTTTCTCATTGGGTGGAGTCTTGTTTGACTGTCTTCTCTCTGGTTTATTCCTGGATTGAGTTTTGTCTCTTGCATAGGCTATCTCGTGGTTTTCTCCAGGCTAAGCAACCTAGATGATTGGTGCATTTATTTTGCGCATTTGAGTATCTGATTTCCTCAAGAAGGATCTATTCATGGTTTCCTTTGAAGAAGAATTTTATTCACTGGCAGTGTTATCACAACTTTCTTCTTAACATCTTTGGAAAACGACAAGCGGCAGTCTCTTCATGAGCAACTTGTGCGTTATTGACATCTTTGGAAAACGACAAGCGGCGGTCTCTTCATGAGCAACTTGTGCATTATTGACATCTTTGGAAAACGACAAGCGGTGGTCTCTTCATGAGCAACTTGTACGTTATTGACTTCTTTGGAAAAGGACAAGCAGTGGTCTCTTCATAAGCAACTTGTGCGTTATTAACATCTTTGGAAAACGACAAGCGGTTGTCTCTTCATGAGCAACTTATACGTTATTGACATCTTTGGAAAATGACAAGCGGCGGTCTCTTCATGAGCAACTTGTACGTTATTGGCATCTTTGGACAATGACAAGCAGCGGTCTCTTCATGAGCAACTTGTACGTTATTGGCATTTTTGGAAAACGACAAGCGGCGGTATCTTCATGAGTAACTTATGCGTTATTGACTCCTTTGAAGACAACAAGTGGCAGCTTCTTTATTTGAGCAGCTTGTATGTTATAGTTTTCTTGGAAGACATCAAGTGGCAGTTTCTTTATTTGAGCAGCTTGTATGTTATAGTTTTCTTGGAAGACAAGAAGTGGCAACTTCTTTATTTGAGAAGCTTGTATGTTATAGTTTTCTTGGAAGACAGCAAGTGGCAGTTTCTTTATTTGAGCAGCTTGTATGTTATAGTTTTCTTGGAAGACATCAAGCGGCGGCTTCTTTATTTGAGCAGCTTGTATGTTATAGTTTTCTTGGAAGACAGCAAGTGGTGGCTTCTTTATTTGAGCAGCATGTATGTTATAAACATTCTTGGAAGACAGCAACTGGCGGCTTCTTTATTTGAGCAGCTTGTATGTTATAGACATCCTTTGAAGATAGCAAGTGGCAGCTTCTTTATTTGAGCAGCTTGTGTATCTACAACCATATATTATTTCAGCATTAATTGGTATCTCTCCAGAAAAATCTCGCAGAGAAGTTTGTTGTGAATCTCTACCTTTAGAAGTCGGAGTTCGTTATCAGCAAAAAATTGATACGTCTTTTGTCTATCTTTGACCTTGAGTTGTGAACTCACCGTTATCTTGGGTCAATAATCTATTTTTTTTCGTGGCCTATGCAAGGCGTCTTCTTTGTTAGGGTTAGAGGTCGTATTCTCTAAAATTTTATTCTCCGTTAAGAGTCTATCATTCGAATTCGATGACTCATTTCGCCAGTAGTGTATAATCTTTGTTCCTATGGGTTGTTTGTGCTTGGTTTCTCCAGCATTATTTTGTCTCATACAGTATCATTCTCCATAAAATTAAATATTGTATTCATATCATACATATAATGGCGGTATCTTAGGGAAAAATTGTGTATTATGTATTTAAGTACCTTCAATCTCGTCGAGACGAAGATTTTAATCTTCATATCTCCGGATAGAAAAAACTGAAATAGGGGCAGCTGTTATACCCTAATTTTTGACCTAAGATCCCTGCCTCATCTGCATTATTTTATACACATCAAGGTCACAGAATATGGTAGGTTTAGAACGTTTCACTTTCGAGCTTTGACTGTGTAGAGATTGTCGAGTGTTGTGAGCATTTTATCTTACGAATGACTAACCACTAATCAAGCACGAAGTGTATGTTTTGTTGTTTTGTTTTCATGTGCTGGAAATAGGTCTGAAAGAAGAGCATCGGACGTCGTACATCGATTAGGGTTCTGAGTCTCGAGGAAGAAATGCGGTCGGTCGTTAATTCCCAAAAGACTGGTTCATCAAAGAATTTAAGAGAATTATGCGTTTATTTCCACACTCTGTCCAACAGATGGTCTCCGGTTTCTCTGAATATTTTTCAGAAAGAATGGTCGAAGTTCTACTGTCTTCGCTTCATGTGTGTTTCACATTATTCTAAATACAAGAAAACCAGGCTACACCGTCATTTTCGATTTCTTGGACCAAAAGTCATCTGCAAATTTTCTCATAACGCGGGGTGAATTTCGTCGAAATGGGATAATTAAATTCAAAACCGTTCTAAAAGAATTCATTCGGAATATTTGGAATATTTCTTTATTTGAATTCAAGTGATAATTAAAGAGGAGTTATCAAGAGATCTCATCCAAGAATAATCATTTATCGCATGAAATATTTATTCAAGATTATTTTTGTGATTATTTTGGTGGACTTACATGAAGCATTTATTCAAGAAGTTAGTGGGAAAAGGAATTCGGTACAATTAATTGGTCATCACAAGACTAATTACATGAGGAATTATATTTGATTACAAAATTAATTCATGTGATTTATTTGGATCTCTATTACAAAAATGCAAGATTAAAGTCTAAGACTTGCATTATTATTTATTCATCATTCAACAATTTATTCAAGTATTATTCAATTCTTTCCCAATTCAAATGGAAGATCTTGAATTTTTATCAAGACATATCAAGATTCATGATTATATGAAGATTCAAGATTATTTATAACTACCAAAGAAATTGAGAATATATTGGAGAATTCATGTTTATTCATGTTACATTTTATTTGGACTTGTTGTTACAAAGTTACAAAATAAAATACAAGTTTTGTACATGAAAATCAACTATTATTCTGCTACAAAACAGTCCCAATGCTGCCTATTTTTCCAGCACTACATTAATCCATAACAGTCCATTATTTTTTAGTGTAGTGTTGTCCATTTTCTTCAACCTTGTGTCAACAAAACCATGTCAAGTTGTTGTCCATATCTGCCCTGCAAAACAGCCCATAATGCAGCCCATAAGACAAAAATATGCACATTATGCTGTTACAAAAACAATATGCAAAGCTCCAAATATTGCACTAAAATGGATACCCTAAAAAGCTATCCCATGAAACATCAAAACAGGGCCTGGATTTGTTCAAATTTCTACTGTTTTCCCCCCCTAAAACCCCACACATTTCACTATAAATAGAGGCTTTTGTCAACACAAAAAGGAGGAGAGAAGTCAAAAATTCAGCAGAAAGAAAGGAATCCAAAAATTCAGCAAGAGTGAGAAAAAGAAAAACTTGAGTTTTGATCAACAATCCAACAAGAGTGAGAAAAAACAGAAAAAAGATTAGTTTTGTTCCAAAATTCAGCAAGAAGAAAAATAGGAAAAGAGGAAAAACTTACGGTCTTGAAGCTCCATCGGAGAGACTCCGATGGGTATTTCTTCTTCCTCCTTATTTATGTATGCATAACTTGCTCATTCATATACTTTAGTCTTCTTTGCTTCACTTCCATGTCATATGATTATTTGACTTGTTACATTGTTGTATTTTTTTAGAGTTGCTGCAATTTGTCAAACATTTAGAAATGTTAGTAATAATAAACACCAAGAAAAACAGTTTTAAAGAATATCATAAAATAAAATTGTAGAAATTTGCTTTATGTGATTCAACTCATCCTAACTCACCTCAAGCTGTTAAACCGCTAAAGCCGGTTGTTACAAAATTTGGAACTTGTTGTTAAAACCTTTCAAAAGCATAAACCTGTTAACAAAAAAACCAGCCTAGAACTAAAGCCAGCATAGCACCTGCTGTTAAAAACCATAAAAAACCAGTTAACCACAAAACAACATTGAAACTGTCAAAACTTAGAATCTGCCATCCAAAAACATACCAACTTGCTGTACCAAAAATCCAAAAAAACTTGTTGTTACTAAAATCCAAAATCTTCAAACCATTGGAACTTGAAAACCACTATAAAACCACATAAAACCTATAGAACTTAGAACCTGTTGCAAAAATCTTAGAATCTGCTATTCCAAAGCCTTAGCACCTGTTGAGAAAAACTTATAACCTGCAAACCAAAACCTGTACAAACACAACAACATGTTAAAACCATTATAACCTGTCAAAGAACCAAAACCTGTAAAAGAACCCAAAACCAGCTCAGAACCTTAACCTGCAAAAGTATAGAACCTGTTGTCAAATTCCTTCCTCACCAAGAGACGACTCCTTTTGTTCCATCTCGTAGCTTCGCTAACGCCATTGCAAAGAAGCCGAGAACATATGATAATCTTGTTCAAATACTTCAATCTGAAATCAATTGCACCTTTAAGGATAGCCAAGCTACTGAACAAGTGTGATGAATGAATCCAGAAGATTCAGACAGTCAAAGTGATGGAAGGAATCCTAATATGCGTGTGCCTTATACTCAAGGGGACCAGATTGAAACTTATAAAAAAATAGAAAACAATTCCTCTAATCTTCGTAAATCCAGATTACTTTTCGTATTCGATCCGTTGACTTACCTCCGCCTGTGACCTTATGACCTTCTCTTTCAGCATATTCCCTCGTTCTCACTTCCTTTGTTCGCGTGGATTCCTTTCATGTAACACTGACTTCTTTTGCTCACAACAACTGCATACCTTCATTGATATAACACTTCCATCTCTTTTCGTTCCAACAATCCTATCAATTGAAAATCTCAGCCTGGAAATAAGGAACATGAGACACATAAATTCGCAAAAAAACTTTAATGTACCTCTTTCACTGTCTTCAACAGTACTTCCTTAATCTCCACTCAAACAACACAGATCTAACCAGATAGAAACCCAGAGACTTGATGATTTCAGCAGATGCGGATTGTTCTTTGTTGCTGTTGAGTGATGAAGAGATGCGGGCGTCGTTTGTTGTTGTTACGATGCAAAGTTGCGGTGAAGATGACGAAACGGAGATGTGATAAAGATACGGTTGATGAAGTAGTTTTGTCGTAGTTGCAGAAGAAATGCAAGATGCACAAAAAGCAGAGAAATCGATGAGAGGAGATGTTGAGGGTTAGTGATGGGTAAGAGAAAGAGAGATGAAGATAGCGTGGAAAGGACAAATGACGGTGATGATCTAGTTTAGCAGAGAGAGATTTGTTTTTTGTTGGTTGTTTCCTTTTTTTCTTTTCTCGTTAATTGGAAACACCTATAATAATATAATTTTGTTTTTTTTTCTTCTTCCCAAGGCTAACCAGCCGCCGCGCTTCAACTTGCCTTAGGGTTACACATTTTCTTCTTCCTTTCATCCAAAGCGGGTCGGCCTATTGGGCCTGTTTTGGTCTGACACCATTACTACTTCCCTTTATGTTTTAATTAAATCATAATATTAACAATTAAGCAATACGGTTCAGATGGCTAAGCATATTACCTGTAATCCTTAAGGCCCGAGTTCAACTCTTGTTGGGGCATTTTTTTTAATTCTTTTAAGCTTTTTTCCTCTCAATTTGATTATATTAGTTTACTTTATTGTATAATTGTTATTTAATTATAAAAACACATAAAAATAAACATGTTATTATAAATTCATCTTTTATTTAATTTTGTCAACATGCTATTAATTTTAATTTTTGATTGTTGTTTATTTAATTATTCAAAAAATACATGTTTCATGATTTAATTTTTGTTATGTGTTTAATTATTAAAAATTCATGATTTTGTAATTTAATCTTTATGTAATTTTGTTTATTTACTTAATCGTTCAAATGCATGCTAGTATAATTTAATTCACATTAGTTAATTGTTCAATTGTCATCTTAATTAATTTTATCGTCAATCTTTATATTTTTCGTCCGTCTCAAATCCAACGGAATTATTTTTAATTTTGTTGACTTCATATCATCAAACATGTCTCATCTAATCGTGCGAATACCCTCATTCATATTTCGTTTGTTATTTTGTTAAAAAACCTAAGATAATTTTCCCAAAGATTCAATCTTCAAACTCACACCTTTTAAGTCAAAATTTTGACGTTAGGTCGTCGTATCTTCAAAATCACGTCCATACCCATTTTTAGCCAAACAAGCTATTTTTAATCAAACAAACAATTTTAATAAATAGATATTTCAAAAGGTTCCTATAGGATACTATAGATGCATTGGGTGCTAATACCTTCCCATTGTATAACCAACCCCCGAACTCTAGATCTCTTTTCAAAACGCCTTGTATTTTCATTACTTTTAATTATTATTTTACATTGCATATTTTAGGGTTTTATTTCGCTCTTTTCCCTTTTCCCTTGTAAATAATAAAGCGTGGTGGCGACTCTTGCTTTTGTTAGACGAGTTAATTAATAGCTCGATCTCCGATTTACCCTGCTACATTTTTTATCGCTACACATGGAAGTTGTTCTGCCGATGAATGTTCAAATTCCCTCGCTGAGGATTATGAATGAGGCAGGCTTAGGCAAAGACGAGTGGATTTAAACGATATTGGATCAGCTTAACTTGATTGACGAAAAACGGTTAGCTGTTGTTTGCCATGGTCAGACGGACCAAAAACGGATGATCAAGGCTTTCAACAAAAAGATCAAGCCTCGAGTATATCAAGTTGGTGACTTGGTGATAAAACGCATAATTCTACCACAAGGTGACCCCAGAGGTAAATGGACTCCCACCTATGAAGGGCCACTTGTTGTCAAGAGAGTTTTCTCTGGCGGTGCCATGATGCTAACTACCATGGATGGTGAAGATTTCCCACATCCTATAAACGCGGACATAGTTAAAAATACTATGCATAAGAGACCCGTTAGGTTGACACACCTAGGCAAAATAAGGGCATCCCGACAAACCAAAAGTTTTGGGACAAAAATAGGGATATATGCAAAAGATTATACACCCGGCAAGTTGAAAACCCGAAAGGGCAACTTGGGAATAAAAGGGTATCCTGGTGGGCTGAAAACCCAAAAGGGAGGTCCAGGCAAAAATTAAGGATTGAAAGCGTATGACTATGTCCCGTAGAATCACCACAGTCAATGTTATCACCAAGGTCCAAGTTCAAATGGTCCAAGATCAATCCAATCAACTTCTATCAACGGCAAGGGACATTCGAAGACATTGGGGCAATAGTAGAGTTGGAAGGCAATGAGATTATTTCACATGGCTATTTGTTTTCATTCTCAATTTTGTTATCCTTTCGACAATTTCCTCTTACTAGGATCTCCTTCTCTCTGTACAAAAACGCCTATTCATGGGAAAAATATCAATACAAATATACTTTGAAGTGCAAAATTTATGTCTTTGTTTTGAATGCAAATTTGTCCAATGACTAAAATTGAATGAACATATGCATATGAACATAATTAAAACTATTTGGCACATGTGTCCTGCTAGGCAGCAACAAGCATCTCTTTAATGTATATGAAATATCCCCACAGAATCATCTCATTATCATTATCCCCAGAAGGACGGCTACAATAAACCTTTCCCCAACAGAGTTTCCCACAAAGTCTCTTTATATAGGATAATCCACGACCAGAGTCTCAATCTCTTGGCAGCTCTCTCTCCAGCTAAGTCGATTTTTACAAGTTAAAGCCTCGTGGATCTCTTCCTAAAAGAAACTCACTTCCCCAACAGGGTTTATTTCCCCAATAGGATTTATTTCCCCAACAAGTTTTATTTCCCCAACAACAATCGAGGAACCACAAAATTCCCCAGCCCAGTACATCCTCCCCAACCGAGTCTGTATTCCCCCGGTATAGTCCATCCTCCCCAGCTGAGCCTGTTATTCCCCAGTTGTGTATATCCTCCCCAGTTGAGTGTATCCTCCCTCACCAAGCTGAGTTTGTCCTACCCGACCGAGTCTACACTCTCTAGTTTGAATTTTCCTTTCAGATTATTGCAAATCATATGGCCACAACCCCTGATCCCCAGTAAAGCCGTCAGCAAAGCCTTTACTATTTCCAAAAAGATACTATGAAGCCTGGACCCGACCAGATATTAGCAAAATTTTCAAGTTATTACTGAAGCCTGGACCTAACCAGATAATAGTTTGACTTCTTCAATTGCCAAAGCCTGGGCCCGACCTGATAGCAGTTTAATTCCTACAAAATCATTAGCAAAACTCCTCTTCTCCAGTAGAGTTTGCCACTATCCCTAGTGAATTACTGAAACCTGGACCCGACCAGATAACAGTTTGAGTATCTGAAACCTGGACCTGACCAGATAATAGTTGATCTCAATTTCAAGGTACTATGAAACCTAGACCCGACCAGATAATAGTCTAACTCTTCAAAGATATAGAAGAACCTGGACTCAACACGACCAAGGTTTAACTTCTTTTCCCTAGTAGAGTTTTCCTCTGCCCCAACAAATTACTATGAAACCTGGATTCGACCAGATATCAGTTTTCAATTTCATCTTTTCCAGCAAGTTGTTGTGAAGCCTGGATCTGACCAGATATCAATTACCCTCAGAGATTCGTTGTGAAACCGGGAAACTGACCAGGTAACAACTAAATCCCCAAACAATTTATGGTGAAACCTAGACCCAACCAGATAGCAATTGACCTCATCAACCTCAGAAATCTGCAAAGCCTGGACCCGACCAGATAACAGTTTTTCAAACAGTTTATTCTGAAACCTGGAGCCCGACTAGATAACAACTAACTATGATCCCCAGAGAGATACTATGAAGTCTGGACTCGACCGGATAACAGTACAACTTTCCAAAAACCATGAAACCTGGACCCGACCAGATAGTAGTTACCAATTCAAGTTACTACGAAGCCTGGATCCGACCAGATAATAGTTAACTTCTGTATCCCCAGCAAGTTGTTGTGAATCCTGGATCCGACCAGATAACTATTTAATTTCAAGAAAATTTTCTACAAAGCCTCGAATCCGACCAGATAATAGTTAATTCGTCTCTTCCCCTAGTAAGTTATCGTGAAGCCTGGATCCGACAAGATAGAAGTTGACTACTTCATCCTCAGCAAATTGTGAAGCCTGGATCCGGCCAGATAACAGCTGACATTCAAGAGATATTCTCCACTGAAAGCATCCTTTCAACAAAGTTTGAAGATATGCATATTCTTCATCCCCAACGGCAATCGAGGATTCAACCCCCTAGAATTTCCACAGCAGCAGTCAGGGATTTATTTTCCCGGCCAAAAACATACATGTCACATTAATACATCATAGCATGTACATACCATATGCATTTAACATAATACCACATCTGGTGAACATCATGCAGGCATCTGCATTTTACTAACTCTTTTTCTCACAGGTAAAACATCAAGTTTTAGTATAAATCAACAAGAGATTTATGCTGATACTTCTTCCAGTGTTTACCAACATTCCTCCAAATGGCATCTATAAGGCCATTCACCATCCATCTTCGAGTGAAAATTTCTGGGCACTCTAGTGTTCAATCATTTTTCAAACAGTTTTTTTAAATTGACAATAATAATAATAACTAAAGATTATAAATTCAATAATTTATAAAAATAGTAACGTCACAAAACCAGTATATTGAGAATGGGCCACTATTCAAAAAATTTAAAATGGCCCAATTAATTTTAAAAAAAAACATTCACCCCTCCTGTGTAAAAAAACCAATCAATCCTTAATGGGCCATCCAATTTTGATGGCCCAAAATACCACATCCCCTTATTGTAATGATCCCAAATTTTTTTAATGGGCCATCAGATTTAGATGGCCCATTTTGAAATAATACACACCTTCTTATGAATTTAAGATCCCCCCCCCCCATGAAATGATATTCAAAGCAAAAAAATTTTAAATGCCAATGATTCTTAAATTAGAAACACAATACTAAGGCGAATATAGAATTGTTAGGGAAAATTTTGGATATGACAATTGTCCCTATTTAATTACTCTCCGATTGAGGATGCGAGAATATACAGGTCTCACACATTTGAATTAGAGGTTTATTAAATAATGGAAGACCCCAAATTTTGACCAAAGGTTGGCTAGATAAGGATACGTTATACAGCGTTCCCCAAAAATTTAGAATAAAATAGGAAAAGATAATGATGTATCATCCTATGAGAGTTTGAACAGCGGGGTTTTGATTTGGCTTAGATGTGACAATGTGGATAACTCATTAATATCTAGAAGAGATCACAGATTTTTTGCATATTTATCATAACCTAGGAGGTAAATAACACGAGTTTGATAGTTGACTTACTAACCCTTAGAGACTAATATAGTAAGTTTATAATGCAGATTTTGTCTATCCATCACAGCCTAGAGGATGAATAAAACAATGTTTTATAATACATTGCCGCATATAGATTAACATAATGAATTATGTTTCAGATTTCGTTATGTTTACTACAACCTAGAGGGTAAACAATACGAGGAAGAATCTGTGCACTTACCACGACCAAGAGGAAAAATGACATAGGGATATGCATATGTATTCATCACGACCTAAAGGATGAATAGTATAACCTTGAAAATTTACATACCTATCATGACTTAGGGGATAGATATTTGAAAAAGTTTTAAGTGTTTATGATAACCTAGAGGGTAAACGACACAAAGATAGACTTATGTATTCATTATGACCTAGAGAATGAATAGCATAAACCCGATAATTCGCACACCTACCACAACTTAGGGGATAGATGATTGAAAAGTTTTATGTGTTTATCACGATCTAGAGGATAAACGACACGAAGGCAGTCTAACATATTTATCACGACCTAAAGGATAAATGACGTAATTGTGAAAATCCGCATAGCTACCACGACCTAGAGGGTACATAATTAAAGAGTGTTTTGATAATTGAATCTTAGATAACTAGATAAAAGATAAGATTGAAGTTCACCAGTTGTGTCTGTTCTCAACCAAGGTATTTATTTGTTTTGGGGACCAAATGATCCAAAGATGAGCCCCAAGATAGTTTGTAGTTTTAACCAAATAAGTGTTAGAAAACTGTCGTGCATAATGCCCTAAGCTAACGTGGAACCCAAATGTATATGCACTGAATTTTTCTGTATATGCCTGAAAATGTAATGTTTGAAGATGCCCCAAATGTTTGTATATGCTCCAAAGGTTTGTTGTGAATTTTTTTATTTTTCTATCCTTTTAAACCATTGGTTTTGTGTCATCGACTCCCCCAAAAATTGTATGTTATGTTGACGTGGTGTTTTTGAGTTGATTTGAATATGATGAAAAAGTGCCACCAAGATTTTGATATTTGTATTGTGGGCATAGGTGTGGACGTAGTTGTAGACGTAGGCGTGGATGTGGCTATGATCATAGGCGTGGACGCAAATATGGATTTTCTTTTGATGTTTTTCTAACAAAAATGCTTTTTGATGTTACATCTAATACTTTTATTTATTTGTCAAAATACCAAAATGGTTTTATCACACTATTCACGAGAAATAATTGTAGTATTTTGCAAACAAGTCCGAAAAGGAAAAAACACAATTGAAAGATTGCAAAAGTACTTATTTTATTGATAAATATGCCTCTGAATAGGAGAGAGTACAAGATGCAATTCCTTAAAAGAGGTAATTACATAAAGTTTAACAAAAATTGAAAATGGCAATAAAAATGATAATTTCTACTGTTGTTTCTCCCATGTCCTTTTGATAGCTCCAATCTCCTTTGCTTATTAGTCGAATGATTTATTTCAATCCCTCTCCTACATGGTTGTAGTCGTGGTTCTTAGATTCCAGTCTTTTTGTTCTATATTTCTGAGTAGGATCTGTAAATTTTGCCTTGATCGTCCTTTCGGGTTTTCGATCCACCGGGATAAATTTTTTTTGTATGTCCCTAATTTTTTCCTGGATTTCCCTTTAGGTTTTTTAATCCACCGGGACGTTCCTTTTTTCCTAAGTTTCCCGTTTAGGGTTCGAACTTAGCGAGCTTTTTATACATATTATTTTTTTACTGCGGCTGAATTTATCGGATGTGGCAGTTCATCCCCATCCATTGTTGCAAGCATAAGACCCCCACCCGAGAATTTTGTTTCCACTATGTACAGACCTTCGTAGTTAGGTGTCCATTTACCGTGGGAATTAAGGCGGGGTAATAGAATCTTCTTGAGCACCAAATCTCCTTCTTTGAAAACTCGAGGATGAACCTTCTTATCGAATGCTTTCTTCATCCACTTTTGGTACAACTGGCTGTGGCATAAAGATGTCAAGCATTTTTCTTCAATGAAGTTGAGCTGATCGAGCCATGTCTAAACCCACTCTGCCTCTTTAAATTTGGTTTCCATTAGAACTCGTAGCAATGGAATCTCTACTTCAATAGGGAGTACTGCCTCCATGCCATATACGAGAGAGAAATGAGTTGCACTTGTTGACGTACGTACATAAGTATGGTATCCATGTAGAGCAAAGGGGAGCATCTCATGCCAATCCTTATATGTCTTCTACATTTTCTAAATGATTTTCTTGATATTCTTATTGGAAGCTTCAACAGCTTGGTTCATCTTGGGTCGATATGGTGAGGAATTATGATGCTCGATCTTGAAGTCATCGCATAACTCCTTCATCATTTTGTTGTTCAAATTGGACCCGTTGTGTGTAATGATCCTGCTAGGAACCCTATGTACGCATATTAGATTTTGTCACATTTGTGTACAACGCAACTTCCACCCATTTGGTGAAGTATGGCAACTATTATGAACCAGTGTCCATTGGAGGCTTTAGGTTTGATCATTCCTATCATATCAATTACCCACATCAAAAAGGGCCAAGGAGAACTTAGGACATTCATAGGAGTTAGTGGCACATGCATTTTGTCGGTGTAGATTTGGCATTTGTGACATGTCTTTATAAAATGGTAGCAATCAGCTTCTGTCGTCAACCAATAATATCCTACTCACAAGATCTTTCTAGCCATAGCATGTCCATTTGTATGAGTTCCAAAAGTACCTTCATGGATTTGTCTCATAAGTGTATTTGCTTCATGTTTCTCAACGCACCTGAGTAACACCATATAATAGTTTCTTTTGTACAAAACATCACCATTTATAAAGAACTTTGAAGCTAGCTTCCGCAAAGTTTGCTTGTCAATCATAGAGGCATTTTCTAGATATTCTTGCTTCTCATGATACCTCTTAATGTCATAGAACCAAGGCTTGTTATCTGGTCCTTTTTCAATAGGAAGACAATGTGCAGGTTCTTCAAAATGTATGATTGTAATGCATGGTTTTTGATTTGGCCAGGTTACCTTGAACATGGCTGATAAAGTTTCCAAGGCGTTTGCCATCTGATTTTCTTCTGACAGAATATGACTGAATTTAATCTCTATAAACTCCACAACTAGCTTAAAAACATGATCCTGATTAGAATTAATCTAGGATGTTTAATGTCCCATTCACTATTGACTTGGTATATGACTAATGATAAGTCTCTAAACACTTCAAAATGTTTGATTCTTAGATCGATAGCGGCTTCCAGACCCAAGATACAAGCTTCGTACTTAGCTATATTGTTGGTGCAGTCGAAATAAAACCTTGCAGTATAAGGCTTGTGAAAATTCTCCAGATAAGTCTAAACTACCCCAATGTGATGCCCTAGTGCACTTGAAGCCCCATCAAACATGAGTGTCCAATATGCCCTTGGTTCAGGTCCTTCGTCGAGTCCTGGTATTTCGTAGTCACTAATAACTATTACATCCTCGTTTGGAAAGTCGAACTTTATTGGTTGATATTATGGCAATGGATGATGAGATAGATGGTTAACTAGTACACTACCCTTGATAGCCTTTTGAGTGACATATTGGATGTCGTACTTTGATAGTAACATCTTCCATCGGACAATTCTTCCTATAATAGCTAGTTTTTCGAATACATATTTTAAAGGATCCATTCTTGATATTAACCACATGGTGTGAGTTAACATGTACTGCCTCAATCTTTTATTATCCCAAGCCAATGCATAACAAGTCTCCTCGAGAAGTGAGTATTTGGTTTCACAGTCGGTGAATTTCTTGCTGAGGTAGTAGATTGCATGCTCTTTTCTACCCGTTTCATCGTGTTGGCCTAATACACATCCCATTGACCCTTTAAGCAATGTTAGATACATGATGAGTGGTCTTTCAGGAACTGGTTTGCATCAAGATTGGTGGCTATCATAAATATTACTTTATTATCTCGAAGGCTGTCTAACAGTCACCATTCCACACCATTGTCTAATCTTTACAAAGTAATTTAAATATAGGGTCGCACGTAGCAGTTAGGTGCGATATAAACCTTGAAATTTAATTCAATCATACTAAAAACCCACTGTAATACGGTGGGAGAACTAGCTTTTTGGTTTTACTGAAATGTGTGGATAGCTAGAGTAGCCACCGAATTTTCTTTTATCCAATATTTAGGAAAGGTGAAAAGAACAGGAAAGACCTTTGATAGATTTTGAGTTCAGGGGGTAAGTTATGAAAAGGGAAGGTGTTACCACCCTTTTCATCCATGTTTATCTACAGGCTCTTAATTGCTTAGCTCACTTTTGAAAATCTTGTTTTGTGTGTGTGATTTTTTTGAAAAAACTTTGAAATCACCAACGTAAGACTGACTTTCTAATGATTCTTGTATCAGACCTCAAGAATGTATACAAAGTGTTATTTTCGAAAATATTTGTTTGAAAGTGTAGTGTGAAAAAAAAATTTAAGAAAAGTTGTGAGCAAGCAATTAAGAGTTTCTTACCCACTAAAGTCTTTCTTGTTCTTTTCCTTCTTCTTTAGAGATATTATTATCCATACCATTAGTTGGTAGGTAGCCCTATCTATTGGATGTGAAGGGACATATGTAGGGTTATTGTATGGTCATTGAAGGAAACAAGAAATGATACTTTATCAATTGTATCAAATGGACTATCATCATTTTGTAGGTAACTCGAAGGGACTATATCATTTTGTAGGCAGCTCGAAGGGTTACCGAGGGATTATGATCTTTATTTGAAAAGGACATGATGATTTGATCGAGGGACATGATGATATCACCGAGGGACGTTAACAATATATTAAGGCAACAAAAGAGGTTACCCTAGAGGTGCAGATGTGTGAAGTGTATTGATTCAATTATTTATTTTGAACATTAGAGTTTTCTATATTGTTTTTAGTCTTGCCACGCAAACCCTAATTACTGGCAGTTAAATATGTACAGAAAAATAAAGTGTGAAATGTAAAGTCCTATGATATTACATGGCTCTGGGAGAGGTACATAAATATAAAATTAGCGAGAAGTTAAACCTACGCTATTACATCCCGTGAGCAGTTACATAATTAGAAAAAATGGGAGAAAAGAAATCTACGCTATTACAATTAAAGAATGCAACCTATACAATTTTCTATGAAAATTAAATATCAAGAAAGAAAATAGAAAAAAGAATGTTAAAATATTTTATGATTTTTTGTAGAAAATAATTTAAGTTAATAATAGTAATTAAAACCTAAATCCTAATTTATTTTAATGTTAAGAAAAAAGCCAATTTAATTAATTCGTAAATTAAAAATATAAGAAAAAATTAATTACTAACTAAAACCCTAATTCTAATTTTTTAGTTATTAAGAAAAAGGATTAGGTTAGTTAATTGTTAATAAAAAATAATTAAGGAATAATTAAGAAAGAAAATAGAAGAATTAGGTTAGAAAAATAGGGTAAAAAAAACTGCATGAGGTGGGTGTTAAACCTAGGCCCTCTGGTTTCACAAACTGCACTACTTGCCACTAGGCCAAGCGCCTATTGGTGTTTGATAAATAGGCATTGATATATATATATATATATATATATATATATATATATATATATATATATATATATATAACCTATACGTTAGTTTGAAAAATAATAAAAAATAACAGTAAGACGTAGGGATCGAACCCATGCCCTTCACGTTACATGCCTCCATCTCAACCAACTACGTTGCGCTTCATTTCTATTATTAAAATATAAGCAAACAAATATATAATAAAGTAAGTGAAACAGTGAAGCACCGAAGCCCTAGCTCTGGTCGTCTTCTCCGGTGAGAGGATTTTCAAACCTGCAAAATAACATGTGTTAGACCATAAAAAGGACTCTATCCCCCTAATTTGACCCTTGCGAATCCAATGGTGATGTTTGTTTGGCTTGAAAACACTTTTATCATGAGTTTCAAAGAAGATATCTCAAACTACCCTAGCCATGGAAAAAACATGATTCTCACGTTAGAGCTTATGTTTTATGATTCAAACCTGTTCTAAGTAACAATAGGAACTTATTTGAACAGATAATAAACATTAGCAATGCATGAAATTAATTATATGAATGTTTGAAAGAAAAGTAAGTCAGAAAAGATGAGTATGCTTGTTTCAACCATCAATGGCCATGACTTTCGACCTATTCTTACCCTTAGATACCTCAGGAATGATTTTCAATGGATGGCGTGGACTGAAAGTGGATGGACCTTTGGTTTTGACTTTACCCTAGTTTTGACAAAAATTGAGATTTATTGAGAGGGTGTTCTTAAGGCAATTTTCGTATGTCCCTTAGTCTGACTGTGTTCTCTATTTCTAATGGAATATTTAGGTCAACAAAAGAGGAATCAATCTTTTGTACTTTATGATCAAATATTTGATTGATGTTTTTCATGGAATCTTTCTTTTTTAGGCGAATCATGTACCAATCAATCTTTACATGTTTTTTGCAAGGAATCACCAGCTTTTTAAACTTATGTAATATCAAGCCTCTCAATGAACATTATTTTGATGAAGACAAACCATAATGGCAAGAAGGCAAAGATGTTGATCAAGCTAAAGCATAAATGGATAAAAGTATTTGGTTCAATCTCTTGGCAAATTTTATAAGGTATAATAACAATTCTTTCTATGAACAAAAGTCTTAGATGCTCAATGATCAAAAGAAGTTTTTAAACTTGTCCAAACTTTTTCTCAAGATTTCTAAGCAAAAAATACATTTTTACATCTGTGCAATCGATTTACATATTGATGCAATCGATTGTATGACTTACATTTTCAGCTGTTTTGCTTTTGTTTCTTAGTGCAATCAATTTACACAAGAGTGCAATCAATTGCTCTCTCATTAAAAATGTTATTGTTTTAAAGTGAAATCGATTTGCATGTTTGTGCAATCGACTTCTCACTGAAAATATTTAAAACTTATGGCTGTTAGAACCCGTGCAATCGATTTGCATCAAGGGTGCAATCGATTGCTCGCTGAATGTTTTTGAAAATCAGCAGCTTTGAACATACCTTTTCAAAACACTATTTCATGGAATCTTTTCACTTAATCTTGGAAATTGTTCATGATTAATTTACATAAACTTATGTTGTTTCAAAGAGGTGCTATGAACATATATATACTGATAGTTCAAAATAAAAAACAACCTCTTCCAATCAATATTTTTCTAAATTTTCAAATATTCAACTCAAGTCTTTTTCACTTTCATTCAAAAAGTTTTCTGCATATTTTTATATCTTGTATAACATAAAACTTTGAGCAATCTAAGTCTTGAGTCATTGTATATCATTGTTATTGGAAGAGAAGATCAATTTATTGATAAAATCACTCAAAGTGATTATTGCTCTACAAACTCACTCAATCAAAATATTGATGTACACTTTCTTATTTTTCAGGATTTTTGGAAATAAGATTAGTGGTTTTATTTTCCAGGATTGTTGGAAACATGTAAGGTCACCTTGAGAGGATTGTTCTCATTACTGACATAGTGAAAATCCAATAGGATTGTTCTTGGTTTTGGTAGTTCTTGTTTAAGTTTCCCAACTATAAGGAAATCTCTTTCATGTTGAAAGGGGACTGGATTACTCTCGGACTATGAGGGGAACCAGGATATATCACTTGTGTATCTTTATTTTTCTGCACTTTACTCTTTCATAAACTCATTATAAACCAGAAAAATAATATCCATCATCACTAAAACCAGAAAAATTTTAAAGTACCTAATTCACCCCCCCCCCCCCCCCCTCTTAGACGCACTTCGTACTTACAATTGGAATCAGAGCAGGTTATAGGTAACATGTTCCTAGAGATCCAGTATGGCTTATACAAATCAAAATCCTGTTTTTAGAGATGGTGGTAGTAACAACAAGCCTCCTCTATTCTGTGATGAATATTTTGACTTCTGGAAAATACGCATAAAGGCACATCTAGAAGCACAAGGATAAGAAATATGGGATGCCGTCAAAAATGGTCCATTTATTCCTATAACTGTGATCAACGGTGCTGGTTCATCAAAGCCTAAAACTGTAAGTTCTGTGAATTAGGTTCTTTAAAACTTTTTCTGAATTGTATGAATATTTTTTCACGAGTTTCTTTTCTTTCTTTTTCTGATAAGTGATGAAAGCAGTAAATGCGGAAAGTAAAGAACACAGAGATGTATCCTGGTTCCCCCTCACAGTCCGAGATTACTCCAGTCCCCTTTCAACATGAAAGAGATTTCCTTATAGTTTGTAATTTGTACAAAGACTACCTAACAAGCCAAGAACAATCCTCTTGGACCAAGAACAATCCTCTTGGATTTTCACTAAGACCACAAAGAGAACAATCCTCCCTAAGTGTCTTTCTTGTTTCCAACAATCTTGAAAACAAGTATACAATAGTTTGCTTGATTTGTATAAGAGTTTGAAAGAGCAATGTCAATCACTTGATTGATCTTTTCTATCAATATGAAATTTAAGATGGAATACTCTTATAAGTGCTCAAGAACAATTTTCAGTATGCATATGAAAATGATGAACAAAAATCTTGAGTATAAAGAGTATGATCAAAAGAATAGAAAGTTGTTAGTGATTATTGTTGTGTTTTTCTTTTGATTTTGTTGTTTTTAAAATTCTAAACAAAGAATAATTTATAGTGTAGTAATACCTCTTCAATGAATCATAGCAATGTTTAAAACATTTTTACTAAAACAATGTATTTGAAAAGATACAAAGATTGCCATGAAAAGGTGTTACAAAAGGTTGCTGGAAAAATACAAAATTTCTAAATTTAAGGCACAACAACCGGTTGCACTAAAGCAACAACAGATTGCAGCACAGCAACGTTTAAAAAATTTGCAAAATATAACTATGACAACGATTGTCATTGGGGAGCAATCGGTTGCTCATAAGCCAACGTTCAAAAATTTGAAAATAAAACACATGACAATCGATTGCTACTAGATGACAATCGATTGTATTTCAAACAGAAGCAAATGTTTTTTGCATGCAACCGATTTTCCTAGCATGACAATCGATTGCTTGTGTATAAAAATTGAAAAATCATTATTTTTCAAAGATTTTAAGCAATTTAAAACATCCTTCTTCAATCATACATAGTATATACTCAAAATATTATTTTGATAAAGTAAATGCATGATTAAAAATAGTTTAGAGCACTAAGAGCATAAGATCAAAAATTTCATATACCTTAAGCCATAAGTCTTGAAATGTTGATCTTTATCAATGAATCTTTTCTTGAGATAAATCTTCTATCTTGATCCATTCATTTTTGCATGCTAGCTTGTCTTCATCAAAACATTTGGAAAGCTTGATTTCAGTCTCCCCTTTTTTGATGATGACAACCATTGCTTGAAGTTTGGAGTGTATCTTGGTTTTCTCTAATCAAGTTGTTTAAAAACTCCCCCTAAGTCAAAGACTCCCCCTTGATCTATTGCATGAGAGTTTTGAAGATTGCTTGCTTGCTGCAATTTGGGTTAGAGAAACACAAAGGAAACTACAAAGTCTTCTCCCCCTTTGTCATTAGCAAAAAGGAATGGGAAACAAGATCATAAAAATTTTGCACATAGAAATAACATAGCATAAATAAAGTTTGCATACATAGATATAACAGAAAAAAAATGCACAAAACGAAAAGGATCACAATACATGAAGTGTCTTAAACGAAACTAGAAAAACGACATAAAACATAAGAACATAAAGTACTAAGAAATATAATAACTTAAAAACTAATCATCAATGCCTTCAACAAAGTCTTCATCATCTTGATTTTCACCATCATTGCCTTCATTGGTTTGAGGTTAAATGAAAGGGTAATGATAGGGTTGAGCTTCATAAGGAGGGACATTTGTATGGGTATAGAGATGAGCAAATTGATTGTTCATGTTGTTGTTCATGTAGTGAAGGTAGTCAAAAACTTGATTGAAGGAGTTTTCCATTACTTGTGGAGGTTGGTTTTGAAGTGGTTGTTCTTGTGGAGGTTGGTTTTGTGGAGGAGTATGAATGTATGTGATGGTTCTATTAATCGGATCAAATTTGACGCCGGTTTTGGTATTACATACTTTCTTCGGAGTGATTTCATGTTTGGGGTTAGTCATAGGCACCATGTGTTCACCAGACAAGGGAACATTGAACTTCTCAAAAACAAGGGTAAGCCAGGAGCCATAGGGCAAAGCATAAGCATTTTCATTATGTAGTGCCATATGATGTAGAATCACATAAGACCAGTTGATTTGAATCCCATTCTTCATCGCATACAGAATCTGCATCTCACAATCATTGACATTGGAAATATTTGAGAACATTTGCATAACCACATACGCCAAAAAGTAGTGGATCAAACGATCATCAATAGTGAGAATTCCTGCAGACCAAGAGTTCCTCTCCGGAGTTCCACCAATAAGTCTTTGCCTTTTCTGAATAAAATCACGCTCGGGAATTCTTGCAATTCCATAATAGAAGTCTCTTTTGTTGTAGCCTGGCAGATTTGCATTTGAGAGAAGTTTAATGCAAGCACCATCATTTGGAATACCCAAAGCTTCACCAAAATTCTGCACCGTGAGTTCTATAGGAACCCCTTTGACATTTGAAATCATGCAACCTCTACTAATGGTTAGATTGCTGTAGAAAATTCTAACCAAAGTGGGGTAAATGGGTCCATTAACACCAATCAACTTGTATATCCCTTGAGATCTAAATAATGCTGGAAAACTAAAGCATTCGGAATAAAAGTTGTCAAGATTACCGAACCTTGGTAGAAGAACCGTCATCTTTTGAAAGTGAGACACAAATCTTTCCCTTTGGCTTCTTGATGGAATGAGTTTTGAGAGATCATCACCTTGAGATGAGGAAGAAGCTTTTCCCTTGCCTTTCTTTGATGTTGACATGGTGAGGGATGAGAGAATTGGAAGGGGAAAGGGTATTTGATGTTTGTAGGGTTTCTTGAGACAAAAGAGGATATATGAAGTTTAGGTTTTGGTTGGGCTTTTATAGATAGATAGGCATTCAATGGATAGGTAAGGCATTCAATGGTTAGTCAAAACAATAAAAACTTGTAGCATAGAGATTCTTGAGTGTGTAAGTATCCAAAAAATTGTGTCATATGAAAGGACTAAGCATTAAAAAATTGTTGAACAAACACTTAAAAAATTCAAAAAGAGAATAAGAATCTTGTACAAAATAAATAATAGTAATGGCAATGGAAGAGAAGGAGTAAAAAAAAGTGTAACTGAAAAAATTTTAAAAAAAAATTTAAAATTTTGAACTGTGCAATCGATTATCGTTTGATGACAACCGATTGCATCCTTTGAAAAATGCAAACAGGGGAGAAAATAATGAGAAAGTAACCGGTTGTCGTGGAGTGACAACCGATTGTTGTGAAGACAGAATCTAAAAAATTTTAGATACAACTGATTGTCACTCTATGACAACCGATTGTCATTAGTGAAAAAGTGAAAAATACTTAATTTTTGGGGATTTCATGGTCATATATCAAAAAATTAGTAATAAAAACATGGATCATGATATATTACCATAAAGTTAAGATTAAGATCATAGCCATGTACCTTAATTAGATAATGTCATTTTCGTTCAAGATACCTAGCTCTCTTCGGATCTTGAAAAATGGTTCTCTTGCCAATGGTTTAGTGAAGATATCTGCTAGTTGATTATGCGTATCCATGAAGGTGACTTCGACATCTCCTTGAAGTACATGATTACGAAGAAAGTGATGTCGAATGTCGATATGCTTTGTTCTAGAATGCATCACAAGATTCTTTGTAATGTTGATTGCACTTGTGTTGTCGCATCGGAGTGGAATGCATCCAAGGTTGAGTCCGTAGTCACGGAGTTGTTGCTTGAGCCATAGAATTTGCGCACAGCAACTACCCGCTGCAATGTATTCCTCCTCGGTTGTACTAAGAGCCACACAAGCTTGTTTCTTGCATGCCCAAGAGACTAATGCATTTCCCAAAATGTGACAAGTGCCACTTGTGCTTTTTCTATCTGTTTTACATCCTTGCAACTGGAGCGGAAGTTTCTTTAAAGTCAATTCCCTCTTCTTGGTTGTATCCTTGGGCTACCAATCTTGCTTTGTTTCGAACAATTATACCGTTCTCATCAAGTTTGTTTTTGAACACCCATCTTGTACCTATGATGTGTTTGTCACTTGGTCTAGGAACAAGTTCCCAAACTTGATTTCTCTCGAACTGATTTAATTCTTCTTGCATAGCAATCATCCATTGGTCGTCTCCTAATGCATCGTCGACTTTGGAAGGTTCGATTTGAGAAACGAACGCCATGTTCAAGCAAGCATCTTTGAGCTTCAATCTTGTTGAAACGCCTTGACTGATGTCACCGATGATTTTATCAATAGGGTGATCTCTATGGGTTCTCCATTCCTTAGGTAGATCATTGACATTTGATTCATCCGGAATTTGTTCTTCTTGTTGTTCCAATTGATTCTCATTGTTGGTCTTGGAGCCATCTTCTTGAGGAATATCTAAAATCTCACCATCATTATTTAAAACAATAGTATCCTCCTCGGAGGGGTTAGATTCATCAAATGATATGTGCATAGATTCCTCAATAGTTAAGGTTCTTTTATTGTAAATGCGATAAGCTTTACTAGATAAGGAGTATCCAAGAAAAATACCTTCATCTGATTTTTCATCAAACTTACCAAGGTTGTCTTTGTCGTTATTAAGGACAAAACATTTGCAGCCAAAGACATGAAAGAATGAAATATTTGGTTTCCTTCCTCGAAAGAGTTCATACAGAGTCTTCTTCAAGATAGGTCGAATATTAACTCTATTGCTCACAAAGCATGCCGTGCTTACAGCATCTGCCCAAAAGTATTTTGGAAGGTTTGAATCACTGAGCATTGTCCTTGCAAGT
The DNA here is from genome assembly GCA_948472305.1 of Vicia faba. NCBI lineage: Eukaryota > Viridiplantae > Streptophyta > Magnoliopsida > Fabales > Fabaceae > Vicia > Vicia faba. The sequence goes on from OX451737.1 coordinate 1,496,263,218, forward strand.
TAGATAAGAGACCTATTCTTCCTTTCTACAACTCCATTCTGTTGAGGAGTCCTTGGTGCTGAGAAATTATGTGATATTCCATGTTCTTCACAGAAATCTTCAAAGGAGGAATTCTGGAATTCTCCACCATGGTCGCTTCTTATGGAGGCAATAGATAGTGACTTCTCATTTTTAATTTGCTTTGCATATTTCTTGAACGCCTTGAATGCATCATTTTTCTGCACTAAAAAAAGTGTCCAAGTATATCTAGAAAAGTCATCAACAATAACTAGAGCGTATACATTACCTCCGAAGCTCCTCGTTCTAGAAGGGCCAAACAAGTCCATATTAAGCAATTGTAGTGGCCTAGTAATGGATACCACATTCTTGGATTTTAAAGTTGATTTTGTTTGCTTTCCCTTTTGACATGCATCGCAAAGTCTATCTTTGATGAACTTTATCTTAGGCAGTCCAACAACAAGGTCATGCTTAATCAATTTGTTTAAATGCTCCATATGAATATGAGCGATTCGTTTGTGCCATAGCCATGAGTCGTTGTTGTTTGCCATGAGACATTTAACCTTCAAAGACAAATCGTTAAGGGAAATCATAAAAATATTATTTACTCTTTTACCTTTAAGTTTAGCCTCATGTGTGACTTCATCTTCTATCAAACATTCATCTTTAGTGAACTTGATCTTGAAACCTTTGTCACATAGTTGGCTAATACTTAGAAGGTTGTGCTTTAGTCCTTCAACATAAAGAACATCTTCAATTGATGTGAAAGGTGGACCACAAACTTTGCCTATGCCAAGAATCTTTCCTTTGTTGTTATCTCCATACGTCACATAATCCTTGGCCTTAAGCGTTAGATGTGAAAATTTGTCGATATCTCCCGTCTTATGCTTGGAACAACCACTATCGAGATACCATAGATTTGAAGTGGTCGTCAAGCTTACCTACAAAATAAGATTAGGTTTTGTTAGTTACCCAAGTTGCTTTGGGTCCTTCATAATTAGTTCCTTTCTTAACCCACACATAATGCCCATTTTCTATGCCAAAGTTTCTAACATAACAAGCATTAGGTGTGTGTCCTTGAATACCACAATAAAAATAAGTAGGTTCAAATTTACTTCTATATCTAGAAGGATAAGATTTCTTTTTAGAGGGTATTTTCTTTTTAGGATAGTGATGAACTATTTTGGGAGTGATTTCTTTCTCTTTGGTTGGTTGATCGCTAGCCTTGACAAAGATGGTTTTGTTGGTACTTGGTTTTGAAAATTTTGAGTATCTAAGACCACTTTTGTCATTTGAGTATCTTTGTTGGCTAAGAACACCTTCCAATCCAATTTGTCCTTTTTCATACCTTTCAATAACCCTTTTCAATTGGACAATTTGGAAAGAGAGAGATTCACACTTTGTGCATACAAAATTCTGTTTTTCATCACTAACTTTTTGCTTTTCATCTTTGAGATCTTTTTCAATAGATCCACATTTTTCTTCCAACGATGAAATTTGTTTCTTTTGTGATGAGATAGTTTTGTACAGAATTTTTCATTCATTTAACTGTTCATTTATAGCACCTTGTGCATCACTATCAAAAAGAGAGAATACGTTACTAACCTCATCATCTTCGCTTTCGGAGTGGTGTGAGGCCATTAATGCAAGATTGGCACTTTCGTCGCTATCGGAGTCGGATGACGAACTCAGATCAACATCTTCCCATGCAACATATGCTTTCTTGTCTTTTGATTCCTTCTTGCCTTTGTAGCCAATTTTCTTTGAAAGTTTTGGACAGTCCGGTTTGATGTGACCTTGTTTACCACATTCATAACAAGTAACTTCTTGTGTTGATGAGGATCCTTCCTTCTTCTTGAAGTGTTTCTTCTTCTTTGAGTGCGAGAAGGCTTTGTCATTTTTACCAAATAATTTTTCAAGTCTTCTAACGAGAAGCATGAAGTTTTCATCTTCATCAGGATTATCTTTCTTTGCGTCTTCCTTGGAGTCAATCTTCAAGGCAATGTTCTTAGACTTCTTTTCTTAATTTTCACGCTTTTCCAATCTACCAAGTTCTGTCTCGTATTCTTGAAGTTTCCCAAACAAGGTTGCGGATGTCATAGTAGCGAGACTCTTCTTTTCTGAGATTGTCGTTACCTTTGGTTGCCATTCTCTAGTCAAGGATCTGAGCACTTTTAGGTTCAATTCATCATTAGTCAATGTTTTGCCAAGTTCCCTTAGATGATTTGTTAGATGCACAAATCTCTTTTGTAAATCAAGAATGGATTCTCCGGGTTGCATGCGGAACAATTCATATTCTTGACTTAATGTATTAAGTCTCGATCTCTTAACTTCAGTTGTTCCTTCATGTGTTTCAACCAGTGTATCCCAAATTTCTTTTGTCATTGTGCATGCTGAGACACGGAAGAATTCATTCATACTAAGTGCTCTTTGAAGGAGGTTTATTACCTTTTTGTCATACAGGACCTTTTTCTTATCATCATCATCCCATGTAGTTTTAGGCTTTAATGAACCAACGCCGTTTACTACAGTTACCGGAACAAAAGGGCCATTTTGGACAGCATCCCATATTTCTTCTCCTTGTGCTTCTAGATGAGCCTTCATACGGATCTTCCAGAAATCAAAATATTCACCACAAAATAGAGGAGGCTTGTTGCTACTGCCACCGTCTCTGAACACATAATTGTTGTTTGCGGAAGCCATTCTGGATCTAGTAGGAACAGGTTACCTATAACCTGCTCTGATGCCAATTGTAAGTTCAGATGCGCCTAAGAGGGGGGTGAATTAGGTTCTTTAAAACTTTTTCTGAATTGTATGAATATTTTTGCACGAGTTTCTTTTCTTTCTTTTTCTGATAAGTGATGAAAGCAGTAAATGCAGAAAGTAAAGAACACAGAGATGTATCCTGGTTCCCCTCATAGTCCGAGAGTACTCCAGTCCCCTTTCAACATGAAAGAGATTTCCTTATAGTTGGTAATTTGTACAAAGACTACCTAACAAGCCAAGAACAATCCTCTTGGACCAAGAACAATCCTCTTGGATTTTCACTAAGACCACAAAGAGAACAATCCTCCCTAAGTGTCTTTCTTGTTTCCAATAATCCTGAAAACAAGTATACAATAGTTTGTTTGATTTGTATAAGAGTTTGAAAGAGCAATGTCAATCACTTGATTGATCTTTTCAATCAATATGAAATTTAAGATGAAATACTCTTATAAGTGCTCAAGAATAATTTTCAGTATGCATATGAAAATGATGAACAAAAATCATGAGTATAAAGAGTATGATCAAAAGAATAGAAAGTTGTTAGTGATTGTTGTTGTATTGTTCTTTTGATTTTGTTGTTTTTAAAATTCTAAACAAAGAATAATTTATAGTGTAGTAATACCTCTTCAATGAATCATAGCAATGTTTAAACCATTTTTACTAAAACAATGTATTTGAAAAGATACAAAGATTGCCATGAAAAGGTGTTACAAAAGGTTGCTGGAAAAATAAATTTTTTCTAAATTTAAGGCACAACAACCGGTTGCACTAAAGCAACAACCGATTGCAGCACAACAACGTTTAAAATTTTTGCAAAATATAACTATGACAACCGATTGTCATTGGGGAGCAATCGGTTGCTCATAAGCCAACGTTCAAAAATTTGAAAATAAAACACATGACAATCGATTGCTGCTAGATGACAATTGATTGTATTTCAAACAGAAGCAAATGTTTTTTGCATGCAACCGATTGTCCTAGCATGACAATCGATTGCTTGTGTACAAAAATTGAAAAATAATTATTTTTGAAAGATTTTAAGCAATTTAAAACATCCTTCTTCAATCATACATAGTATATACTCAAAATATTATTTTAATAAAGTAAATGCATGATTAAAAATAGTTTTGAGCACTAAGAGCATAAGATCAAAAATTTCATATACCTTAAGCCATAAGTCTTGAAATGTTGATCTTGATCAATGAATCTTTGCTTGAGATAAATCTTCTATCTTGATCCATTCATTTTTGCATGCTAGCTTGTCTTCATCAAAACATTTGGAAAGCTTGATTTCGCAAAAACTGCATGGGATGAAGATGATAAGAAAAAGGTCATGTATGATAAAAAGGTAATCAACCTTCTCCAAGGTGCACTTAGCATGGATGAATTCTTCCGTGTCTCTGCATGAAAAATGGAAAAATAAATATGGGATACCTTGGTACAAACTCATGAAGGAACCGTTGAAGTTAAACGATCAAGATTAAATACTTTAAGTCAAGAATACGAGTTATTTCAAATGCATCCCGGAGAATCCATCCTTGACTTGCAGAAAAGATTCATGCACTTGACAAATCATCTAATTGCTCTTGGTAAGACTTTAACTAATGATGAATTAAATTTGAAGGTGCTTAGATCTTTAACTAGGGAATGCAACTAAAAGTAATGGCAATTTCTGAAAAGAAAATTATTTCTACAACGACGTCCACAACGTTGTTTGGAAAACTTCAAGAATATGAAACAGAACTCGGAGGACTTGAAAAGCATGAAAACCAAGAGAAGAAATCCAAGAATATTGCTTTAAAGATTGATTCCAAGGAAGTTGAAAAGGAAGACAATCCGGAAGAAGATGAAAATTCCATGCTTCTTGTTAAAAGGCTTCGTAAGTTCTTTGGTAGAAATGACAAATCCTTTTCTCATGCAAAAAGAAAGAAACAATTCAAGAAAAAGGAAGCTTCCACATCAACATAAGAAGTCAAATGTTATGAATGTGGTAAGCAATATCATATAAAGCTGGATTGTCTGAAACTCTCCAAGAAAGGTGGCAATAAAGGCAAAAAGGAATTTAAGAACAAAAAGGCTTGTGTTGCATGGGAGGATAATGAGATAAGTTCTTCGTCTAATTCTGATAGTGATGAAAGTGAAAATATATCATTGATGGCCTCACGCCATTCTAATAGTGAAGATGACGAGGTTAGTAATGAATGTTTTCTTTTTGATAATGATGCACAAGGAGCTATAGATGAACTATTAAATGAATGAAAAATTTTGTACAAAACTATTTCATCTCAAAAGGAACAAATTTCATCTTTAGAAGAAAAATGTGAGTCAATGGAAAAAGATCTCAAAGATGAAAAAAAAAATTTAGTGAGCAAAAGAAGAATTTTGTATGCAAAAATTTTGAGTTACTCTCTTTCCAAATTGTCCAATTAAAAAGAGTTATTGAGAGATATGAAAAAGGTCAAATTGGATTGGAAGGTGTTCTTAGCCAACAAATATATTCCAATGATAAGAGTGGACTTGGATATTCAAAGTTTTCAAAACCAAGTTCTAATGAAACTATCTTTGTTAAGGCAAGTGATCAATCATCCAAATAGAAAGTGAACAAACCTAAAGTGGTTCATCATTATCCTAAAAAAAAGTTCCTAAGAAGAAATCTTATCCTTCTATATATAGAACTAACTTTGAACCTACTTGTTTTTATTGTGGTATTAAAGGCCACATACCTAATGCTTGCTATGTTAGAAACTTTAGTGTGGCAAGTGGGCATTATGTGTGGGTAAAGAAAGGTACTAATTATGAAGGACCCAAAGAAACTTGGGTACCTAATAAAACCTAATTTGTTTTGTAAGTATGCTTGAAGACCACATGCAATATATGGTATCTTGATAGTGGTTGTTCAAAGTATATGACGGGAGACATAAACCAATTTTCAAATCTAGTGCTAAAGGCCAAGGATTTTGTCACTTATGGAGACAATAATAAAGGAAGAATTATTGGCAAAGGCAAAGTTGGTGCTCCACCTTTCACATCCATTGAATATGTTCTTTATGTTGAAGGACTAAAGCACAATCTTCTTAGTATTAGCCAACTTTGTGAAAAAGGATTCAAGATCAAGTTCACCAAAGATGAATGCTTGATAGAAGACGAAGTCACACATGAGGTTATACTTAAAGGTAAAAGAATTAATAATATATTTATGATTTCCCTTGATGATCCATATTTGAAGGTAAAATGTCTCATGGCGAATAACGATGATTCATGGCTTTGGCACAAAAGAATTGCTCATATTCACATGGAACACTTGAATAAACTAATCAAGCATGATCTTGTCATTGGGTTGCCTAAGAGAAATTTTGTCAAATATAGACTTTGTGATACATGTCAAAAAGGAAAACAAACAAAATCAACTTTCAAATCTAAGAATGTGGTGTCTACTACAAGGCCACTAATTGTTGCATATGGACTTATTTGGTCCATCAATAACAAGAAGTTTCGGATGTAATGTATATGCTTTGGTTATTGTTGATGATTTATATAGATATATTTGGACATTATTTTTAGTGCATAAAAGTGATGCATTCAAGGCTTTCAAGAAGTATGCTAAGCAAATTCAAAATGAGAAGTCTTTAACAATTTCCTCCATAAGAAGTGATCATGGCGGAGAATTTCAAAATGCTCTCTTTGAAGAATTTTATGGAGAACATGGAATCTCTCACAACTTCTCGGCACCAAGGACTCCTCAACAAAATGGAGTGGTGGAAAGAAAAAATAGGTCTCTTGTAGAACTTGCAAGAACAATGCTTAGCGATTCAAATCTTCCAAAATATTTTTAGGCAGATGCAGTACGCACGGCCGAAGCAGAATATATTGCAGCGGGTAGTAGTTGTGCACAAATGTTATGGCTCAAGCAACAAATTCATGACTATAGACTCGGTCTAGAATGCATTCCTCTATGGTGCGACAATACAAGTGTGATAAATATTACAAAGAATCCGGTCATGCACTCAAGAACCGAACACATCGACATACGACATCATTTTCTTCATGATCATGTAATTCAAGGAGATGTCGAAGTCACATTTGTAGATACTCATGATCAACTTGTCGATATCTTCACAAAACCTTTGGTAAGAGAACTGTTTTACAAAATTTGACGAGAACTTTGTATTTTGGATGAACATGACGTCTAAGGTGCATTATATCCTTTCTTAATGCTTTCAAAATGATATTCATGTTTATATGTGAAAATTCATGTTTAAGAATTGTTTAAATTCAAGAAAAATGTGTTTTTGGTCATTTTTGGTTGATGCAATCGATTGCACCATTGTGTAAATCTATTGCTCACTGTATGTTTTTATTTTCTGACCATTTTGTTTCAGTGAAAATTAATTGCACCATAGTGCAAATCGATTGCACGTTGTTTGTTTTAGTTTTCTGTTGTTTCTGTTTAGCATGTAAATCGATTGCATATGTGAGAAAATCGATTTCACCTGCTATAATTTAACTTTATGACATGTTTTCATGTTGGTCATAATTCCTACCCTCTCCTATTCCCAATATCACCTCCATTATTGACCAATTAAATAACTTTGAATACATTAAACCCCACTCATAACTCTCTACTCTCAAATCCTATCCTATAACACAACCTTCTTTTCAAATTCATCTCATCACATATTCTCTTCTCAAAATCTCCAAAGTATTGTGACATATTCAAACCTACCAAACCCTAATTTCAAAAATCATCTTCCTCATGGCATCCAGACAAAAGAGGAAATTGCCAGCTCAAGAGAAAGCGAAGAAAGTTGGATCCTCATATATGGGAAATCCACTCATTCAAACTCTCACACAATAACAAGAAGAGTAATTCACAAAGTATTTTCAATGGAAAATTGTCTCAACACCAAAATATGGTATGTTATCATCATTTCCTCAAGAATGCTTTACATCTCAAAAATGATTTAGCATCCTATTATTTGGAACCAATCATTTCGTCATATGGATACTATTACCCGGATTTGGTGCGGACATTCTTCAGCAACTTGGTAACTTATAAAGGAAAGTTTGTCACATATGTTTTGGGTACAAGAATTTCCCTAACCCCTGAAATTCTTGCAGGTATCTTAAACATTCCTTATACCGAGAGCACTCTTTATGACCCGAAAGATGAAGATTGGAACAACTACAACAAGAAGAATTTTTACTACAGTATCGGAAGGTTAAATGAAGTAGAATTCTGTGCAAAAAGGATTCGAGGTCTAGGCGGTGTTATTCCCTCAAGAGACTCTTTGAGTGCGGGTAATTTTTATATCGATGATAGGCTATTTCACTATTTTATGGTATACATCATGTTTCCGCGGGCTGGAAATCACTGCACTGTGACAGATCTTGAGATGCAACATTTGTACGCTAGAAAAGAGGAATAAGTGTCAATTGGGCTCGTCTTATCATGACTCATATAATGAGGTTTGATGCAAAATCAAAATTACTGCCATATGCTTATTTTATTACTCTTATTATTGAGCATTATGGAATTGATGTTGATAGTTTTGAAAAAGTTGAAATGGATGCAAATCTGCATGAGATTTCAATCAAAAATGTTGATTCGAGAATGGGTGTTCATTACAATCCGGAATCGAAAACTATAACGTACATTGGTGAAGATGTGGTTGGTGATGAAGGAAACGATCAAGAAGATGAAGGTGGTGAAGTTGTACCTCCTCCACATGCTCCTGTTGGTCCAAGTAATCAAGATGTAATTAACTTCATGACTCAACAGTTTTCTACACTCAACACCAATATCAACAACCAATGGAATGTTATCAATGACTCCACAACGACTCAGATCAATGATTTTCGCACATATGTGAATCAACAGTTTTCTTACCTTTATTATCATCTCCACAAACCTCCATATGATCCCAACAACCCAGCTGTCCCTCCTCCACAATATACCAGTCCTCCATTTCAACAATAATTTCCCAATCAAGGACCATTTTTCTATAACAACCCCGATATGAACCAACCATGAATCATGTCCATTTACTGTTATTTTTTATCGTGTTTATCATTATGTCTTTGTTTTCTCTTGTGACTATGTTTTGTTTATTGAACATTATTGTTTAAATTTGCAATATTATTACATATATTGTCCACCTTTTATGAATCTTTCCCTTCTCTTTGATAATGTCAAAGGGGGAGAAGGATGTTATACTTTATGCTTGTGTATTTCCTTGTCTTCAACTTTTATGGTACAAATAATCCTTCAAGATGAGCAAATCCAAATGATTACAAAGCTTTTCATACAAAGGGTGAGTTATACATCTTAGGGGGGAAGTCTCTTTCGGGAAATAATAAAGCTTTAAGAAAGATTGTTTGTCATCATCAAAAAGGGGGAGAATGTAATATCAAGCCTCTCAATGAACTTTGTTTTGATGAAGACAAACCATAATGGCAAGAAGCCAAAGATGTTGATCAAGCTAAAGCATCAATGGATAAAAGTCTTTGGTTCAAGCTCTTGGAAATTTTCATAAGGCATAATAATAATTCTTGCTATGAACTTAAGTCTTAGATGCTCAATGATTAAAAGAAGATTTTAAACTTGTCCAAACTTTTTCTCAAGTTTTCTAAGCAAAAAATCCATTTTTACATTTTTGCAATCGATTTACATACTGATGCAATCAATTGTATGACTTACATCTTTAGCTGTTTTGCTTTTGTTTCTTAGTGCAATCAATTTACACAAGAGTATAATAGATTGCTCTCTGGTTAAAAATACTATTGTTTTAAAGTGCAATTGATTTAAATGTTTGTGCAATCGATTGCTCACTGAAAATATTTGAAATTTCTGGCTGTTAGAACTCGTGCAATTGATTTGCATCAAGGGTTCAATCGATTGCTCGCAGAATGTTTTTGAAAATCAGTAGCTTTGAACATACATTTTCATAACACCATTTCATGGAATCTTTTCACTTAATCTTGGAAATTGTTCATGATTGATTTACATAAACTTAAGCTATTTCAAAGAGGTGTTATGAACATATATATACTGATAGTTCAAAATAAAAAACAACCTCTTCCAATCAATATTTTTTTGAATTTTAAAATATTCAACTCAAGTCTTTTTCACTTTCATTCAAAAAGTTTTCTGCATATTTTCATATCTTGTATAACAGAAAACTTTGAGCAATCTAAATCTTGAGTCATTGTATATCATTGTTATTGGAAGAGAAGATCAAGTTATTGATAAAATCAATCAAAGTGATTATTGCTCTACAAACTTACTCAATCAAAATATTGCAGTACACTTTCTTATTTTTCAGGATTGTTGGAAATAAGATTAGTGATTTTTGGTTTCCAGGATTGTTGGAAACAAGTAAGGTCACCTTTAGAGGATTGTTCTCATTGTTGACATAGTGAAAATCCAAGAGGATTGTTCTTGGTCCAAGAAGATTGTTCTTGGTTTTGGTAGTTCTTGTTTAAGTTTTCCAACTATAAGGAAATCTCTTTCATGTTGAAATGGGACTGGAGTACTCTCAGACTGTGAGGGGAACCAGGATATATCGCTTGTGTCTCTTTATTTTTCTCCACTTTACACTTTCATAAACTCACCATAAACCAGAAAAATTATATCCATCATCACTAAAACCAGAAAAAATTTAAATTACCTAATTCACCCTCCCTCTTAGGTGTACTTCGTACTTACAAATTATGATTTGATTCAAAAATAGATCTTCATGCCTTGATTCATTCACTTGATATTTTATTTGACTTATTTTGCTTTTGATTAATTAAAATAAAAAAACACAAAAATAAATGAATGGATTTAAGAGTCTATTATGACGTCAGAAACACGTTTGGACCTTAAAAGATAGACTTATTAGCCCAAAAATTCAAATTTGCTTAATTTGGATTTCATGCATTTTATCAAAATTACTCAACTTGCACAAATCATATCTCACACAATTTTTATAATATGAATATGATCTTGGACTCTTTGTAAATCTCGAGATATCCCCTACAATCTTCATGTTGGTCATTTCTCCACTTGAAGCCTTTATCTTGATGTAAATTGCTTTGACAAAAAGTGTCTTTTTGTTGACTTTTAAAATGGCATGTAATGTTTTGGCCCATATCTCTCAAATGAAGCATTTTTGGCCTTTATCTTAGAGAGGAAAAGTTGTAGAGAATTGAATTTACTTCAAAATGATATTTGGTTGAGAAATTTTTTATTAAGTATGTGAAAGTTACGCTTGGTCAATGTTTAGTTGACTTCTCCTTAAGAAAACCCTAATTTAGTAACTTTTGACTTTTGATGAATCTTGAGTTTTCTTAATGAATCATGATCAACCCTTGATAAAATGATGAATGTGACTTCTAAATGTGTATGTTGACCAAAAATCTTGAAGTTTGACTGTAAATTGGTCAAAGTTGACTTTTTGCCCAATACAGTTGATTTTTAATTAATTAACTGAGCAAACTTGTGCTGCAAGGCTTGGAATTTGGTATAAGGATTCTTTGAGACATATGAGAAACCATGAAATACACTTGAGGCATTAGAAGTCCAATTTTACATGAGAGAAGCAAAACCCTGGTTGTAGGTCAACTACTTAGGAGGAGGGTTTGTCTGATCAATCCTTGAGTAGTCTTGAGCAATTGAGAACCCTAGGAGCATGGGGAGACCTATTGAAATAATTTGAATTGAATAATGGGAGGAAAAATTTTGGGGTACAATAGCTGCCCCTGTTCAATCTTCTTAAACCTGGAGAGTTAGATTTGCATGCTCGTCATTCGTGATCTGAAGGTGGAAGAGAATTGAACACTTAAGTGCCCAGAAATTTGCACTCACATGCGCACGAATTAACACTGTTGGTTGATTGAATTTCTTGAATGGGATTAAAGATTCCACTCGCATAGGTGATAGAGTGTCTTCGGAGATGGGCTTATATATGTCATCTAAAGTAACTGTTGATAAGAGTATCAGAATGAGTCTACACTTGACTTTATCTAAAGAATGATTTCAAAATGAATCTATCTGATCCTATATAAGGGAAATGCTTTTCAGAATGAATCTCTGAAGGAAATGCTTTTCAGAATTATGCTTTGGAGGAACTTCTCGTCAGATTTAGTCTTTGAGGGAAATGCTCATCAGAATAAACCTTTGAGGGAGGTGATTTTTCAGAATAAACCTCTGAAGGAAATGCACGTCAGAATAAACCTCTAAGGGACGTGCTTTTCAGAATAAATCTTTGAAGGAAATGCTCGTCAGAATGAATCTCCGAGGGAGGTCCTTTTCAGAATAAATCTCTGAAGGAAATGCTCATCGGAATAAACCTCTTAGGGAGGTGTTTTTCAGAATAAATCTCTGAAGGAAATGCTCGCCAGAATGAGTCTCTGAGGGGAGGTGCTTTTCAGAATAAATCTCTGAAGGAAATGCTTTTCAGAATAAATCTTTGAAGGAAATGGTCGTCAGAACCAGTCTCTGAAGGAAATGCTCGTCAGATTTAGTCTGAGGGGAATTCTTTTCTGAATGAATCTCTGAAGGAAATGCTCTGGTCATGTAGACAGTCGCCCCATCCCGTTTCTAGGATTTATCTACAACTTATCTATAGATGGCTGACAATATTCGTCTGTTCGAGAACTTAACCTGAAAAGACAAAGTTAGTTTTATGCAATGTCATGATGGATGAAATGCATTGCATAATGATGCTATCAAAATAAATGAGAATATTATATGTGTTTCTTATGCATATGCTATGATATTTTGTAAATTATGTATGGGTGCAATATGTCGCTGGAACGTATCAGTAGCTTCGTATAACATCTTTGGCTGGGGGAAATAAATCCCTGACTGTTGTTGGGGATGGAGACAGTAGTTTCTCAATTTTGTTTAGAACTTTTTGTTGGGGATTCCCTCTTTCTGTTTGAGGACACTCTGCTGAGCAGGTTCAACTTCTGCTTGGGGATAGAAGAATTCTAGGAAAATTGGTCGTTCGTTGTCCTTTTGAAGGATTTGTTTCTTATGTACCCTGACTGGGGACAAAATAGATGGATAATCCTCTAATATGTTGTCTGACCAAGTTTCAGATATGGATGTCAACTCTTCGAGGGAGGACAAAGTTGAATGACATCTTACCGGGGAAGATAATCCTGTCAGGGAATTGCAATATCAGAGAAATAAAATCGATTGGGGAAATAAACCCTATAGACTGTGTTGAGGAAATAATCTCAGATGGGGATCGGGATTTCATAGGCTGCACTAGGGAAGTTTCCACTATATGCTGGGGAAAGGATCAAACTTCCATATCCGCTAGGGGGCCTATTAGGAAAGATGATCATGTCGAGCTATCCATCAGGGATATAGAGGTGAACTGTTGGAAGATGCCCCAGTTTCTGTCTGATGGCATATTAGATTTTTTGGGGAATATATCTTTGTTGGGGATGAGCTTCTAAAGATAACTCTGTAGAGATAATTTCGTGGAGATTGTTATGTGGAGATTTGTGGATGACTTCATCATTATCCCAACTCCTAGAGTCTTTATTAAATGCTAATCCTGTTTTTATGCATATATTTCATTAACAGTAATCATTTTCAAATGCATATGTTCAATCAATGTAATCGTTGGACGTTTTTGCAAACAAAACAGAGAAAGTAAAACAATTTTGAATTTTGAAATATAATTGCATTGATTCTGAAAGTTTGCCTACAAGCAGGAAGTTTTATTCAATGAGACAGAAATCCTAGTAAGAGGAAATCGTCGTAAGAATGAAGAAAGGAAACAAAGAAAAACAAGTAAAAAATGTTATGTGGAAAAGATCCCATCAAGTTTCAACTCTGTTATTGCTCATATATCTTCAAGCATCTCATCACTTGTTGTTGGAAGAAGATGATTGAATTATTCTGTACCATTTGAATTGGACGCTAGTAATGAAGCTGGATGTAAGTAGATGGGTGATCCGACGGGACATAGTCATATTCTTTCATCCCTAACTTTTTCCTGGACCGCCCTTTCGGGTTTTCAGTCTATCGGGATATCCTTTTTTTCCCAAGCCGCCTTTTCAAGTTTTCGACTTGCTGGATGTACAATTTTTTATATATGTATCCTAATTTTTTCCCGAACCCTTTTAGTTCGCCAGGATACCCTTACTTTTTCCTAGGCCTGTCAACCTAGCGGGTCTCTTTTATGCGTAGTATTTTTTGACTATGTACACGTTCACAGGGTGTGGAAAATCTTCATTGTCCATGGTAGTAACTATCATAGCGCCACCAGAAAATATATTTTTTTATCACAAATGACCCTTCTTATGTGGGAGTTCATTTTCCCCTGGGATCACCTTGTGGTAGGATAATGCGCTTTATTACCAAATCACCAGCCTGGTATACGTGATGTTTGACTTTATTGATAAAGGCTTTGATCATGCATTTTTGATAAATATGACCATGAAAAATATCCGCAAGCCTTTTTTCATCGATCAAATTTATTTTGTCCAGTCGAGTCTGAGTCTATTCGTCTTCATCTAAACATGTGCCTTTCATAATCCTTAGGGAAGGAATCTGGACTTCAACAGGTAAGACCGCCTTCATACTGTAGACTAGAGAGAATAGGGTTGCTCTAGTTTATGTACGTACTGAAGTGCGATAATCATAAAGAGAAAATGGTAATATCGTATGCCAATATTTGTATGTCATTGTCATCTTCTGCAAGATCTTCTTGATATTCTTGTTGGTGGCTTCCACTGCACCATTCGTCTTTGGTCGGTACAGAGAAGAATTGTGATGCTTAATCTTGAAGTGCGTGCAGAGTTCCGTTATCATAGTATTGTTAATATTGGTACCATTATCCTTGATTGTTGTACCCAAAAATTTTCTCTCCCATTTCTTCAAGACATTCTCTTAGGGTTCTCAAATGCTCAAGGTTGCTCAAGAATTGATCAAACAAATTCTCCTCTTAAGCAATGGACTTAGAACTAAGGTTTCATCTTTCACAAAGAAATTTGGGTTTCAAAGGTCTCAAGTGGTTTTCATGGTTCCTCATATGTATTTAAGAATGCTCATGTCAAATTTCAAGCCTTGCATCACAAGTTTGCTCAGTCAATTGCTCATATGACTGAAAATCAATTGTATTGTGTAAAAAGTCAAATGTGGTCAACATATAGTCAAACTTCAAGATTTATGGTCAACATCAATATTTCAAAGTCATATTCCTCATTTGATCAAGGGTTGATCGTGATTCATCAAGAAAATTCCTCAAATCATCAAAAGTCAAAAGTTGCCAAATTAGGGTTTCCTTAGGAGAAGTCAACTAAACTTTGAACAAGCATAACTTTCATATGCTTCATCAGATCTTCTCCAACCAAAGCTCATATTAAAGGAAATTAAATTCTCTAGAACTTTGAATATATAAGCTCAACTCCAAAAAATGATTCATTTAAAATATATGAGTCAATACATTACAGGTCATTTCAAAAGTCAACAAAAAGACACTTTTTGTCAACACAACTTACATCAAGATAAAGTCTTCAAAGGAAAAATGATAAAAGGAGATAATTTAGAGGACATCTTGAGCTTTCCAAAAAGTCTAAGATCGCCTTCAAAAGATGAAACTTGAGTGAGTTATGACCAATGCAAGTTGGGAAATTTTGAGCAAATGCATGAAGTTCAAATTGAGCAAAATTGATATTTTGGGATATTGGGTCATTGTTTTAGAGTCCATATGTGCATCACACTCCTTATACACCTAAAATATTGTTCATGCACCCCTTGATGTATTTTATTTCATTTATTTTGATTTATTCATTAATAATTCTAAAATAAATAAGGAAAATAAAAAGCCTTCTTACACAAAGACCAAACCCATATCTTTGCCCTAATTTCAACCTATATAATCTCATCAATTCAGACATGAACCCTAACACATGAAGCCCTTGCCACAAGAGACTTGTCAAAATCTCAAAATTTTCAAAGAACCCTAAACAACCTCCAAACCCTTATCACATCCCTTTCACTACAAAATAACCACTTCATTCATTCCCAGCGATCGTATAGAGTAAGAATGAACTAAATTTGATGGTCCAAAGCTCATGAAATGCCATGCATTAATCTCTGATTCCATAATTTTCACAAAATTCATATCTTGATTTTAGTTTCATTTTAAGCCATACTAATGTCTTTAACATATTTCTGAGATGTGTTTGAACAGGTTTGGATCATCATAATGATCCCATGTAGGTGTAATACCCCAAATTTGCCCTACCCTTTTATCAAATCATTTGGCTTATGCATTATGTTCTCATTTCATCTGCATACCCTCCATTAGGTCAATTAACACCTCATGCATCACTAACCAATAAATTTAACATGGGATCAAGGATATTGAAGAATTAGTGTTGATGTATGGCTTTAAGGCTCTCATCTTCGCACAAGCTAGTTTCAGTTTATTTCTCCATCAATCATTTGTTTGAAGCTAGGGTTTTATTTCCTGGACTTCTTTATCATCAAGCTACATAGATATTCTTTCTTCTCAACATCAAGTTGCAATCTTTCTTCAAGACTTAAGAATTAGGATTTTCATCTATTATGCTTCAATTGGGGATCATTATATTAAGACTCGATCTTATGGTTATCTTGGGCGTCTTTCCTTCAGCATTGTGGACTTGTTCTGAACGATAAAATTTTGGTTCTCATCAAATGCTTATTACTTCAATTGCTGGGATTTTGAGAAGTTGAAGTTAGGGGTTCAGGGTGATTTGGAATTTGCCCATTAATATTTAAAGTGAATCAACATTGTTAAACATTTGAGAGGGATTTCTTGGAGTTCAAATTACAAGGTGTCTATCAAATTCACTTTTTCATCCTAATCAAAGTATCATCCAAATATTCATTCAAGAATTCATTCGATATATGAGTCACTTTTGATTACCTTGCCAATGTTTTAGATTCATACCATGGCCATTTGAATTCATACAAAGGCCTTTAAAGTAAATATTAGAGGAAAAGAGCTTGGGACTTCAAAATCAATTTAGAAGATAAAAGTTACATTGAAGAAACTATCATTGAACGTTCAAATTCATATTACAAAAACTTCCATACACCATGTTACACTACAATATTACATAGCATTTCCATTATAAAATCATGTACCAAATCACAAATTGAAAAGAAAAAGAGTCTTTACAAAGAAACAAGTTACATGGAATAATCTGTCAAAAAAATCTGAACTTCATGATCAAGTTTCAACCTTCATTTTATTTCAAATTTCTCTCCAAATCCACTTCATGCCTTTAAATCAGCTGCATATTCACGCTCATTTCGCATTTCAAGCTACCAGCATCATAGCTAAAAGGAAGAACCTGCATCAAAACTTACATCATCAATACCATTCAAAACAGTCTCTGCACCAAACAGAAGTAGTTCCTATAAACTACAAAACCAGTCCAGAAAATCGCCCTGTTCAGAAAATGGAAGAAACAGAATCTAAAACTTCCTATAACTACCCCCTTATTGTTTTCTAACCGATTTCCCAATCTTCCAAACCGCTAACAGAATTCTAGAAAAAACTTGGAAAAATAGATCCAAAACTAACATTCTAATCTCTCATCCTCACCATTTGTTTCCTAACAGAACTTAGAATTCCTTAACCTTCTCTCTAACGAAACTTCCTAACAGAAAACAAACTATAACCAACCTTCCAAAACAACCAGCTAACTATTTATAACAACCTTTAACCGAAACAGAACCTCACCCAACTGTTTAGCAGAATTAACTGTTCAAACTAACAGCCTATAATTAACTGAATCAAAACTATCCATAATAGAAAACCAACCCCATAATCTCCTAACTAACCTCTAATAGAATTTTATAAATGTCTCTCAAAATCAAACAAACCGATAACAAACACTTCAGATTCTCAACCAACTTCACAATATCTCTAACAAACTTTCCAGATTATATAATAGAAATCTAACAAGGATAAAAAAAATCAGAAAAGGGTAGAGGGGGATTCACGATTCTTCACAAGATTCTGAAAACAAAAAAACTCACCTTTCAATTCTCTCTCCATAAGTGTTTCTAAAAATTCTTCAATCCTCAACCTACTCTAACCGAATCCTGAAGCTTCTTCATCAATTTTCTTCAATCTCTATCTCTTCAATATCAAGCTACAAAAATTTCATCTTATTCATCTTCATCTTCATCGTTTCTCAATCCACCTTTCTCTCTGCATTTTCATCAACCTGCAACAACTTTCTACAACCTCAATCATCATATGCATCTTCAATTTCTGCACCAACTTCTCTACACAAACTTCGATCACTTCACCACTACAACAGCTTCGCGCATTTCATCGTCATCCCCTACAACCTTAACCAGCAACTGCGCTTCAGAAACAATCATCATCGACACGTCAAGATCACGTATCAGAATCATACAGAACAACAGCAATATACAGAAGCAGAAGATGAGGTGTGAATCAAAAAGAGGAAACAATCGTAATTTCACCTGAATACCTTCTCTAGATATCTGTTGTTCATTGCCGACATCGAAGACGCACCGAACGATTCCGGTAGGAAAACGCGATTTCAATCTCTTTTGTATTTGTTTCTACGTTAAGTTGCTAGTGTTTTTTCGAATTGATTGCGTGTCGGAGTATCACCGAGATCGTGAGAGGTTGAGAGCGAGAAGGCGAATTTTAGAGCAATTAAAGAAGAACGTAAGGAGAATTTCAAGTGAGGGCGAGACAGAGGGATGATTGAGGACGAATGTTATGGTTATGGTGGCACCGTTTCAGGACAGGTGGAAGGTGATGATTTACTGAGATTGAAGTCGACTGATAGAAGACCCACCAGAATTGCAGCCAAGCCCAAATATTTAAAAGATTTTATTCTCAACTAGTTAATTTTATTTTGTTAATTTTAGACTTTTATATTTCTTTTGGGCCTGGCCCATAGTTGAGACCCTTTAGGGTTATTCTGTTTGTATTTAAGCTGGTGGCTGCATAAATGAAAGGGAGGAAAATTTAACACAATTTTATTTCTTCTTGTATTTTCTTAGCAATTTAGTTTTGTGTTTGTCCTTGGTTACACCCTAGATCTAGGTATCAATAATTGTGGAACCTCTTTCTATCAAATTGGTGCTTTCATTCTTGCACTCATGGCCCCTCCAAAACCCCCCAACCCTAGAGAAATTGTGGAAGAAGCAGTTCATACAGCACAGGCCCATTTGAGCAATGTTATGCAAGAAAACCAACAACAAATGGATGAGCGATTTGAAAAAACACAGTCAGATTTGGAACAAATTCATATTCGCATGGATAATGAAAAGCAAGTGGCTGATTCAAGATATGAAAACATCATGGGATTGCTCACAAAGCTGGAAGCTCAGGCAGAAAAGCAACCCGCTGTGGCTACTGTTTCATCTACTGTACACGCACCTACTGTTCATGGCAGTCCCACCCTAGGCTCTACTGTTCATAACGCTACTGTTCACGGCGCCAGCTCATCAGGTGTGGTTCAAAATTATTCCTTACTTAACCTGAACACTACTGTTCATTCCCCTATCTCAACTTTACACACACCTCACTCATCCCTCAATTTTCCACGTCACTCAAATACCCCAATTTCTAGTAATTTACCACCACCCCAAAAGTTCTCAGCAGTGTGCACAACAACCTCTTCTGTCCCTAGATTCTATTCTACTCAACCTTATCTTGATTCTGTTACTTACTTCCCACCCCCTATTTTTACCACCACCCAGCCACAACCAACGCACCATTATAACCAAATACCATTTGCTCCACATTTTTCCCCACCACCCCCTACCTTCCGCACTCCGAAACTTGAACTAGCAATGTTTGATGGATCAAACCCACTCGAATGGTTATTCCAAGCTGAACAGTTCTTTACTTTTTATAATTTACCACCAGAAAATCGCATGGCTATGATGTCCTTTTATATGAAGGGAGAGGCTTTATGTTGGTTTAAGTGGATGCATCAAAACCATCAGCTTATGGATTGGATTTCTTTCACTAAAGCACTTGAATTGCGCTTTGGCCCATCTACGTATACTAACCACCAAGCCGAATTGTTCAAGCTAAAACAAACTCATTCTGTTGTGGAATATCAGGCTCAGTTTGAAAAATTGGGAAATCAAGTTGTTGGCCTCTCTCACGATGCTATCCTAAATTGTTTTATTTCAGGATTAGCCCCAGAAATTCAAAACGAAATTGCCATTCACAAACCCATCTCCATATCCCAGGCCATTGGACTAGCCAAATTAATTGAATCCAAGTTAAGAGATGCCAAGCCCAAATTCCAAAAACCATATACCCCAACTACCATCAGACCCAGCCCACCAGGACAACAATTTCCTAACCCGCCACCTATACCCAAGCCATCAATTTCAGCCCAACCGACTAAATTACCTATCCGTCGCCTCTCTAATGTTCAATTACAGGAACGTCGTGCGATGGGACTCCGTTTTAATTGCGATGAGAAATTCATTCCTGGCCATAAGTGTACTGCTGGTAAATTCCTTTTATTGGTAGATGATGATGTACAGATTGATCCTTCTCCCCAAGAAGACAATTTGGAGACTAGCAGTTTAAGTCTGGAACAAAGTGATACCTATTTCCAACTCTCCCCTCAAGCTGCCAACGGCCATTTTTCTCCTAAGACTTTAAAATTCAAGGGATCAATCAAGGGTCTATCTGTTACTGTTCTAATTGACACCGGAAGTACGCATAACATTTTACAGCCACGGATTGCACAACATCTCAAACTTCCTACCAAACCAATACCTAACTTTTCTGTCATGGTGGGAAACGGCTCAAAATTATCTTGTTCAGGGATGTGCCCAACTGTCCCAATTCAGCTTCAAAACACTGCCTTCTTAATTCCCTTTCATTTACTTCCTATTGAGGGGGCAGATGTAGTTCTTGGTATGGAATGGTTGCGCACTTTAGGACCGTTAATGGCTGATTTTTCAATCCCTAAGATTTCTTTCACCTACAACAACAATGAAATCACCATAACTGGTGATACAAAAACACTCATCACCCCATCCTCTTTCAACAGTTTGTGTCATCTCCTACAAACCGACTCTATTGCCTCTATCCATCTCCTTCTTTACCAACCTTCGGACAACGAATCTAACTTCCAGGACTCCTCCACACCTAACAGTTTTGACTCTCTTCCCACAACAGTTCCCACCCAGATTTCCTCTATCATCAAATCCTATTCAACCATTTTTGACAAACCTCATGGTTTACCACCATCTAGACCCCATGATCACAGAATTCCAATTATTCCAAACACTTCACCTGTTAATGTTAAACCATACCGTTATCCCCATTCCCAAAAAGATGCAATGACTATAATCATTAAAGATATGTTGCAGGAGGGTATAATTAAACCCAGCAACAGCCCTTATTCATCCCCAGTTCTTTTGGTTCGAAAAAAAGATGGATCCTGGCGTTTTTGCGTCGATTACAGAGCCCTTAATGCAGTAACTGTTCGTGACCGTTTCCCAATCCCCACCATAGATGAACTCTTTGATGAACTAGGTTCCGCGAATATTTTTTCTAAGATTGATTTACGATCTGGCTATCACCAGATTCGGGTAACTTCCGAGGACACTCACAAAACTGCGTTCAGAACGTTTGATGGACACTACGAGTTCTTAGTAATGCCTTTTGGATTGACTAACGCTCCTAGTTCTTTTCAATCAGCTATGAACGATTTGCTTCGACCATACTTAAGACGGTTTGTGCTAGTTTTCTTTGATGACATTTTAATTTACAGTTCTTCAATTTCTGATCATGCCAAGCACTTAAAATTGATTTTAGATTTACTATTGTCTAATCAGTTTTATGCAAAATTGTCAAAGTGTGTTTTTGTTGTTCCTAGTGTTGATTATTTAGGTCATATTATCTCATGCAATGGTGTAACCCCAGATCCAACTAAGATTCAAGCTATTCTTGATTGGCCAAGGCCACGCTCACTCACGGCACTCAGGGGTTTTTTAGGTCTCACCGGCTTTTATCGACGATTTGTTCGCCATTACGCCACTCTCGCCACTCCCCTCACCGATTTATTGAGTTCCACTAAATTACATTGGGGTACAGATGCAGAGCATGCTTTTACAACTTTGAAAAATAAAATGACAGATCCACCGGTCTTGTGCCTCCCAGATTTCTCCTTTCCTTTTGTTCTGGAAACAGATGCTTCAGCGGTTGCAATCGGAGCAGTTTTATCTCAGCAAGGACATCCAATTGCCTTCTTCAGCAAAAAAATGTGCAAACGGCTTCAAGCTTCTTCAGTGTATGTTCGAGAAATGTTTGCCATTACCGAATCTGTCAAGAAATGGAGACAATATTTAATTGGAAGACATTTTCATATTTATACAGATCAAAAGAGTCTAAAAAATTTGCTCGTACAAACTATACAAACTCCAGAACAGCAAAAATGGGCTGCTAAACTGCAAGGATTCCATTTTGATATTCATTACAAACCTGGGAAAGCGAATCAAGTAGCGGATGCCCTTAGCAGAATCCAACTTGAGGAGGAGGCCCAGTTCTTCTCAATCTCTTCACCAGTTCCAGCCATTTTGCAGCAGTTGAAATCACACTATCTGTCCACTTCACAAGGGAAGGCACTCATCAACAAAATTTTGGGAGATCCATCCATCCAACATAATTTTCAGCAAAAGGAAGGTCTTGTCTATTACAAAGATAGAATTTACTTACCCGACATTCCAGAACTGCGACACAACATCATCACAGAATTTCATTCCACCCCTACTGGAGGCCATTCTGGTCTTCAACCCACTCTGGCTCGAATGGCATCCTCTTTCCGCTGGCCTGGTATGTACAAAGACACCAAGACATTTATAAAAACCTGCACCAGTTGTCAACATAACAAATACATGCCTAAAAGAAAACAAGGACTGGTCCAACCCTTACCCACACCAACGCAAGTATGGAGTGATTTGAGCATGGACTTCATTACCCACCTTCCTAACTCTCACGGTCACACAGTTATCTGGGTCATTTGCGACAGGTTGACGAAGTTTTCCCACTTCATTGCCCTTCCTTCCCATTTCTCTGCCAAGGATTTGGCCATTCGTTTCTCTGTAGACATCTGTCGTCTGCACGGTGTTCCCACGTCCATTGTATCTGATCGAGACCCCATCTTTCTCAGCACCTTTTGGAAAGAGCTTTTTCGCGTACAGGGTACAACTCTGAAATTTAGTTCAGCGTACCATCCTGAAACAGATGGACAGACAGAGGTAGTTAACAGATGTTTGGAAACCTACTTACGGTGTTTTACAAGTGATAACCCAAAAAGATGGTTCAACTACTTACACTTGGCGGAATTTTGGTTCAACACGAGTCAACACTCGGCCATCAAGATGTCTCCCTTCGAAGCCTTGTACGGTCGCACCCCTCCTTCGTTTCCGTCATACACAGCCGGGTCAGCCACCATCACAGCTCTTGATGATTCTCTGAAAGAAAGACACGAACTATTACAAACACTACAACGTAACTTGGCTAAGAGTAAACAACTGATGGAAGACCAGATCAACAAGAAAAGAGTCGACTGTACCTTTGCCGTCGGGGATCGCGTCTTATTGAAACTTCAACCTTACCGACAATCGTCTGTGCACCGCCGCCCCTCGCAGAAACTGGCTAAGAGATATTTCGGTCCTTTTGAGATTAAGCACAAAGTTGGTAGTGTGGCTTACGAACTCAATCTGCCTTCGTCTTCACGAATTCACCCAGTTTTCCACGTCTCTCAGCTACGCCCTTTTCATGTGCGAGACTCTCCTCAGATTCCGATTCCGCCTGAGTTTGAACCACCACCGGAAGGGGAAGACAGGGATGCCGGTGCTCCGTTTGCCACCTCCGGGGAACCCCCACACTTGCCGTTGTCTCCCACACATGCAACTGAGAGTGAGTTTGTGTTACAACCAGCACTCAGAGAGGAGAAGATTAATGTTTGTGAGTTAAGCAAAAACAAAAATCTCGTTCAAGTACCACCAACCCCACTTGTTTCTAGTCTTAATGATAATGGGACAGATGGAACGCATGCGTGTGACAATGCCACTTTAATGCCCAACACGCCAACATTGCATCCCAACGTCTCTCTGATGCCGCCATCTGGACCGTCCATTACCCCACCAACCAGATCCATCGCCTCTCCACCCTTGGATCCAGAGAAAAACTTTTCTGTTGCTCCACTGCCCAACACGCATGCAAGCACGTTTCCTCATGCCTTGCCGCCACCTATTCCCCATGCAGCAGGAGTAGCTGTATCCGGGACCCCACACTCTCCTTTAGTGCAACCAGCTGGATCCATGATTCAATTCCCAAATCCTGGTACTGTTGGGCCTTCAAATTGGGCCACCGGGTTTAAATCTCAATGCTTCAAACCCATCCTTGAGGACAAGGACGTTTTTGGGCCGGTGAGTAGTGATAGAAGACCCACCAGAATTGCAGCCAAGCCCAAATATTTAAAAGATTTTATTCTCAACTAGTTAATTTTATTTTGTTAATTTTAGACTTTTATATTTCTTTTGGGCCTGGCCCATAGTTGAGACCCTTTAGGGTTATTCTGTTTGTATTTAAGCTGGTGGCTGCATAAATGAAAGGGAGGAAAATTTAACACAATTTTATTTCTTCTTGTATTTTCTTAGCAATTTAGTTTTGTGTTTGTCCTTGGTTACACCCTAGATCTAGGTATCAATAATTGTGGAACCTCTTTCTATCATCGACAGAGGAGATTTACGAGCGACGCGTTTTTGCTCTGTGAAGAAGAAGATCCTGGAAATTGAAAGAGCTAAAACAACATTGAACCCTAGCCCTTACGTCAAAACGCCACCGTTTGTCATTCCTCTCCATAGTTCTTACTTCTTTTTTTATTGATAATCTGAAGAGTGAATTGGACGGGAATAGGCTCATCATCTATGGGCCTCGTTTGTAAACCCCATGTTTGCACCTTGTGTGTTGACCAAAAAAAAGAACACTCTTACTGGACCAAAATTGAACACCTTAGGCCCATTTTCCGATTCTTATTTTTTACGCATGATGTTTATGAGCAAGAGAAAAGTGCAGCTTATGGACTATTGTGTTTTCTGTTGGGCCACGCTTGCCACCATACCATCAGGGCCGTGTGTTTTTAATAGGCTGAATGAGTTTAACAAAAAAGCAGCTTAGGGACTATATTTTTGGGTTGGGCTTAATGCTAAATATTGAATTGCTGCATCACCTCCTGACTTCAAGTTTTCACCCCCGAGCTCATATTTCGTATTAAGATTTAGGACTTTTTTAGTTTTTTTAATATTTTTGTTATGATAAAAACAATGAAGAATAATAGAATATATTAGAAATTTTTTAGGAATTAATTCCTTAATTTTTTGTAACTTTCCTTACATAAAAACTAATAATAAAATACTATTCTCTTTTAGTATTTTAGTCATATTTTTTTCTCATGTCGCTTTACCATGTTATTTTTGACGTGTTTGTTTATTATGAAAGGTACATTTTTATGCGTTCTATCATGTAATATAACAGGTAATTATGTGATCGAAGCATAAAACTTATGCTCGCTTCCGATGTAATATGCCTTATTTCTCATCATCCTGAAAAATTCATATCATATTATATGTTATCTTGATGCATGTGATGTTTTATTATGCTTTATGCAGGAACTTCTAATTACGTGTTACATTCGCAACACGTGTTTTCTTTTATCTTAGTTGGATATCATTTTTGACTTTGTTTGTTTCTTGGTGAAGCTTTCTCAACACGTAATCTCTGCTTCTCCATTGCTTTCGTCCTCTCTTGATGATTTTCTCGCTTTGGTAATCGCCACTACTACCTTTGTACTTCTTCGCACTTTACTGCATTTCTTTACTGCTTTTATAGAGATCATGAGAAGTAGGGATTTACTACTTTCTGATGCCATGAGAAGTAGGGTAGAGATGTATGACGGGGGTCTCCATTGCTGATCATGTCAGGAACCCCTCTGGTTTATTTAAAGACCCGTTTAGGGCAATTCTGCATTGTTTTCCATTGTGTGCTACTTGTGTGTAGTTTGTTTAAAACCCTACCTTTGAGTAGGTATTCTGCATTTGTGTTTACATTTGTGCCCGCACTATTCCCCCATCCCTTATTGAAGTCCTTAAAAGGAGGCGAGCAGGGAGGGTTCATAATCAACCCCCGCAATTTCGTCTGTGTCATCCTTAGCTCGTAACGCACCACGATGCTTCGAAGTTGTGTCTGCTCTTGTTATCAAGTCGTCAAGTGGGGAAGGATTCCGCAATCAAACCCCCACGCTTTGTCAGGAGTTCACATTGGCCGATACTGACACTCCATGATCGTTCATATTTACTTATGTCGTCTACCTTAATCTCATATATCTTGGTCAGGTGTTCAGTCGTCTTGGACATCACATTTTTGTTTTTTCATCCTACTCCCGCTTGTTTGTCTCAGGTGATACACTCCCCTTGACTAAAGCATTTCTATTCTTTTCCTTACTCTTTTATGTGTGTGCTCTTTCAGGTTTGCTTGTTTTATCCTTGTACATACCATGTTCACTTAGGATGTGCTTGCTCCTTTCGGATGCAAGTTAGACCTTAGGTTGCAAGACATGCATGCTAACATTAGGTAAATGTTTCCCTTTTGTTAACCCAAAGCTTAGGACCACCATTGCATGGTAACATTAGGATTAGAAATAGGCTAGTCTCCCATAGACTCTTTTCTTTCCCCTTTTTGATATGCATCTAAAACTAAAAACTTTTCCTTAGAAAATAAAAAACATGCAAATCATACCTATACCCTTTTTCAAGGTAACAAAATACAAACCAATCAAATGTGACATCTTTCCTTGAGGGCGTAACTCGCAACCATCTTCAGTAAGTACATGATTGATTTACTCCTGTCCCAACGCGTAAGTCTCCAAAGGTCGAGCTGCGGCAGAAGGCGGAATTAACATTATTCATAAAAAGCACAAAAAATAAATAAAACATGTGAGCCGAACTACGGTAGCTCTGATTCCTCAAAAAGGATATGTAGGCATTGGGGTAGGGCCAAAGTGAGTATAACTTTATTTTCCCTACATTCTTTTCTCCTTCCTTTTGCATGCATTCTTTCTCAGTAGTAAATCGTAAGCATAGTTTAGACACACCCATAAGATAGATAACAAGAGTGGATACTATAGAACACTACGGGCGTGTGGGATGCTAATACCTTCCTGTGATCGGTGGATCTAGAACTGACTGTTTAACGCTGGTTCGCGAAATATCGCGGAAGCAAGATTCGCCACCGTCTTTTATTTTCTCCAAATGGAAAGGACAAAAGCACAGAAAAATTCCTTATAGAGATTGCTCTCGGTTCAGGAGGTAGATTATAGAAAGGGAAGGTGTTAGCACCCTTTCTATCCATGGTTATCCATGGGCTCTTAGATACTTGCTCATTTGTGTTTTCAAAAATGGTTTGTTTTCTTTTCAACTGTGGGTTTTAAAAAGTTTCTTTGAAAATTTCAGTTCGACTCTTGTATCGGTCCTCAAGAGTGTTTGAAAAGTTGCTTTCGAAAGCTTTTTGAAAAGGTGTCGATGTGAAAAGTATTTTTTGATTTGTTTTGAAATTTAGAGCAAGTATCTAGAGTCGTCTATCTACCCTAAGGAATTCGTCTGTGTAAATGTCCTTAAAGTAGTGCCATCCCACCATTGAGAGATAGGTAGCACCACCATTGGAGGTGTTCAGGTCAATTCGAGGGTTCGGGACATGGTGATCACCGGAGCAATGGGAAGACACCTTAGAAGCTACCCTCATGCCAGGTTCCTGGACATGAGGACTTACTAAAACGTCCTATACTCGACGACCACCTTTCGAGGGGCAAGGCAACAGTGAGGCGTACCCTAGGGGTGGTGTGTGATTAGTGTGTCATGTTCATTTATTTTTGTCTTGTCATGTATTGGGTGATCTACGCGTTGCTTTTATTTTGACATTCATTCTTTCATGCAATAGTTAACAGTTAAAAGTTGCGGGAATTAAAAGGTCCTACGCTATTACAAAGGCGCGGGTCCACATCGCCAAATTTAATCCAAGACCCGATTTGAAATAAAATAAAGAATGCGAAAAAGATAAATGTTTGATTTACATGGCTTTGGGAGAATTACATTAATATTCGCAAAAAGAAATAAAAATGCGAAGAGAATTAAAATCGGGAATGCGAGGGCGTTGGACCCTTTTTAGGAAATTAAATTATAATTAACAAATTAAATTAAGCTAAATGAGAAAAGGAATTATTTTTGAGTTTTTCGTATTTATTGATTTTAATGAGAGAATTAAATGAAATTAAAAAAGTTAATTAACCCTAATTCTAACTATTTTTATTTATTAAGAAAATGTGAAAATTAAACCTAAAGTTAACCTAATTAATTCAATTTTATTTACAAAAATAAATAATTAATTATTAGTGATGATAAAAGAAAAGGAAAAAAAAAAGATAAAAGTAATTAAAACCTAATTCTACAAAAATTTTAAGTTTATTAAGAAAATGTTAAAATTAATCCTAGAATTGAGACTAATTAATTAATAAGACTTTTTTACAAAATAACATTAAATAAAATATATTTTAATTTTTATGACTTTCTGATTTTTTTATTATTTTTTATGTTATGAAAATATTGATTTAAAGAATTAAATTAAAACTAATTAAGACAAATAAAATAGAAAAAATATAAAAAGAATGAAAAAGCAAACCAATGGGGGGTGTTGACCCCAATTTGGAGGTAAGGTTGTAGCAATCAGGCCCAATGATTTGAGGCCTTTGGTTGACTTTTCATCTGACTTATGCCCATGGTACTCTTCAGATCAGGGCCCTTGGATTGAGGTTATTGGTCATGTGGCAAGCTTGGATATTGAGTGTACGTTGAACCTCTGGCAGCGAGCTACATAGAAACATGGTTAGAAAAATAATATGGAGAAAGGAGGGGACCTGGGAATCGAACCCAGGTCCCATTGCTTACCAATACAATGCCTCAACCAACTGTGCCATCTGCTTTCTTTGTAACATTAATAGGATGCAATTATTATAAGAAAAAAAGAGTTAGTGGCCTGAATCAAAACAAATTACGCGCCAACTTTGAATAGACCACTCAGAAGCTTCCACGCATCATCTTCTTCATGTTGAACCTGCAAAATAAAAGAGATAGCGGGGGTTTTAAACCCCCACTAAATGGCAAGCATAAAAATAGCGATTAGCACCCTGTTGATCATAAATTGATCGCGAGCTATGGGAACGATTCACGTGAAGCTTCTGAATCCAATAGCCTTGGTCTCGTGGTCTAATTTTTCTGGACAAGGAAACCCCTAATTTTGCAACTCTGAAACCCTAGAAAGCTTCAATGGTCATTTGGCATATAGGCAATAGAAACTCAATTAAACAGTATGGTTAGCTTTAGAAGGATCATATTAGCATAAAGCAACAATTAAAACATATGAAAGATGCCCAGAAACTTAAACACGATTATGCATATTTTCATGAAAAGTGTGACATGGTTCTACCGTTTCTTGATGTTAGAAGTTATGATTTTGATTCAGGAAGATTCCTGGAGGCGTCAGGAGTGCAATGGAATTATTGTTTTGCCTTGAAACCTGCTGAAAATAGGAAAACGGTTTTGAAAAATTTCTCCAAAAATTCAAAGTTTGTTTATGGCTTGAGCGCAACTTTCTTGGTCTTGAGCTTTAGGGTTTGCATCAGTATATGTATGGGAACGGATTAGGGTTGAAATTTGGATCCAAAACCTTTTGCGTTGATGTATGGAATATTTGATTTTCATGCATATTTTTTTCAAATCTTTTCATGTGATTTTGATGTCAATCATGGCCAAACCTTCCAATTTTGGGTATGCACGAATCTTGAGCCTTTAAGGAGAGTTTATTCTGCACAAAAAGATTTGAAAACCTTATTTTAGTATTTTTGTCATATTTTATTTTATTAAATGAATTAATAGTAATTAAAAATTCAAATAAATAAATAAAAATGATGAAATAAATCCCCTTTGGGCCAAATGGTCGCGCATAGTCTTTGGATGATGAATCTTGGAAGAAAATGTGGCCCATTGGCAATTTTAAGGCATTTGAAGCAAAGTTGACTTTTCAAAATTCCCAAAAATTTCCCAACTTCCACAAGGCATATCTTGCTCAATTTTTAAGCTTTGATCATGTTCTTGGACATTTTGGAAAGTTCTTGAAGTCCTCTAACCAATGCCTTTTGTCCCATGTCATTTTGATTTACCAATCTCAAGTTATGGCCTTTGACTTAAAGTCCCTTTTTGTTGACTTTTGAAAATAACCTATAATGTTGAAATTGATAACTTTTTGTGAGAGCATTTCTTGGACTTGAAGTGTGAAGAGGAGTTGTAGGAAATGTCTTTCTCTTCAAAATGAGCTTTGGATGGAATTTTTCTGATGAACCATGTGGAAGTTATGCCTTGGTCAAGTTACAGTTGACTTTTTCAACTGTCCAAATATGGAAACTTTTGCATCTTGAGACTTTTTGAGCCATGCCTTGAAAATCATGATCAAGAATTGATAAAATGATGTTTGTGGCTTCACAATGAGATGTTGACCAAAAATTTGGACTTTTGACCGTCAAATGACCATTTTGCCCCTGCAGTTGACTGTTGAGCAATTAGGGTTTTTGATTGTGCAACTTTGTGTTGTAAGCCTTGAAACTTGACATATGGATGCTTAACCATGTTTATAGGCAAATGGGATTTGATTGGACCCTTGGAAACCTTAACTTCTTTTCCAGAACCAAAACCCTAGTTTTTGACTGTTAGGAGGCCCTTGAACTGTGCAACCCTTTGGGAGATTTTGAAGCATGCTCTTTGCAAATCTTGAAGAATATGGGAGGGCAAATTTTGGGGTACAACAGTTGCCCCTGTTCAATCTTCTTATACCTGAGGATGCAGATTGGCTGACGTGCCTTTCGTAATCCGAAGGTGGAAGATGATTGAACACTAGAGTGCCCAGAAATTTGCGCTCACATAGTAGTGTGATGTGGGGAGTGGGCTTACAGATGCCATTTGGAGATTGATGGATAGGATGATGGGCTTATAGATGCCATCTGGGTGTTGATCGCATAAGATATTCCTTAGCGAGGAATTGCGTACCTGAAAAAGAAAATGAGTACCTGGCCTGTTGCAGATACTGGTCTTCAAACTCTTTGTATAGATGCGCCCTGACTGGTTACAGGAATTGAATCTGGAGCTTCAAACGGTGATGAATGAACCAGGGATGGTTACTACCTCAACGGGACGGTGAGAGAACCTTGGATGATTACTACCTCTACAGGAACGCTGAGAGAATCTGGGGACGATTACTACCTCAATAGTAACACTGAGAGAATCCTGGGCGACTTCAACCTCAACAGTAACACTGAGAGAATCTTGGGCGACTTCATCCTCAACAGTAACGCTGAGAGAATCTTGGGTGTCTTCTACTGAGTCTTTATCAGGAAAATCTTTTAGGGGTCGATTTAACTGGACTAGAGAGGGCCTTTGACTGGATAAGAAACAGAAAAATCTTAGGGTCGATTTAACTGAACCGGTCTAGGTCTTGAAGTCTTCAACTGGATAAGAAACAGGGAGATCTTAGGGTCGATCTGACTGAACCAGAGAAGGCCTTTGACTGGGTAAGAAACAGGAAAATCTTAGGGTCGATTTAACTGAACCGGTCAAGGTCTTGGAATCTTCAACTGGATAAGAATCAGGGAGATCTTAGGGTCGATCTGACTGAATCAGAGAAGGCCTTTGACTGGATAAGAAACAGGAAAATCTTAGGGTCGATTTAACTGAACCGGTCAAGGTCTTGGAATGTCTTCAACTGGATAAGAATCAGGGAGATCTTAGGGTCGATTTGACTGAACCAGAGAAGGCCTTCGACTGGATAAGAAACAGAAAAATCTTAGGGTCGATTTAACTGAACCGGTCTAGGTCTTGAAATGTCTTCAACTGGATAAGAATCAGGGAGATCTTAGGGTCGATCTGACTGAACCAGAGAAGGCCTTTGACTGGATAAGAAACAGAAAAATATTAGGGTTGATTTAACTGAACCGGTCTAGGTCTTGAAATGTCCTCAACTGGATAAGAATCAGGGAGATCTTAGGGTCGATCTGACTGAACCAGAGAAGGCCTTGAATATAGCTGAGAACTTAACTGGATCTTTCCTAAAAGGTAAAGGTCAGTCATATGCAATGCATGATATGGATCAAGCAATGATGTTCTCAACATAAATGAGATTTGTAAGATATGATGCATATATGCATGCTATGATGTATGGAAGTGCGATGTTTATGAATGTATCTTTTCTTCTTAGGAAAATAAATCCTTGACGGGTGCCGGGAAGTCACTCCTGGGCTGATGTTGAAGAATAGATTTTGCTTCCGCTGGGGATGATAGTTGCAAGAATACCAGTAGGAGAAGATAACTCCGTTGGGGAATAAACTTGGCGAATGGATTACTCTGCGGGGAGAAAAGTACTCTAGCGATCTTGCTGGGGAACAATACTCTGTAGGGAGAGAGGTACTTTGCTAGGATATTTGATGATAACTCCGCTGGGGATACCATTGTTATGTTGGAAGTGTTAATAGACTTCGCTGGGGATAAGAAGACTTCGTTGAGGACGCTCTTTCTGTAGCTTTTGGCTTGAGGATAACCCAGTTATATCCTGGTAGGGAAATAACTCTTTGAATAAAGCCGGGAGACGCGTTCGTGCTTTGCGAGGATAAGCTTCCAGAATCTACTGGGGATAAGCTTCCTGCTTGGGGAGATGGATTCCAATTTTCCTGGGGAAGCTGGATTGGACTCTCTTAGGGAAATTTTGAACTGTATTGGGGGAAACGACTCCATTGAATGTTTGATATACCGCCGGGGAACAATCTTTAGGTCAAGACTGTCGGGGATGCTTGTTATGAATATTCGTATATTGCTGGGGAATGTTGAGAACTGCTGGAGGATACCCAACTTCCTTAAGGTTTGATAATATAGTCTGGGGAGAGTGCACTGATTTGCTGGCTCACTCTCTGGGGGATTAAGGTATCTGGTTGTTCTTCAGCTGAACCCCCTTTGATTCCTTGGTGGACGGAACAATTAGATCACTTAGACAACTCTTTATTGCCCCTGTTTCTAATGTTACCTGTAATTACTCCTTTGTTTCGTATGCAAATATTTATGAGTTTAGCAATTAGTGTCAAATGCATATATCACAAATTGAACCTTGGACGTTCTTCGTAAAACAAAACAGCAAAAGGAAAAAACACTTGGCAATTTTAGCTGAAAAGTATATTTGTATTGATTTTTGAATTGCCTGTAAAATAGGCGTTTATGTACAAGAGGCTGACGTTCTAGTAAGAGAACGCCGCCGAACAAAAGAGTTTACACAATTTGTACAAAGGGAAAATAAAACAGCTGTGTGAAAAGAATGATCCACTGGGTTTCAACTCTGCTATTGCCTTTATATCTCCGAGCGTCTCATCACTTGATGACCTTAGTTGAGGATGAAGCTGACTGATCGATGCCGTCTGAACTTGATGTAGATACCGGATTCTGGATGCAAAGTGATCCAATGAGACATAGTATTACGCTTCATCCCTAACTTTTGCCTGGACCACCCTTTCAGGTTTTCAGTCCACCGGGATACCCATTTTTGCCCAAGCCGCCTTTTCAGGTTTTCGACTTGCCGGATGTACAGATTTTTTTCATTTCATCCCTTCATTTTGCCCGAACCCTTTTGGTTCGCCGGGAAGCCCTAATTTTTGCCTAGGTATGTCAACCTAGCGGGTCTTTTTTTCATGCGTAGTATTTTTTTACTATGTCTGCATTGGCCAGGTGAGGAAGGTCGTCACCATCCATGTTGGTTAGAATCATGGCTCCTCCAGAGAACACATGTTTAACCACAAATGGCCCTTCATACGTAGGGGTCCATTTGCCCCTTGGATCACTCTGAGGAAGGATGATTCGCTTGATTACCAGATCCCCAACTTGATATTCTTGTGGTCTGACCTTTTTGTTAAATGCCCTGATCATCCGTTTTTGGTACGTCTGACCATGACAGATAGCAGCAAGTCTCTTTTCATCAATAAGGTTTAGCTGATCAAGTCGCGTCTGGATCCAATCATCTTCGTTCAGATCTGCATCCTTCATTATCCGGAGAGAGGGTATCTGCACTTCGATCGGTAAGACTGCCTCCATACCATAGACCAAGGAGAAAGGAGTTACCCCGGTTGACGTCCTAGCTGAGGTACGGTACCCATGTAGAGCAAACGGTAACATCTCGTGTCAATCTTTATAAGTTACTGTCATCTTCTGCACGATTTTCTTAATGTTCTTATTTGCTGCTTCTACAGCCCCATTCATCTTCGGCCGGTAAGGAGAAGAATTGTGGTGCTGTATCTTAAACTGCTCGCAGAGCTCAGTGATCATCTTGTTATTGAGATTGGTACCGTTGTCTGTAATAATTCTTTCAGGGACGTGTTAGCTCCTAAATTCGACACCCTTGTTTCATTGATGTCAGCCATTAAAGCTGAAGGATGTTTTCGACCAGCTAGGTCCGTCGAAATGCCCATCGAAAGATGGCAAGGTACTTAGAAGATTTCTTCCAAGGGAGAAGTTGGTTGCCTTCGACGTCGAAGATGTTTCTCGTCGAAGATGCTTCTCGACGAAGGTGTTCGATGGTTCAGAGTGGAACGGTTTGAAATTCAAGCGTTTGGAGGGAAAACGGTTTCCAGCGGTTACCAAGTGCAATGTGCAAAGATCTGAGGCGTCGAACGTTGAGAACGTGCCAAGTGGAATCATCTCGAAGCAGTGTAACTGCCCGACGGTTACTTGGGATGTTTTAGTATAAATAGTAGTAGTCACGCAGTTTCTCGCGTGTGTTCACAATTCTATACAAAGTCACTCATATAGATTCGAGTACCCAGCGTGTGAGAAAGAATTGTTGAGAAATGTATGTGTGAAACACCAACGTTATTAATCAAAGTCATTTACTTTTCCAGAAATTTACTTGCTTTCTTCTTTACTTTCCTGTCGAACCCTTTCATTTAAAGCCTTATTTATTTTACCAAGTCCTCTCTTCATGCAATTTACTTAAAGCCTCTTTATTTTATTGTCACTTAACCAATATCCAATTTAATCAAAACTTCAAAATCAACCTATGTCCTAGGATCAATCTGATCGATCCTGCGAGTAACCAAATAAGTAACCATTTGGAGGATCAGCGGTTGTTTACCAATAACCTAGGTAAACAAATTGGCACACCTGGTGGGACTGTGTGTTGATTGTTGAAAATAATCTCATCTTTTCGAGGAGTGTTGCATGTTATTGAGAAGTGGTAGAATATACACTAACGATAACAATACTGCCAGAAGAAGGGAAGAGATGGCGAATCCGCCAAACAATAACGAAATCCCACAAACGAATGTGGGAGCAACGGTTAGCACAACCGTAAGTGAAGTGACAACTGTTGGTTCGACACCAGCAGTAACAGTCACAGCAACGGGGCCATTACCTCCATTCACAGGCCCCAGAGTGCCTTTGGGAACTCCCCCACCAAGGGGAAATTTAGGCACAAGGCCTTTTGTTCCCCCAGGATTTATGCCACTCTATGGCATGCCAACTTCTGACTTGGCTAGCCTGACGAATGCTGCGTCCACTTTTTCAGACCCTTTAGTGAGTGCCTCTTCGCCACTCCAAGGCTCTGGAGTAGGTATGGCGAATAGAAATAGGACCCAACTCTTAGGAGGAACGTCCCAAGTAGCCCATGGCCTTACAAATGCCTCGACAGCAGTCTTGAGGCAACAAATGGACGAAAGAAACCATGATATGGTGCAAATGTTGGCACAAACTTTGAGTACAGTGCTAAACCCTCTAATACAAAACACTACTCAATCGAATCAGCAAGTGACAGCGCAAATGACGCGTTTGGCTGATTTCTTTGGAGTACCCCAACCTATTCGACAGCCCCAAAGGGCGCAAATAAGGGGAAACCAGGGGATATTCTTAGAGGAAGAAACCACCATCAACCAGGTTCAACAGCCTGTCGAAGAAAACCTTAGGGCACGATTGGAGCAACCCGTCGAGGATGCTAGGGTAATAACCCCAGAGGTAAGGTTAGTTAACAGAAACCAAAATGCTGACGAAGTAGTTCAGCATATCCAATACCAAAATGCGGGTTTGGAAAATAATTTGGCAACCATGATCGAAAGGATCATGACTCAGAATGGGATGAACATGGGCTTTCGAAGCCCCAACTTTACATCCCCATTGTCAGAATACGTGTTACAAACAGACTTACCTCCTAGATGTAAAGTCCCCAAATTCACTAAGTTCTCTGGGGACACGACAGAATCTACTGTCGAGCATGTGGCGAGATACTTGATCGAAGCAGGTGACATTTTGAATAACGAAAACCTGAGGATCAAGTACTTCCCAAGTTCTTTGACAAAGAACGCTTTTACTTGGTTTACAACTCTCCCCCCCAATTCGATCCATCATTGGACCCAGTTGGAAAGATTGTTCCATGAACAATTCTACATGGGGCAAACCAAGATAAGCCTGAAAGAACTGGCCAGTGTGAAGAGACGTTTCACTGAACCTATAGACGAATATCTAAATAGGTTTAGGTTGCTCAAGGCGAGATGTTTTACACAAGTGCCAGAACATGAGTTAGTCAAAATAGCCGCAGGCGGTTTAGATTATTCCATTAGGAAGAAGCTAGACACCCAATACCTGAGAGACATGGCCCAACTGGCCGATAGAGTTCGACAGGTAGAACGCCTCAAAGCTGAAAAAGCAAAGGCAACGAAAACTCACAAGAGAGAGAGGATAGCGTACGTTGAGATGGATGACGAAGATCCAGAATCCTTCGACGACACTATAACTGTCGAAGAAGGAGAAGTCGATTTAGCGGAACTAAAACAAGGGCCACCTTACTCTTGTAAACTGTTAGTCCCCTCAAGTGGGAAAAATCCCATTGGTCCAGAAAGGACCAACGATAGGTTCCCCAAAAAGACTTATAGTTTTGACATCACAAAATGTGATGAAATATTTGACTTGCTTGTTAAAGATGGCCAAATGATAGTGCCCCCAGGGGTAAAAGTGCCTCCTCTTGATCAAAGAAAGAAGAGCGGTTTTTGCAAATATCATAATTTTTTGGGCCATAAAACTTCTCAATGTTTTCTTTTCAGGAATCTTGTGCAAGACGCTATCGAAGAAGGGAGGTTGAAGTTTTCTGACAAGACCCCCATGGCTGTCGACTCAAACCCGTTGCAGGCTAAAGCCCACTATGCTGAGCCTTCTGAGGTGAATGTGATAGAGGCAACCAGGAGCCAGTCGAAGAGGCCAGGAATCACCATGGTCGAAGTCTCAAAGGACCATATCAACATGCCAATCTTTGGCAGTTTTTATGGAAATTTATCCAGGAAGACAATTGAAGCAGTTCAGAAAGCGGTCGAAAGCCCGAAGTTGGAGACCGCTGAAGCACAAAAAACTGGACCAAAACCCAGTTCCCACTTGGCCACAGTTCAAGGCCAGAGGGAGAATCTGGAGATACAAATGAAGCAGTTAACTCTTGCCAACAAAGATACAATGAATATCAACATGGTCGAACTTTCTGACCCAAAAGCATCAGAAGAGGCCATGAGGCAAGAACAAGCTAATAAGACTGCCTTCCCCCGGAAAAATGAAAATCTGGCAGATTTTTTACAGAGATGCCAGAAAAAGAAATCAGAGGTGATGCTGTGTCCAAGATGCAGTTCGATCTTTGACAAAAAATCTGCTGAGCACATTCAAGGCGTAAGAGCAGCGAATAAGAGAAAGGAAAATGTTGATTTTCGACATGACCCTAGAAGAGCCTCCCAAAGAGGTTCAAACCAAGAAAAGAGGCCTTTGACTTTCAGGCCTCCAACAAATGTGCCGGTAGATACCTGGTACAAAACCTCTGGTCGAAAAAGGCCAAGTGAGGAGAGATGGCACTCTTTCGACGTGCCAAGGGGTTCATCTTTAACTCAAAAGAAAGAGCCTCAAGTTGCTGCGCCTAAAGTTGCACAAGTGTCAAGCAACTACCAAGGGAAAAATCCCATTGTCTCGATCTCAATGGAGGAGATACCAAAGGAGACGAAAAGCTGAGAGGGAGGCTGCCAACGAACCAAAGGCAGAAACCAGTTTGAATGTTCCTCAAAGGAAGCAAAGGAAACCTCTAGAAAGAGAGCCAGTAACCAACAGGCTAGTTTGGCCTAACCAAGGTGAAGTCGAGGACGAAGACGATTCTGAGTCTGATGATACTTTGGACATAATGGTGAATATAGTCTCAGTGCTGCCCAGAGAATTCAACCGACAAGTGGAGGTCGAAGCAAGTGACTGGGAAGTGGAGCAAGAAATGGCCAAACATAGGCCAGTGTGCTATTTCGTCATGGACAATGGCACCACTGAGGAACAAAATGGATTCTTCGAACCACCCACAGAGGCGATGAAAAATCACCTCAAGCCTTTATTTATAAGGGCTAAACTCGAAGAAACTACTGTGAATAAAATATTGGTGGATTGTGGGGCAACCATCAACATTATTCCTCACTCTATGCTAAGGAAAATTGGTAAAAGGGATGAGGACATTAAGCCCCACAATATGGTCCTGTCGAACTATGAGGGCGGCATAGGGACCACTATGGGAGTGATCCAGCTAGATATCAAAGTAGGGTCTATCCTCCGACCAACAATGTTTATGGTCATATCGGCCAAACCTAACTATAATATTTTGTTGGGCCGTGAATGGATCCATGGTGTTGGAGCTGTGCCATCATCAATGCACCAGAGGTTGCTGCTATGGCGTCCAGATGGGATGGTCGAAAACATAGAGGCAGATCAAAGCTATTACCTGGGCGAAGTGAATCACCTGGGGTTGGCAGATTTCGACAAGAACTTGGCTCACATAGGGCCATGTCCAACACCTGACTTCGACATGGCGCCAGCGCCAAACACTTTTTGCTCCCTATACCTGCATCCTGAGCATGGTTTCCAATGGGACAGAGAAGACTTGTCCACATAGACTTCAGTGGGTTAACTAATATCCAACCAACTGGTTGGGGAAGTGAATTCAGTGATAATGACTGAGTCACAATCTTTGAAGCGAATTTCGGCTTATGTAGCCGAAACTAAGATGATAACGGCTCTCGAAGCCGAAGTGAAGTACATGGCCACACAGGCCAATGATCAACAGTTATCTGCTGCAGGTCCAGGAAAGGATTTCGATCCAAAACCCCCTGATATCGTGCAAGAAGAAATACAGGAACAGAGGCTCGACGCCATCTATGACGATGAGCCTTTAGGCTTCGAAAAGGACCCCTTGGCGAACAACATTAAAATGTTAGCGCAGGATCCTTTAGAAGAAATCAACTTAGGCGAAGGGTCAGAGAAAAGGCCAACCTACATCAGCGCCAAGATAGACCCAGAACTTAGGTTGGAAGTAATCCAATTGTTGAAAGAGTTCAAGGACTGTTTTGCATGGGATTACGACGAAATGCCTGGTCTCGACAGAGGATTGGTAGAACTTCAGTTGCCAATCAAACCTGGGAAGAAGCCAATCAAGCAAAATCCAAGACGCTTCGCTCCAGAAATACTGTCGAAGATCAAAACGGAAGTCGAAAGACTGCTGAAATGCAAATTCATACGCGTTACAAGGTATGTCGAATGGATTGCAAACATTGTGCCAGTAATTAAGAAAAATGGTACATTAAGGGTGTGCATAGATTTCAGAGATTTGAATGCTGCTACACCCAAAGATGAATATCCTATGCCTGTGGCGGAAATGCTAGTCGATTCTGCCGCTGGCTATGAATACCTGAGTATGCTCGATGGTTATTCAGGATATAATCAAATATTCATTGCTGAAGAGGATGTGTCGAAAACAGCTTTTCGATGCCCTGGGGCCCTAGGCACTTACGAATGGGTAGTGATGCCTTTTGGCCTAAAGAACGCTGGGGCAACGTACCAGCGAGCAATGAATACTATCTTCCATGATTTTATTAACACTTTTATGCAAGTATATATTGATGACATTGTTATAAAATCTGTTTCCAGGAAGAATCATATTGACCACCTTCGACAATCGTTCGAAAGAATGAGAGAACATGGTCTGAAGATGAACCCTTTGAAGTGTGCGTTCTGTGTGAAAGCTGGAGATTTCTTGGGCTTCGTTGTCCACAAGAAAGGAATCGAAATCAACCAGAACAAGACGAAGGCAATTCTGGAAGCGAAAGCGCCATCGAATAAGAAGGAACTACAATCTCTGTTAGGCAAGATAAATTTCTTAAGGAGGTTTATATCTAACCTAAGTGGGAAAGCTCAGGCCTTTTCACCCTTACTTCGACTGAGTAAAGAGGGGTTCGAATGGGGGCAAGAGCAACAAGAAGCCTTCGACAAAATCAAAGGGTACCTCACTAAGCCACCTATTTTGGTGCCTCCTTGTAGCAATAGGAGTATGAGATTGTACATAGCTGCATCCGACAAAACCTTGGGAAGCATGTTAGCCCAAGAAGATGAGAATGGAGTCGAAAGACCCATTTATTATCTTAGTAGAGTTTTGAACGATGCAGAAACTAGATATAGCGAAGTTGAAAAATTGTGTCTATGTCTGTATTTTTCTTGTACAAAACTCAAGCAATATATAAAACCAGTTGATGTGTATGTTTCGTCTCATTTTGATGTTTTCAAGTATATGTTGTCGAAACCTATCTTGCATAGTCGAATTGGCAAGTGGGCATTAGCATTAACTGAATACTCCTTGACCTTTATGCCTCTTAAGGCAGTAAAAGGACAAGTGGTTGCAGACTTTATAGTCGACCACTCAATTCAAGTTGAGGATATTAATTATGTGGAGATAGAACCTTGGAAATTCTACTTCGATGGTTCCAGCCATAAAGATGGAACAGGAGTAGGGATCTTGATCATTTCTCCTGAAAAAATTCCAACAACATTCAAGTACAAGATATCAGGTTCTTGTTCGAACAATGAGGCTGAGTATGAAGCTCTAATTACTGGCCTTGAAATATTGTTGGAATTGGGGGCAACTCGAGTCGAAATAATGGGAGACTCAGAGTTAGTCATTAAGCAAGTCACAAAGGAATATAAATGCATAAGAGAGAATCTCATTATGTACTTTGTGATAGCAAATCGTTTATTGAAAAAATTTGAAACGGTCAATATTCGACACATACCCAGAGTCGAAAATCAAATAGCCAACGACTTGGCACAGATTGCATCTGGGTATAAGATTTCAAAAACGAGATTACAAAGAGCAATCGAAGTTCGAGAAAAGATAAAAGCAACTTGTCTATCACCAACAGATTTGGAATCGACAAGGCTAGGATATGCTGATCAAAGTAACTTCGAAATTTCGTTCATAGATAATTTGTCAGAACAAGATTGGAGGAAACCCATTGTGGATTATCTTCAAAATCCAGGAGCTTCGACAGAATGAAAAACAAAGTACAGGGCGTTGAGTTATGTACTCATGGGTAATGAGTTATTCAAGAAGACGCCTGAAGGGGTATTGCTAAAATGCTTAAGTGAAACTGAGGCATACATAGCCCTTTCGACTACGCATGCTGGAGCATGTGGGGCTCACCAAGCAGGCCATAAGATGAAATGGTTGTTGTTTCGACAAGGATTATACTGGCCCACTATGCTGAAAGATTGTGTTGAGTTCGCCAAAGGTTGCCAAGAATGTCAAGTCCACACAGGCATCCAACATGTACCAGCAAGCGAACTTCACTCGATAGTGAAGCCTTGGCCCTTTATAGGATGGGCGTTGGACCTCATTGGAGAGATTCGACCAGCATCATCAAAGAGTCAGAAGTATATACTGGTAGGCATTGATTATTTTACTAAGTGGATCGAAGCTATCCCTTTAGTCAATGTAGACCAAGAAAATGTCATTGAATTTATTCAAAAGAACATTATCTTTAGGTATGGAATCCCTGAGACTATAACTACTGATCAAGGATCAGTTTTTACTGGTCGAAAGATGCAGGAATTCGCTCAGGAAACAGGTTTCAAACTCCTAACATCAACGCCTTATTATGCACAGGCAAATGGTCAAGTCGAAGCAGCAAACAAAGTAGTGATTGTCTTGATAAAAAAGCATGTTGGGAAGAAACCAAAGAATTGGCATAAGACGTTAGACCAGATTTTGTGGGCTTGTCGAACGTCCCCAAAAGAAGCCACAGGTACAACACCATATAGGCTAACTTTTGGCCATGATGCAGTGTTGCCAGCAGAAATTTGTCTTCAATCTGCAAGGGTTCAGAGACATTATGATATTCCCTCTGAAATTTATTGGAATATGATGTTGGACGAACTAGTGGATTTAGACGAAGAAAGATTGCGTGCTCTTGACCTACTCAGGCTTCAGAAGAAAAGAGTAGAAGACTCTTATAATAAAAAGGTGAAACCTAAGGTATTTTCGCCTGAAGAACTAGTTTGGAAGGTGATTCTTCCCATGGATCGAAGGGATCGAAGCATGGGGAAATGGTCACCCAAATGGGAAGGACCATTCAGAGTTATCCAAACTTTTTCTGGTGGGGCCTATGAAGTTGAAGAGTTAGGTGAAGATGAAAGGCTCTTGAGAGTAAATGGTAAATATTTGAAAAAATACAAACCTACACTCCAAGAGATAAAAATAAAATAACAAGACTAAATTAACCATAAAAAAGCCAAAATGGAAATTTTTTATAATTTTTAGCCAAGATGGCAATGTTGTCGAATATAGATTACAAAATATGGTTAAGAAGCAGAATCAATCAAAAGGGAATGGAGTCCTTGAGTCGAAGGTATTTGATTTGCTGCAGCTCCAATCTTTTCTTGCACCAGGCATTCGCCTGCACAAGCTTGGCAATCTGATCGTCGAAGCCTTGGGCTTTCTCAGCAAATTCTAGGCCTTGTTTGATTTCAGTTTGACTTTCGGTGTCTGGGACGGTCGAGAGAAGTTCCTCCTTGCGTTTAGTGTTGGCATTTATCTTAGCCTCTATTTCTTCGATTTGTGCCCTGAAGGAAGCATTCTCTCGATCAATGGCATCAACTTCTTCCTGTGTAGATGCTTTTTGCTTCGACAACTCCGCAATTCAAGAAGTTGTCTCCGAAACAGCAGTCCATGCAGAAGAACTTTTGCCATATAACACCTCAAGCTGACTATTAAAACCCCTTTGTCGCCTATAATCTGCTGAGACTTGATCAATAATGGAGTGTAACTCCATGATCAAGCCTGAAACTTCTGGAGCTACAGCTAACAAGTCGACAGCATTCAAAACATCCCTCAAGTACGATGGAGCAGTAGGGTCTCCCTCCAAAGCTTTCATCAAGTCCTTCTTGAAAAACTGAGCCTTAACCTTCGCCAAAGCTTCATCGAGAGGAGAAGTTTCAGTGGACTTCCCCGACAGGGTAGGAACCTCCTGACTAGCATCAGACGAACTCTTGCTCTCGATGATGGCGTTGAGATAGCTAACAGGGTCAGTTTGCTTCAAGAGTTCTAAGTCCTCTTTCGACCTGTGCTTTGTTGAGGTAACAGCCCTTGCAACAGCATTGTCTTGGGTTTGAGGTTGTGGAGTGACAATTGCCTCGACTGGATTCCCTTCGACTTGGACTGTGGCAGCGCCAGCGTCATCTTGTTGTCTTTCGCCGGCGTCACCTTGGTTTTCTTCGCCAGCGGCATCTTGATCCTCTTTGCCAGCATTGCCATGGCCCCCTTCGTCACGATTCTCTTCCGACAGATCCACCACCTGAACCTCTTTTGGATGTTGCTCTTCTGTTTGAGGATCTTCTGCTGGTTTTTCTGCCGTCTCAGCATTGGCCTCATTTATTTCAGTATGGGCTTCGTCATTCTCCAAGCCTTTTTCTTGTGGCCTGCTGAGTTCAGCAGACTCCAATGTTTCAGAAGTCCTTGGTGGTGAGCTTTCAGTGGTGTCCTGAAAAGAAAAGAAGAAGAATTTTCAGAAATCGAAAGAGACATAATCGAATGCAGGTATCTACACCTAAGTTACAAAGAGGTCTAAGAGATTACCTG
The DNA here is from genome assembly GCA_948472305.1 of Vicia faba. Taxonomy (NCBI): domain Eukaryota; kingdom Viridiplantae; phylum Streptophyta; class Magnoliopsida; order Fabales; family Fabaceae; genus Vicia; species Vicia faba. Next base: position 1,496,307,095 of record OX451737.1, read on the forward strand.
TAAATTAGCTTCAGCCCCAGGGCTGGAATTGTCGCTTTTGACAGGCTTATTGAGAAGAACGTTTAATTCCTCCTCGGTTGGCTCCTCGATGATCACTGGAGGTGGCCTGGGCTTTCTCCCAGCAACCTTTATTCTAATGGTTCGACCCTCAGGAGCAGGAGCAGGAGCGTCCTTCGTCAGCTTTCGCCTTTTTAGAGGAGCAGGGGGAGAGTCATCTTCTTCGTCGCTCCCGGATTCGACCGTCAGTGCTGGCCGTTTCTTGGGCGAAGGTGCCTAAAAAACCAACGGGAATTCGATTTAGCAATCGCATCGAAAGTCAAAAAATTAAAAGCCAGAAGAAAATAATGAAAGTCTGGTTACCGATACAGAAGGCTTTTTCGAAGGGCCTTCCCCCTGTTGGTTTATTGTGGTCTTCGCCGGCGCTATAGTCTTCGCCGGCGGTGGAGGTTTTGTTGAGGGGCCCCCTCCATGTTGGCCTTCTGCAGCCTTCTTGGCTGCAAGCTTTCGAACAACTGAAAGCAAATAAAATAGTTAACAGGCTAGCAGTCGAAAGAGAAAGACAAAGTAATTCGAAAGGATGAACTTACATTTCTTTATTTTGTCCAAAACGAGGACAAAAGATTTCTGAAGCTCATCCACGATGTCCTTCTCGTCGAAAAACTCCTCAGCGTAATAACTTTTCCACCACTCCTCGAAGGATGGTGAGCAAAGAAAGTTGAGCTGGTAGTCAAACAACGAGAGAACTGTTCGACCAGCATATCTTCCGATATGTTTAGTGGCAGCTTCTTCGGTGTAGTCATTGCAGAAGTACAACATAGACTTCTCTCTTGGAAAAATTGGAGAAGGTAGGGTTTGAATAATACCAAACTGGCGAGACACCAGGTTTGGTTGATATGCAATCAGACTCAAGTGAGTCTTAGAGCTCCTGAATCTAAGAGGCATGATCCTTGGTGTGAGGAACGCCTCCCACATTGTTGTATGTTCGTCAACTTGAGGACCACTCAACGTCCTAGGATGTGGCCTTGTGAACCACGCTGGGCCCACCTTCCGTCGAGCAAACGGAGCCATAGTCGAAGCAAACTCTTTCCTTCGAGCAAACATCAGAACGAAGTTTGTGAAAGTTTGCTGAAGCTCCAGTCCATCTTCCATCGGAGTCAACAGAGCCAGTCTGGTTCCTTCGACACGTCTGTTCGCTATCTCTGGAGCCTGCTCATTTATTTGAACCTTCTTAGGCAGGAAAGATTCGAAGGTGGCATTGAGCCACAGTTGGAGCAGCCAAAAAGGTCCAGCAAGCAGCAAGCTGGCCCTGTTCTCGATAATCTTCAGAAGAGTCGCCCCATTACTAATCGAATCATAAAGGCTAGCCAAAATCAATTCTGCCAAACAGATATTTTGGCCATGATGGAGTTGAGTGGCGAGAGTGACCATCTTCTTGGTCACCTGTAAGGACTTCGAGCAAAATACAAAGCGTGTCAGCCATAAGGCTAGAAACGCAATGTGTTCGACATCCGACACAGCATCTGTCGATCTGTCGTGGTAGTGATTGATGAAGGTGGTATAGGTTGGTTTTGTGGCAGAGAATCCAATTTGATCCTCCGACATCTCCTCCGGGTCGAAGTAGTCCCCGGTGGGTCGAAGGCCAGTGATAGCGGCTACATCGAAGAGTGTAGGAGTCAGCATCCCACAGGGAAGATGGAAAGTGAAGTGGGAGTAGTCCCAGAAGAGTAGTGAAGCTATCAACATCTCCGGAGAATAGTTCAGACCTGTCTTCGACAGCATAACCAGGTCGAAAATTCCCATATCTTTCCAGGTCGAAGCTTGGCGTTTCTCCATTTTTTCCAGCCAAGCAACATAATCAGGAGTAAGGCTAGGGCCAGACCTGAAAGCCCTAACACCTTTGTTGAAGAAACGGAGGTCGATTTTCTCTTTAGCAGGGTCTTCATTATCCTCTGCATCTTTCTTGGCGCATGCAACCGGTTTGAGTCTCTCAACTACCGGAAAATAACTCTTGATCTTCATGGCCTCAGCAATACTTGGATACAAGGGGCCAGACATAGCAAAGATCTGGTTGGAATATCCAACCGGGATCATAAGGTGGTGTGAGTAAGCATCACGTACAGCGATGTCCAAGGGTTCAGGGACCCTTCGTTGGCCCGTGGAAGTTACTACTGGAGCGGTGACGAAAACCTTAGGTTTGACATTTCCAGATGGTACGGTGGCGCTAGGAGCATTGGAGGAACCAGATGCCATTGTTAACGGTGAGTTTGAAGACGAAGTGAAGGAAAAAGGGTTTTTGCAAAGATGACAAGTTTGTATGCAAATGGAGAAGTCTGAAAGCTAGATAGCGTAAAAAGTCCCACAGTGGGTACTTACTGCTATTTATAGTAGTGGGGGAAAATCCCCAAAACCGACATTAAATGCCATTTAATGTTGCAGAGGTAGTGGGACACGTGGCGTCTCCCTGTTGTTTTAGCCGTTCTGCAGAAATGGAGGGGTGCAGCGTGCGCCCTCGTTTTTGGGAATTGTCATAATGACAAATTCTGAAATGACGTTTGGCACTGCACGCCGTACTGAGGTGACGTCTTAGGTACGGATAAATGATGGTTTTCTTGGGATTGTCAGTGGTTGGTAGAAGACAACAAAAAGTGCACAATTTAATTTGTGACTAAGCATGAAAAGACAGGTGTCGAATGGCGTTTCAAAGAATGCCTTTTTCTTTCAGAGTCGAAATAAGGCATTCTTGGGGGGCAATTTGTTAGCTCCTAAATTTGACACCCTTGTTTCATTGATGTCAGCCATTAAAGCTGAAGGATGTTTTCGACCAGCTAGGTCCGTCGAAATGCCCATCGAAAGATGGCAAGGTACTTAGAAGATTTCTTCCAAGGGAGAAGTTTGTTGCCTTCGACGTCGAAGATGTTTCTCGTCGAAGATGCTTCTCGACGAAGGTGTTCGATGGTTCAGAGTGGAACGGTTTGAAATTCAAGCGTTTGGAGGGAAAACGGTTTCCAGCAGTTACCAAGTGCAACGTGCAAAGATCTGGGGCGTCGAACGTTGAGAACGTGCCAAGTGGAATCATCTCGAAGCAGTGTAACTGCCCGACGGTTACTTGGGATGTTTTAGTATAAATAGTAGTAGTCACGCAGTTTCTCGCGTGTGTTCACAATTCTATACAAAGTCACTCATATAGATTCGAGTACCCAGCGTGTGAGAAAGAATTGTTGAGAAATGTATGTGTGAAACACCAACGTTATTAATCAAAGTCATTTACTTTTCCAGAAATTTACTTGCTTTCTTCTTTACTTTCCTGTCGAACCCTTTCATTTAAAGCCTTATTTATTTTACCAAGTCCTCTCTTCATGCAATTTACTTAAAGCCTCTTTATTTTATTGTCACTTAACCAATATCCAATTTAATCAAAACTTCAAAATCAACCTATGTCCTAGGATCAATCTGATCGATCCTGCGAGTAACCAAATAAGTAACCATTTGGAGGATCAGCGGTTGTTTACCAATAACCTAGGTAAACAGGACGCCGTATCGACATATCAGATTATGCCGAATGAACCGTGCCACAACCGTCTTGGTTACCGTAGCGTAGGAAGCTGCTTCAACCCACTTCGTGAAGTAATCAATCGCTACCAGGATGAAGCGACGCCCGTTGGATGCTGTAGGTTTAATCTCACCGATCATGTCTATGCCCCACATTGCAAACGGCCAAGGCGCAGTCAGAACATTTAGAGGAACTGGAGGAACATGCACCTTGTCTGCGTATATCTGGCATTTGTGACATGTCCGAGAGTGTTGGTAGCAGTCAGCTTCCATTGTGGACCAGAAATACCCTGCCCGAAGGATTTTCTTTGCCATAGCGTGTCCACTGGAATGTGTTCCGAAAGTCCCTTCATGTAGTTCTTCCATGATCCTTTCTACTTCATTCTTATCCACACAATGCAGTAAGGTCGAATCATGATTTCGCTTGTACAGGATGCCATTGCTAAGGAAGAACTTCACTGCGAACCTTCTCAGAAACTTCTTATCATTGACAGATGCACCTTCAGGGTATTCCTGAGCTTCCAAATATCTCTTCACCTCATGGTACCAAGGCTTCTCAGTCACCAATTCAGTCTCGAGATCACAACAGTATGCCGATTCGTCCAGTTTCCAGATGATGATCCGGGGAGCCTCATTATCCCATTTGACCTTGAACATAAAAGACATTGTAGCTAACGCGTCCGCCAACTGATTCTCCTCTCTCGGGAAGTGTTCAAAGGTTATCTTTGTGAAGTGGGGAATCAAGGTCAACACACATTCTTTGTAAGGAATAAGATTCGGATGTTTCGTATCCCACTCTCCTTTGATCTGATTGATCACGAGAGCGGAATCTCTGAAGACACTCAGATACTTGATCCTTAGGTCGATCGCAGCTTGAAGACCCATGATGCATGCCTCATACTCCGCCATGTTGTTGGTGTAGTTGAAACATAGTCGGACAGTGAGTGGAGTATGAGTGCGTTGAGGGGATATGATTACAGCACCGATGCCGTTACCCAAAGCGTTGGAGGCTCCGTCAAAGTGCATAGACCATCGGGATCCTTCCTCAGGTCCTTCATCTGGTCCTGGTATTTCACAATCAGTCACTATCATGATGCTCTCGTCTGGAAACTCGAAGTTCATTGACTGATAGTCGTCTACTGCCTGATGTGCCAAGTGGTCTGCCAATACACTTCCCTTGATGGCTTTCTGGGTTGTATACTGGATGTCGTATTCTGTCAAGATCATTTGCCATCTCGCTATTCTCCCGGACAGAGCAGGCTTTTCAAATATGTACTTTATAGGATCCATCTTTGAGATCAACAAGGTAGTGTGAGTCAGCATATACTGTCTCAGCCAGCGAGCAACCCATACCAAAGCGCAGCAAGTTTTCTCAAGCAGTGAGTATCGGGTCTCACAGTCGGTAAACTTTTTGCTAAGGTAATAAATGGCGTGTTCTTTTCGGCCAGACTCGTCATGCTGCCCCAGCACACACCCCATTGAGTTGTCAAGTACTGTCAGGTATAGTATCAGAGGTCTCCCTTCAACCGGCGGCATAAGGATGGGTGGTTCTTGGAGATACTCTTTAATTCTGTCAAAAGCAGCCTGACATTCATCATTCCAACGTACTACCTGATCTTTCTTCAGCAGCTTGAAGATTGGCTCACAGGTAGCAGTTAGGTGTGAGATGAACCGAGCAATGTAATTCAGGCGTCCTAGAAAGCCTCTGACCTCTTTCTCTGTCTTAGGAACTGGCATCTCTTGAATAACTTTGACCTTGGCAGGGTCCACTTGAATACCCTTATCACTTACAACGAAGCCTAGCAACTTCCCAGATCTTACCCCGAAGGTGCACTTGTTCGGGTTCAACCTTAGCTTGTACAGTTTCAGACGGTCAAACAATTTCTGCAGATGATCAAGGTGTTCTTCCTCAGTTTGGGACCTTGCGATCATGTCGTCAACATACACTTCTATCTCATGATGGATCATGTCATGAAATAAAGCAACCATGGCACGTTGGTAGGTTTCCCCAGCATTTTTCAGTCCAAAAGGCATGACCTTGTAGCAGAAGGTGCCCCACTGAGTAACAAAGGTAGTTTTTTCCATGTCTTCAGGTGCCATCTTGATCTGATTATAGCCTGAAAAGCCATCCATGAAAGAAAACACCTTATGCTGAGCAGTATTGTCAACAAGGACATCAATGTGAGGTAGAGGGAAGTCATCCTTGGGGCTGGCCCTGTTCAGATCCCTGTAATCGACACACATTCTGACCTTTCCATCTTTCTTAGGCACTGGCACCACATTAGCAACCCACTAAGGGTAAGAAGTTACTGCAAGGAACCCGGCGTCAAACTGCTTCATAACCTCGGCTTTGATCTTCTCAGACATCTCTGGACGCATACGGCGGACCTTTTGCTTAACCGGAGGGCAGTCTTCCTTGGTAGGCAAATGATGGACCACAATATCAGTATCCAAACCGGGCATGTCTTCGTAGGACCAGGCAAAGATTTCCATGTAGTCATGTAACATCTGAGTCAACCGTTGCTTCACGCTGAGCTCTAGGTTGGCACCAATCTTAACTTCCTTCCTGTCTGTCTCAGTACCCAGATTTATTGCTTCCACCGGCTTTTCATGTGGTTGAATTGCCCTCTCTTCCTGGAGTAACAGTCTTGCAAGCTCGCCAGGCACTTCGCAATCATCTTCACCTTCGTCTTCGGCTAAGTTGATCGGACTTTCGAAGTCATAACTGGCAGTAGCAGAGTCGTTACCAGTGAGATCCAGAGTGGATTGAAACCTGTATGAGTGAGTGTGTGTAAATACAGCTGTTTTGTAATATATAAAGAAAGGAAAGAAAGAAAAGGAGCATAAGATTTGAAATGCGAGAAAACGTCCAAGATTTTTATTCATGATATATGAAATGACAATTTATATGCCCTCACAAATGAAACCACGGTTCCCCGGGTAAGACACCGGGCCGTAGAGTTTTAATAGTTTATTACAAATAACAAAACAAAGAAGTTTATTACTCAGTAACAAGAGAAACAGGTAGATTGTTCGTTGCAATCCAATTGCTAGGTTCACTGTCGGTTGCCGGGTAAATCCAGCTGTCGAACTCAGCTTCATCCACTTCATCTTCGTCCCCAATAGCATTCACTCCATGAGCTGGCAAGGGAGCTGTCACTACATTAGGCTTCTCAGATGCCTCAAATTGTACCTCCTTTGCATCAATAAGGTCCTGCAGTTTATTCCTCAAGGCCCAACAGTCATCAGTGGAATGCCCCGGGCTATCAGAGTGATAAGCACAGCGAGCATTTGGATTGTATTTGGGAGAAGCAGTGTTTACAACCTTCGGGGCCTCCCTGACAGTCACTAAGTTGGTGGATAGCAACTGTGGCAAGATTTGTGATAGAGTCATACTCAGACGGGTGAACTCTCTTCTGGGTCTTTCAGCCCTTTGAGGATTGGTTTGCCGAGGAGCGGCAGCAGGCTTAGCAATCATCACCCTGTTGACGGATTGGCGGCGCTCAGGTTTCTCTTATCTTCTAGACCCAAATACAACACTGGCCTCCTTCTTAAAGGGATTCTTCTCAGAACTTGCAGATGCACTCTTCTGAATTTTACCAGACTTCATCCCAGCCTCTATTCCCTCTCCAGTCAGAATAAGATCAGTAAACCCTGCAGATGAGTTACCGATAAGATGGTTGAAAAATGGCCCAGATAGGGTCCCCAAGAACATGTCTACCAACTCACGATCTATTAACGGAGGCTGCACCCTGCCAGCCAGATCCCTCCACTTCTGTGCATACTCTTTAAAACCTTCGCTTGACCCTAGTGACTTACCCTGAAGTTGGGTACGTGTAGGGGCAAGGTCGGCATTATATTGACACTGCTTGTAGAAAGCAGTAGCCAACTCCTCCCAGTTACGAACCTTGGTCCCATCCAGCTGATAGAACCATTCGAGATGAGTCCCTGAAAGACTCTCCTGGAAGAAGTGGATCCACAAATTCTTGTCCACTGAGTACGGTTGAATCTTCCGCACGTAGGATCTGAGATGTAGCTTGGGACAAGACGCCCCGTCATACTTGGTAAAAGATGGTGCTTTAAACTTATGAGGAATAATCACACCAGTAGATAAGCCCAAGTCTCCAAAATCCAGCCCAGGCACTTGTTGGATCTCCATTGCATTCAGTCTGTCCTCCAACTGCTTGTACCGGTCTTCAGCCGGAGGATACTGTTCCTCATTGAAGTCAGTCTCGTTGTCAGAGACTACTGGACTAGGACCTATTCCCCCTTGGGGACTGCTTTTGCCTATAGAAGAACCAGCCTCTTCATTCTGCAGAGTGTTTCCAAACCTTCGGCCCGAGTTGAAAAGAACAGTTCTCTTCTTCTTCTTCTTCTTCTTCTCCTTCTTCAGGAGCAAAGCCTTCAGCTCTTCTTGGCCCTGAGCCAAACCCATGATTAGTTCCTGAAATTGTGCGTTCTGCGCCTGAAGAGCCTTGATAGACATCTCGGTTGATGATGAGTCAGGATTCATGATGCTGAAATAAACAGCGAAGAACAGTAAGCAACCTGAAAAGAAGAAAACCTGCTATGCACATGATGAATGATATGTGTTTATGCAATGCATTCAAGGGTTCGAAAGTTCAAATTTGTTGTAGACAAAAAGGAACACACGTTATCATTAAGGAAATAATTGTTCAGTACATCAAAGCCTCATGGGCACGAATCAGAAAGCAAATCAATCCCAAAAGACACTACGCATCCTCTTTGGAGCTATGTAGGTGTTGAGATTCCTCTCCTCGTGTAGTAGGCGGGTGAGCTCCAAGACCTTCTTTTCACTAGCATGTAGGCTGGTCTCAAGAGAATTCCGTTCTTCTTTAAGCTGGATCCAGCTCTTCTGCATCTCTTCCCAGGACGTGGGCATGTCAGGATGTTGAATGGTATAGGACAACTCTCCTTCCAAGACTGGCTCTTTGATCACAGGGATCACATGAGGATAAGGCATTATTAACTTCTGGGAGCGGGCTCGTACCCACTTGAGATAAGATTCCAACGGGATGGAGTTCCTGTGCCCCAGTGTCTTACTGTCTATCCTACTTGGCATCCTCCAGGCTCTGATAAATCTCTGGCGAAGTCCTTGTGCATCGTTGTCGAAGTCAAAAACTATGTCAGGAATTAACATGTCATGAGGACCATCCCTCCGAGCATAACCAAACTGTCTCCAAGCCAGGCATGGGTTGTAAGTGATACCTCCTCTGATTCCAAGTAAAGGAACATTAGGGTACTCCCCGCAACGATCAATGATAGTGACATCCTCTCTGGACCGAGGGCACCAATGTATATTTGCATGTGTAAGAGTCATCATTCGTTGTGACCATCTCAAACCCCGCTCGTTCTTCAAAACTGATTGTGGAAGGTGCGAAATAAACCACCTTCCCAGGAGAGGAGTGCAACACATAAGGACACCTCTTTTTCTCATGGTTCGAGTGTAACATGAGTGAAGGATGTCCCCCAGCAACGTAGGTATAGGATTCCTGGACATGAAGATCTGGACAGCACTGATATCTATAAGCTGGTCTGGGTTAGGGAACAACACCAAACCATAGACAAGGAGGGCCACAACTTCTTCAAAAGCTTGTAAGTCAAGGGAGTTCCAACATTCATGGGCCTTCTCAAACAGAAACCTGGCTAAGAACCCTTTGATACCACTTCTAACTTCCCAATGTCCCTTGAGGTCAGATGATTGTAGGTGTAAGGCTTTAGCAATCTCTTCCAGCTTGGGTTCCTTTTCCGTACCGTTGTAGGGTAGTTGATCAAGGATAGGGATCTTCAGAAGCCGGGAGAACTCCTCCAATGTAGGTACCAGCTGATAATCCAGGAAAGTGAAACGGTGATGCAGAGGGTCAAAGAACTGGAACAGGACCTTTATCATATCTTCCTCAATGTTGGTATTGACCAAGCTGATGAGTCTTCCATGTCTTTCACTGAATGAAGAGCTCTCGGGAATCCTGGATATAAGTTCCTTAAGCTGAGGAGGGATCCTTACAAGGCTGATTTGAATTGTCTTTCTGCGAACAGTTTCCATGTCCTACAAAACAAGAACAAAGATGAAGATTCGAACCCCTGAAATGGTTAGTCAATGCATATGATGCTGGATGATGTCATGATGTTATGATTAAACACACCACAAACATTTACAAAGGCAAACATGTAAGGCACACAAGACAAGCCCCTAGAGTTTAGGCCAACATGGGGTCTGGGTATTACCCTCTTGAAGTTGGTGGGCTCAACCTGTCCTATCAGAAGTAACCGGGTTCTAAGGGTCCCAACATCACTGGATTGCTTTCATTGTTCATCGTTTCGATTTAGCCACTGAACTGGCGACCGAAATATTCCAGGAAAGCAACCCTCAATTGAGTGTAGTATCGAGTATCCACCAACCTCGGACTGCACCAAAGTCAGTTATCTCACTACCCTAGAGAGGCCAAGATAGTTCAATTAAGGTTCCTAAGGTCTGTTGATGCTTCACGACACCACGCGGAGGCCCCGTACTCTCCTTGACTGAACTCAAGGGTTACCGGTACACACCAAAGTGCCACATCAACATAGCAGACTGTTTCAACCATGTCGGTATACCCCGCACAGTTCCCTCACAGCCTTGTTGCTACTTTCTAAGAAGGTATTCCCCAGATCCGGGTTAGGATCTATAGAACTCCCGAGACAGTCCCACAATTTAAAGCAAGCAAATCAATACAATTGAAAACACAGTTATGAGCTAATCCTAAGGTACACCTCACTTTATAAAGTATCCCCAGCAGAGTCGCCAGTTCTGGCGATCGGTGGATCTGGAACTGACTGTTTAACGCTGGTTCGTGAAATTTCACGGAAGCAAGAGTCGCCACCGTCTTTTATTTTCTCCAAATGGAAAGGACAAAAGCACAGAAAAATTCCTTATAGAGATTGCTCTCGGTTCAGGAGGTAGATTATAGAAAGGGAAGGTGTTAGCACCCTTTCTATCCATGGTTATCCATGGGCTCTTAGATACTTGCTCATTTGTGTTTTCAAAAATGGTTTGTTTGCTTTTCAACTGTGGGTTTTAAAAATTTTCTTTGAAAATTTCAGTTCGACTCTTGTATCGGTCCTCAAGAGTGTTTGAAAAGTTGCTTTCGAAAGCTTTTTGAAAAGGTGTCGGTGTGAAAAGTATTTTTTGATTTGTTTTGAAATTTAGAGCAAGTATCTAGAGTCGTCTATCTACCCTAAGGAATTCGTCTGTGTAAATGTCCTTAAAGTAGTGTCATCCCACCATTGAGAGGTAGGTAGCACCACCATTGGAGGTGTTCGGGTCAATTCGAGGGTTCGGGACATGGTGATCACCGGAGCAATGGGAAGACACCTTAGAAGCTACCCTCATGCCAGGTTCCTGGACATGAGGACTTACTAAAACGTCCTCTACTCGACGACCACCTTTCGAGGGGCAAGGCAACAGTGAGGCGTACCCTAGGGGTGGTGTGTGATTAGTGTGTCATGTTCATTTATTTTTGTCTTGTCATGTATTGGGTGATCTACGCGTTGCTTTTATTTTGACATTCATTCTTTCATGCAATAGTTAACAGTTAAAAGTTGCGGGAATTAAAAGGTCCTACGCTATTACAAAGGCGCGGGTCCACATCGCCAAATTTAATCCAAGACCCGATTTGAAATAAAATAAAGAATGCGGAAAAGATAAATGTCTGATTTACATGGCTTTGGGAGAATTACATTAATATTCGCAAAAAGAAATAAAAATGCGAAGAGAATTAAAATCGGGAATGCGAGGGCGTTGGACCCTTTTTAGGAAATTAAATTATAATTAACAAATTAAATTAAGCTAAATGAGAAAAGGAATTATTTTTGAGTTTTTCGTATTTATTGATTTTAATGAGAATTAAATGAAATTAAAAAAGTTAATTAACCCTAATTCTAACTATTTTTATTTATTAAGAAAATGTGAAAATTAAACCTAAAGTTAACCTAATTAATTAATTCAATTTTATTTACAAAAATAAATAATTAATTATTAGTGATGATAAAAGAAAAGGAAAAAAAAAAGATAAAAGTAATTAAAACCTAATTCTACAAAATTTTTAAGTTTATTAAGAAAATGTTAAAATTAATCCTAGAATTGAGACTAATTAATTAATAAGACTTTTTTACAAAATAACATTAAATAAAATATATTTTAATTTTTATGACTTTCTGATTTTTTTTATTATTTTTTATGTTATGAAAATATTGATTTAAAGAATTAAATTAAAACTAATTAAGACAAATAAAATAGAAAAAATATAAAAAGAATGAAAAAGCAAACCAATGGGGGGTGTTGACCCCAATTTGGAGGTTAGGTTGTAGCAATCAGGCCCAATGATTTGAGGCCTTTGGTTGACTTTTCAGCGCGCGTGTGGCACATCTGACTTATGCCCATGGTACTCTTCAGATCAGGGCCCTTGGATTGAGGTTATTGGCCATGTGGCAAGCTTGGATATTGAGTGTACGTTGAACCTCTGGCAGCGAGCTACATAGGAACATGGTTAGAAAAATAATATGGAGAAAGGAGGGGACCTGGGAATCGAACCCAGGTCCCGTTGCTTACCAATACAATGCCTCAACCAATTGTGCCATCTGCTTTCTTTGTAACATTAATAGGATGCAATTATTATAAGAAAAAAAGAGTTAGTGGCCTGAATCAAAACAAATTACGCGCCAACTTTGAATAGACCACTCAGAAGCTTCCACGCATCATCTTCTTCATGTTGAACCTGCAAAATAAAAGAGATAGCGGGGGTTTTAAACCCCCACTAAATGGCAAGCATAAAAATAGCGATTAGCACCCTGTTGATCATAAATTGATCGCGAGCTATGGGAACGATTCACGTGAAGCTTCTGAATCCAATAACCTTGGTCTCGTGGTCTAATTTTTCTGGACAAGGAAACCCCTAATTTTGCAACTCTGAAACCCCAGAAAGCTTCAATGGTAATTTGGCATATAGGCAATAGAAACTCAATTAAACAGTATGGTTAGCTTTAGAAGGATCATATTAGCATAAAGCAACAATTAAAACATATGAAAGATGCCCAGAAACTTAAACACGATTATGCATATTTTCATGAAAAGTGTGACATGGTTCTACCGTTTCTTGATGTTAGAAGTTATGATTTTGATTCAGGAAGATTCCTGGAGGCGTCAGGAGTGCAATGGAATTATTGTTTTGCCTTGAAACCTGCTGAAAATAGGAAAACAGTTTTGAAAAATTTCTCCAAAAGTTCAAAGTTTGTTTATGGCTTGAGCGCAGCTTTCTTGGTCTTGAGCTTTAGGGTTTGCATCAGTATATGTATGGGAACGGATTAGGGTTGAAATTTGGATCCAAAACCTTTTGCATTGATGTATGGAATATTTGATTTTCATGCATATTTTTTTCAAATCTTTTCATGTGATTTTGATGTCAATCATGGCCAAACCTTCCAATTTTGGGTATGCACGAATCTTGAGCCTTTAAGGAGAGTTTATTCTGCACAAAAAGATTTGAAAACCTTATTTTAGTATTTTTGTCATATTTTATTTTATTAAATGAATTAATAGTAATTAAAAATTCAAATAAATAAATAAAAATGATGAAATAAATCCCCTTTGGGCCAAATGGTCGTGCATAGTCTTTGGATGATGAATCTTGGAAGAAAATGTGGCCCATTGGCAATTTTAAGGCATTTGAAGCAAAGTTGACTTTTCAAAGTTCCCAAAAATTTCCCAACTTCCACAAGGCATATCTTGCTCAATGTTTAAGCTTTGATCATGTTCTTGGACATTTTGGAAAGGTCTTGAAGTCCTCTAACCAATGCCTTTTGTCCCATGTCATTTTGATTTAACAATCTCAAGTTATGGCCTTTGACTTAAAGTCCCTTTTTGTTGACTTTTGAAAATGACCTATAATGTTGAAATTGATAACTTTTTGTGAGAGCATTTCTTGGACTTGAAGTGTGAAGAGGAGTTGTAGGAAATGTCTTTCTATTCAAAATGAGCTTTGGATGGAATTTTTCTGATGAACCATGTGGAAGTTATGCCTTTGTCAAGTTACAGTTGACTTTTTCAACTGTCCAAATATGGAAACTTTTGCATCTTGAGACTTTTTGAGCCATGCCTTGAAAATCATGATCAAGAATTGATAAAATGATGTTTGTGGCTTCACAATGAGATGTTGACCAAAAATTTGGACTTTTGACTGTCAAATGACCATTTTGCCCCTGCAGTTGACTGTTGAGCAATTAGGGTTTTTGATTGTGCAACTTTGTGCTGTAAGCCTTGAAACTTGACATATGGATGCTTAACCATGTTTATAGGCAAATGGGATTTGATTGGACCCTTGGAAACCTTAACTTCTTTTCCAGAACTAAAACCCTAGTTTTTGACTGTTAGGAGGCCCTTGAACTGTGCAACCCTTGGGGAGATTTTGAAGCATGCTCTTTGCAAATCTTGAAGAATATGGGAGGGCAAATTTTGGGGTACAACACTTCCCCTACTATTTTTGTTGACTTCTACTATTTTTTATTTTTTTTCATTTATTTGAGTGGTTTTAATTAGTTTAAAAATACTTTTCTGTTTTAAAAAATTACCAAAATTTTTATAAAAATATTTGAGGTCATTTCTGATTTTTCTATGTCTTTTTAAATTTTTCTTTGATACTTTGAATATAGTTTGCCAATTTACCTTTTATTCTCATTTTAAAAACAATTTAAAAGTCTTTTTTATTTTTTTATTTTTTTCATTAAATTTAATTTATTTATTTTAGATATTTTGGCTATTTGATTGTTGATCATAAACTTTATTAACATCACTGGATCTTGAGTGTTGAGTTTAACTCCACTAAAATGGATGGATGATTTTAATGATAGTTTTGATTAAATTTTTGATTCAAATATATCCCCTCCCTCTTCATCTTATCCCCTTATCTTTTGTGTTACATGTTGTTAGAGTATGATCTATATATCATCACTCCAAACATATGGCACATAGATTTATATTGACCGGCCTCAAAATATGTGCGACTTCTACATAAGTCCACTTACGATTTCTTAACGTAGCGCTAAATTTTGTCCTGATTCGAGAAACGATCATTCCTCGCCCAAACATATGTTTGCAAGCCCAAGTATATTTAATTTGAAACCTTTGATCTAATAACCTTGAGGTTCATTGTTAGGAGGCTTTGGTCTTATCAATCCTCTAATGAATCATCATAAGTTTTGGACTAAGTGAATCATTTAAACATCATTGATGCCTTATGAAATTTAAATGAATGATATACTTGACAAAAAGCAAATGAAACTTGTTGTTGAGTGGCTTTGATTTTATTAATCTTCTAATGAGTTTTCAAATACAAGTTTTAAGATGGTCATTCAACTAACCTCTAATTTCTAACTCATTAACAATTGACTTTTATTTTTATCCTTTTACTTTACGCCTTTACTTTTATGCATCATTTATTGTAGCATTTTCATTTCATGCTATTTTCATCTTTGCTCACTTGAGCATTTATTTTTATGTCATTTTTACTTTGCTCACTTGAGCTTTCATTTTCTTTTTTGAAGATACCTAATAACAAACTTGAACAATAAAAAACTTTAAGGTTATTTGGACTATTTGGTTACTATCCTTGGCATTTTGTAGTTATGGACTTCTCGGACTTAGGATTAGAGACCTTACCTACTTCGGGACCTTGTGACTTCTACTGTTATTTTGTCTGGAGTTCTTCGGTTTTACCCCGAGACATTGGGTTGTTTGTTTTCTTTGTGTGTAGGTTATTTTGATTACATGCTTTGTCTGTGATTGGGAATTCATCTGTATACAGCCGTTGCTCTGCCTAATTTTTTTGTGAAGACTTAATGCATTTGAAGCTTGGTTTTCTTAAGAGGTTTATTATCTTTGCTTGTTTGGTTTCAATCCAAAGGAAGAGTATTCTACGTTGACTCATTATGTCAAGTGTTGGCTTCTTGGTGGTTAGACGGTTCTTTTGCCTAGATTTTACCTTATGTTTTAGGATAGTGTGATGCGGTGGGAGAACTGACTTGAGGTTTTGCGTTTCGTTCGCACTTGTCCGGTTAGCAAGAGTCATCCCCGAATTATTATTTTATCCAAAGGAAAGGTCAAAAAGCACAGGAAAGACCTTTGAGATGTTTTCTTGGGTTCGGGGGGTAGATTATGAAAAGGGAAGGTGCTAGCACCCTTTTCACACATGGTTTTCCATGGGCTCTTAGTTACTCGTTTTAGATCACTTTCTTTTGTTTGATTGTAAGCTTGTGGTGCGGTTTTTGAAAGTATTTTGGAAAGTTTCTTTGTAATGGTTCTCGTCTCTATAAGAACATATACAAAGTTTTGTTTCGAAAAATAGTTCAAAGAGGTGTTTGTGAATCGTGTTTCAAAAAGTGTTTTAAAAAGAGGTGTAGGTGTAAAGGTTTTTTATCGTGAGCAAGCAAGTAACTAAGAGCGAATCTATCTACTCGAAAAGTCTTAAGTTGTTCTTTTCTTCCTTTTAATGGTGCTATCTTACCATTGATTTGGTAAGAATCCCCATCCTTGGATGTGAAGGGACAGGCGTGGGTCAATTTTACAATCATTGAGGGCAATTTGTGAGACGCTCTAGCAATTTTTGTAAGGGATGAGATCGTTTTATCAAATGCAACATCAAGGGTCATCGAGGGACTACGATCTTTGTTTATCGAAGGGTCATTTGCTAGAGTGTCTCATATTCGAGGGACATGATTGTATTTCCGAGGCAACAAGCGAGGTTACCCTAGAGGTGCGCGTGTCAGAAGTGTGTTGATTTCAAGTTATTTATTCTTGGATTAGGTCATCTAGCGATTGAGTTTTGAATCTTGCCATACATGCCTAATTACTACACAGTATATAAAAAGCAATAAATTGCGGGAATTGAAATTCTATGCTATTACAAAATGTTCGGGAATGGGGGTACAATTGTTACAAATGGGGATGAATCAAAAATAAAAAATAACAATGTCCAAATATCAAATAATACAACCAAATCAAATTGTTATGCGATTTAATACAAGGCTATGACAATTTACGAAAATAAAATCAACAAAGTATGAAATGTATGTATTTACTTGAAAAGAGAGAAATAAAATCTATTCTAAAAAGAAAGATTAAAATTTTTATTATTATTATTCTTTTATGTATTTTTATTAATTATGTAAACTATCTTTAAAGAAAGAAAATAAATTAAATCAAATTTTGATATTTTTATTAAGTGTAAGAAAATTAATAAAGACAAATTAAAAAAGAAAATGATAAAAAGAATTAATTTCAAGACTTAAATTAAACTAATGAAAATGTTTTTTTTAAAGTTCTAATTAGTAATTTTATAAGAAAACAAGCAATAATGGGCTTTACAGAAATTGAAAGATGCTAGTCCCAAGAAGAAATATGTTGTTGCTGAAACAAACAAACAAAAAATCAAGGCCAGATGGGGTATGAAAGCAAGCGCATGGGCTTTAGGGAATTGAGAACAGAAACGGCCCAATACATTTACCTAATTTTTGGATTAGGGTAAACAGAGAAATTAGGGTTTGTGCTTGCGTTTCTCACAGCGGCGCTATCGTCCTCTTCGCTCCTCTCTTGTTCATCTTTCTCACTGAACGTCCATATCCCTCTTCCTAATTCAAGAGCAAAACGCTCTTTTTGGCCTTTTGATCTCATTTTGATTTACACTTTTTTCAGGAAATCCCTAAGTTATGAAAAGGATTTATCAAAAGGGGTTTGAAACGTTTTGATCTGATATTCTCTCTACCCTCAAGTTGCCGGAGCTCTCTTTCTCTCACCTCCTCACAATGATCAATGGTTTTGTTTGAAAAGGTATGGTTCTGCTTTTTGGCTTAACAGTTTCATAGGTTTCGCATGCTTTGTTCATGTTTTTTTTCTATTAACCTATTGTGCTATGCTTGAGACGCAGGAAGTGTTATCAGGGAGATAAAGTAGTCATACCTTTGGAATTTTCTCTGTGAAAAGGAGAGGAAAGGTGAGATGGAAAGTAACGCTCCCTGGTGGCCGGAGGCGTGAGGAGAAGAAATGAGGATTGAACACCTTGCTTTTCTGGCTTGGATCCCTTTTTGACAGGTGACGGTTTTCGTTGTTTTGATGATGATCTTGACTTGATGATGATTGCTGGGACTTTGTGATTGTTCTGCTTGTTACAGTTTAGTTTGAACTGTTTGGACTTTGGTATTGTTACAGGTTTGAATGTTTTGTGATTTGAAAACTGTTTTTACAGTTTGGGAGTTTGATGGTAGTTTTGAATCTTAACAGTTTGGAATATTTTCTGAAAGTTATTGTTTTGGCTACAGTTTGCAGGGTTTTGTTGACATTTTTTTTGGTTATATTGATAATGGTTTGATGATTTTGTATGCTGCTGTTGGTTAGTTTGAAGGTTTGTATGAAAATGGTTGGTACTATATTACAGGTTTTAGGTTTTTTGGTTTGAAATGGTTTCAGTTTTGGAGTATTGGTTATGTTGAAAATGGTTTGTAACAGTGGAAACTTGGTGTCTTTTTGATGCTGTTGGAATACTCTTTTTGTTTGGGTTTTACAGTTAACAGTTTTTTAGGCTTTGTGAGTTTTGGGATATTGGTTATGTTTTTTGAGAATGGTTGGTGATGGTTGGACAGTTTAAATACTTTTCTGATAATGGTTTGATGGATGAGGCTTGATGATTTCAGTTTTGAGTTTCTTTGACAGTTTGCAGGTTTGAGAACTGAGTTACAGGTTTTTGAAACTGGTTATGCAGTTTGAGCTTTTTGAATGTTTTTGGAGGAGATTTCTGTTGTTGAAATTTCTAAGTTTTATCAAATGTCCTCCTCCTCTTTCTTGCAGTTTGCCTACTGTTATATTTTAGATTGCTTTTTGACAGCCTGTGGGCAGAATAGCAAAGTTGTACCTTTTGTGCAATTCCAACAAATTAGGTGATTTCTTTCCTCTCTCTCTTCTCTCAATGATAAAAGCAAATTGCTTTTTTCACTTTTTTTCCTGAAAAGTTTGCATAAATCTTGGAAAATGATGAAAAGGCTACTGAAATAAGCCCCTTGCTTGTTGGCTTGGTTTACCATATTGCTTTCTTCTTGCCTGCTGTTTGTTTGTACTGCTATGCTGCTTGTACTTTGTTTACTTAGACACCTTGCTGCATGTTTGCTTGTACTTTGTCCAATTTGCTACATTGTTTGGATTTTTACTTTGTTCTTGCAGTTGTTTGGCCATGCTGTTGTTTGGCCATTGGGCAATTTGCGCGCCTGCTGCCTGTTACATCTGTTTGGCCATGCTGCTTGCATATTTTCACTTGTTTAGGCAGCCTAGTTGTATTTGGACAAATTGCTTGAATTTTTATTTTTCTTTTTGTGAACCAAGAAGAGTAATCTTCTTGTGATTTGCAAATAGAAAAATAAAAAACATGATGAATTAAAAATAGCCCTCTGATTCCAAATTGCAAACTTTAATGATGAACACATTCTTTCTTTTTGAAAATTCTTACTCATGTCCAATTAACTGTGCTAATTATTTTTGTCTTTCTTTCATGTGAGCCCAAACTGGATGGTGGCAAAGTAGAGGAAGCAAGAGATTCTTTAGCAAGCATGGGAGCAATGGAAGCTTAGTCATCCTTAGGCTTAGATTTTTTTCTTTGTAATTTAGAGAGAAATACTCAAACAATTGTACCAATTTATTTTTCAAATACAATAAGTTGTAAAACTTAAAGCATTTAAATAATAAATTGTATTGTAACAATTTTTGAAATAAATGAAAAAGTTTTATGAGGTATTCTGATGTCCATTAGAATCCTTTACCGTCAATAACTCGCAATTTACTCTTCGCATCTTCACTAATTTTTTAAGATTCCCTGATCAAGATAACTGAAACTGCATTCCAATAATTTCAATCAAGATAGCTTAAAATCCAAGTAATCCAATAATTATGTAATCTTGCAACTTTGCAACTGTATTCCAATCAAAACACGCATTGTGTATTTCAATAAACAGGCAAACATTTATTCCATAAACAAGCAAATGTTTTAAAAGACGCAAATTAACTGGTTAACCTGGATCAAACAAACACTGCCTTTTTTCCAGTAAATTTGAGAGAGCATGAAAACATGTGAAAATCAATTGAATTTATGAGAACTCAATTTCTTCTGAGAAATGCGAGAAAAACCCTAATTCCTGAATTACTGCCATAGGAGAAAATTTGTCTGATCGATACCTGAGCCAATCTTAAATATTTGAGAAAACCCAGGGTTGTGCTTTCTATGAAAAATTGGAGGGCAAATTTTGGGGTACAACAGCTGCCCCTGTTCAATCTTCTTGAACCTGAAGAGTTAGATTGGCGAGTTTGTCATTCATGACTCGAAGGTAAAAGATGATTGGACACTAGAGTTCTCGTAAATTTGCACTCGTCAAAATGTAATTGAGGGAATAGGCTCAAAGATTCCATTTGGAGAGATGTTATAATATTTTTGGAGATGGGCTTATAGATGCCATCCAAGAATGTTTGTTGAATTGCAAGTTGTAAGTCAAAAGAATGAGTATCCGAATGGTATCCGTGTATGGAATGCATTTGAACTGTAACCTTATTTGAATCCTAATAAATAACAGAATGACTTCCGCGTCTGGAGTGTATCCGTACTATATTTGAAATATTTGAATATGTGACAGAATGACTTCCGTGTCTGGAGTGTATCTGAACTTGAATTTGATAGTTGAATCTGAATGAGAAATAGAATGGCTTCCGTGTCTGGAGCGTATCTAATCTGTCTTTGAAAGGGAAATCTGGAATAAGCAATATAATAGCATCCGTGTCTAGAGCATCTCTAAGTTGTCTCTAGAAAGAAAATCTGGAATAAGCAGTAGAATAACATCCGTGTCTGGGGCATCTCTAAGCTGTCTCTAGAAGGAAATTTGGAATAAGCAATAGAATAGCATCCGTGTCTGGAGCATCTATAGGCTATCTCTAGAAGTTTGAATCTGAATAAGCAATAGAATAGCATCCGTGTCTGGAGCATCTCTGAGCTGTATCATGATTGTATATTGGTAGCTTGTTAATCTTATCCTGAAAAGGGTAAAATGTTAGCTGAAACACAAAGTGATGTTGCATGAAATGTATGATGCAATATATGTGTTTTATAAATGTTTATGATATATGAATGCAATGTATGCGCATGTAAGCTGATTGGTTGCATTGCGGAAGAAAATAAATCCTTGATAGCTGGGGATTCAAAATCTTTGATTGCTGAGGATGAGAAATCCTTGCTGACTGTTAGGGATGATAAAATCTTCGACTGCTGCCGGGGAAAAAATAAACCCTTGACTGCTGCTGGAGATTAAAATCTTTGACCACTGAGGATGAGAAATCCTTGCTGACTGTTGTTGGGGATAGAAGATCCTTGGACACTCGCGGGTATTATCAAAAACTTTTACAACTTCTGTGGGGATGTGAGAACCCTTCATGACTTTCCTGGGGATATAGGGATCCTTCAAGTCTTTGGAGTTGGAGGATGATAAACATTCCGTTGTGAAAATAATGCATGGTATTGCTTGAGAAACCTGCTTGGGGAATCCAGAGAACTTTGAAGACTTCTACTGGGGGTTAAACAAAGGGAATCCTTACTCGGTTGGGAATAAGGAGAATCTGATGATTTCTAATGGGGATCAAACAAAGGAAAAAAACCTTGATCTGCTGGGGGATAAGGAAGACTCTGATGGCTTCTGCGGGGAACTAAGAATGAGAATCTTCAATCTGTTGAGGAGTGGTGAATGAGAATCTTCGATCTGCATGGGATTAAAAATTCTGACAAATTCATGCTGGGGAGTAATGAAGACTCTGGAAACTTCATTGGGGAATCAAGAATGAGAATCTTCAATCTGTTGGGGAGTAAAAACTCTGTGGGGATTAGCCATACTGCTGGGAAGATCAGGAGTTTGGGTTGTATACCAATCTACTGGGGAGTCAAGAATTAGAATCTTCATTCTGATGGGGATATCAGGAGCTTGGGTGTATGCCAATCTTCTGGGAGTCAAGAATGAGAATCTTCATTCTGACGGGGATATCAGGAGCTTGGGTGTATGCCAATATTCTGGGAGTCAAGAATGAGAATCTTCATTCTGACGGGGATATCAGGAGCTTGGGTGTATGCCAATCTTCTGGGAGTCAAGAATGAGAATATTCATTCCGACGGGGATATCAGGAGCTTGGGTGTATTCCAATCTTCTGGGAGTCAAGAATGAGAATCTTCATTCTGACGGGGATATCAGGAGCTTGGGTGTATGCCAATCTTCTGGGAGTCAAGAATGAGAATCTTCATTCTGACGGGGATATTAGGAGCTTGGGTGTATGCCAAACTTCTGGGAGTCAAGAATGAGAATCTTCATTCTGACGGGGATATCAAGAGCTTGGGTGTATGCGAATCTTCTGAGGAGTTATCCTAGGTTGGGGATAAAAAAAAATTAACTGTTATCTGGTTGATTCTCAAATTTAAGACAACTTGCTGGGGAATCTGGGGAAAACTGAATGGTTTCCGCTGTGGGTTGAAAGTTTCAGCTCTGTTGGGGGTCTTAATGACATGCTGATTTGATTGTGTATGGAAATGGGCTTAAAGATTCCATTTGGAGAAACATAGGAGAATCGTCGGAGACGGGCTTATAGATGCCATCCAAAGGTGATTGTTGACGGAAAGTTGAGCTGGATCTGAAAAGAGAATGAATCAGAATAAACCGTTGAGAGATTTATCTGTTGAGAGATTTTATCTGAACCAGTGAAGTCTGGAAATGAATCAGTAATAAACCGTTGAGAGATTTATCTGAACCAGTAAAAATATGGAGATGAATCAGAATAAACCGTTGAGAGATTTATCTGAAACAGTGAAAATCTGGAAATGAATCAGAATAAATCGTTGAGAGATTTATCTGAACCGGTAAAAATCTGGAGATGAATCAGAATAAATCATTGAGAGATTTATCTGAAACAGTGAAAATCTGGAATATCCTCAACTGGGATAAGAATCAGGGAGATCTTAATGTCGATCTGACTGAACCAGAGAAAGTCTTGAATTAACTTTGACTGGATAAGAATCAGAAAAATCTTAGAATCGGTTTAATTGAACCAGACAAAAGTCTTTGGGAAATCTTCAACAGATGTCGGGGAAAATAAATCCTGGACTGCTGTTGAGGAGTAAGTATGTCTTTTAAACTTTGCTTAGAATGTTTCCGCTGGGGATTCCTGTCTCGTTGTCTGAGGAGAAACTCCGCTGGGAAATGTTGATCTTTTGCTTTAAGAGAAATAGAATTTTATGAGCTTCAGTCGTCCGTTATTCTACTGAGGGATCATCTCTGTTGAATTTTGGGAACTTCAATCGTCCGTTATTCTACTGAGGAATCCTCTTTGTTGAAGAGGAAAGTTGGATGAACTACTATCTGGTCGTGGTCCGGGCTTCATAGCTTGAATTTCGTGAGAACTTGACTGCATCTTTCTTGAAAGGTAAAGGTTAGTTGCATGACATATATCAAACAATGATGTTCTCAAAATAAATGAGATTGCGTTGTATGATGTCCTGATGTACGGATATGTAATGTCTTCAGGATGATCTCTCGCTAGGGAAAATAAATCCCCAATTGGTGCTGGAGAAAAGAGTTGAACTCTTCGTTTCTGATAGTGAAAATTCTGGCGACTTCAATGGGAAAAATTCTCAGGAATTCTTGAGGTCGACTTAGCTGGGAAGAGGTTATTGAAACTCTGGCTGGGATTCCTCTTATGAGAAGGATTTTGGAGAGATTTGTCACTGCTCTAAGTAGCGAGTGTTTATGGATTTTCCAGAAAATGTTTGACTGTATGCAACCCTTTGTTGGGATTGACGTTCAATGCCCCAAGTGACGGGGACGGAGACTTGCCCCTGGTTACTCTGCACTTTTAGAGATTTCTTGAAATCTTTACTAGACTACCCCGGGTGTGCTGGACAATGACATGTCAATTCCTCTTGTTGATAGGAGATTTTTTGCAACGGAAGTGTCATCCCGCTTGAAATGATTTTGTTCACTGAGAGAGCTTTCGTTCATCGGATATTCACTGTGTGAATTTCTTCGCTGTCAAACAAATAGCCATATGCAAACAACGATATTCAAATAATGCAAAGTTTATGCTTGTCTTGAAATTTTGAAAATGCATTTTTTGGCAGAAAACTTTTGTAAGAAAAATTCAACTCAGGATTTAGAGCAAAGCCTTACAGGAGTCAGGATACCTTTTGTAACAGTATGCTTTCGAACTAACCTATGCTTCAATTAGGACTTTTGAACGGTTGTAACGTGGCTTGGTTCACGGTTTAAGAAACAAAGGATAAAGGCTCAAAGTATATTTGTACCCACCCGTTCTTCATGATGTTCTTCAGTCCTAAACTCAGTTAATCGTGTGTTTGAACTCCAAATGAGTCTGGAACGACATTTTGGTGATGGTTCACACAAGTTGAATTTGTTGGAAGGCAGTCATTTTTGCAACATTTTTTTTTTGTTGAGGATTTGTAGTGACCTCTTTCTTTCGGTTTGTTGTCCCTAATTTTTGCCTGACTGTTCCTGTTTTTGAGATTACAGTCAGCGGGATGCCCCAGTTTTCTTAAGCCTCTTTTGTAGGTTTTGATTTAGTGGGCTTTTCTTTTTGAGACATAATGGCTGCCTATGTGATAAAGAACCATCACCGTCTTTTGATTCCAAAGGAATGTTTTTGACGTCATTAGTTGTATTACGAGATGAGAGTTCGCGACTTTAACGTGCATTTGAATTAACTGAGAGACTACCCTGCCCCAGGTTTTGATTAAAGGTTTCAATTTGTGTTAAAACAGAAAACTTCTACTTCTTTGGCTCGAAGGGGTTGACTAGGGATTATCTTCCTTATAACTCCATGTTTAGGATTTGAAAGAATGCCTGTACATCATCAGTAAGGTATGTCCAAAAGCATACTGTATGAGATTATGGCATTGTTTTCGTCATCCTCCCTCTAAAGGTTTGTGTCATAAGAGGAATAAAAAGCATAGTTTAAATATAGTGAAAACGAAAAGATGAATTCAAGACAAACATATGTAATGCATTAATGAAAAAGAGTTTGACATTAATAGATAATTGTTTGAATAACAAAAGAAAATACAATTGGAAATTCAAAATGAACAGAAGCCTCTTTGTTCGAACTTATCATTTTAGGTGGAGAGCCCTCAGCGGAAGATTTTCATCTGGACATCTTGTGTGAACTCCAGCGTTGTTTCTTTAATCAGATCTTGAATTTTGTTTCTCAATGCCCAATAGCTATCGGTGTCATGTCCAGGACTGTTGGAGTGATACACACATCTTGCATTTGGATTGTACCCTGGAGCGGCTGTGTTGGGATTCTGAGGGGGGTCCCTTAATACAGTCAACTTGACTTCCAACAAGCGTTGCAGCACCTGAGATAATGACATGTTAATCTCAGTGAAGCGCTTTTCAGATGTATTTCGCTTACACCGATTACCCTGTTGATGTTGGTGAGGTTGTTGTTGGGCTTGTGACCCTGAAGCAAACTGGGGAGTTTTTCTCTCGGCTTCTTGTCTCAAGGGAGGCTGAATGACGACTTGATCCTCAACCCTAGTTGCTTGCCCCATTTGGTTACATCCATCCCGATGCAGTTTGTTGATGAGGACCCTTAGTTCTTCTTGTCCTTGTGCCAAGTTTTGGATGAGAGCCATCTGGCCCACCAGTTGTCCCATCATCTGGATTTTCATTATGGCTATCTCAGTTCGTAGCAGCTCCAACTGATCATCTTTGTTACCCTCAAGATTCCCCATGATCATGCCCCTAGTGAGGAGAGATTTCACTTCTTCCTGCCCCTTCGATAGGTTCAAAAACATCTCTTGAAGTTGAGCGTTTTGAGCCCGGATGTCCTTGATAGTCTTCTCTAGAGCCATCTCTACTGAAATAAACAGTAGGAAGATAAAGAGACCTGAAGGGGAGAAACTTGTCATGATATGATGCATGATATGTGGATGCATGTTTTCAAGGATCTCGCGGAGTAAACACAAGAAAATGTTAGAAATTGAATATCTTTGATTGGAGAACTTCATATCGGTGGATGTCTTTCCACGAGAATCAAGCTCACCGTGTCAAGTGGGTCATAGCCTTTGACTCAAGTTGTTGTACTTGATCTTTGATAGCGTTTGTTTAGAGGAAAATGAATTCTCTTGCCCTTTGGTAGACGTCTGGTTTAACGTGACTCTGCATCAAAGACCCTCGAGATCCTTGAAATGGTTATTGAAAATGCTATGGTATGATGTTATGTACAGATATACGAAGTAAGCAAGTTTATATACAAATAATCATATTCACACAAAGCAGACAAGTCCTTAGGTTTAGGCTTGCATGGGGTTTGTAGGTAAGTACCCTCTTGAAGTTTAGTTGTCTCAACCTGTCCTAGAAATAGTAACCGGGTTCTAAGGAGCTCAATATCACTGGATTGTTTCCTTGGTCATTGTTTCAATTTAGCCTCTTACCGGCGACTGAAATATTCCAAGGAAATAACCCTCAATGAGTGTAGTATCGAGTATCTACCAATTTTCAGCTCTACACCGAAACCGGTTATCTCACTACGTCCTAATGGCCAAGTTGGTCAAGTAAGGTTCTAAGGTCAGTTGATGTTTCATGACACCACGCGGAGGCCCCGTACTCTCCTTGATTCAACTCAAGGGTTACCGGTACCAACCAAAGTGCCACATCAACGTAGCTACTGCTTCAACCATGTCAGTATACCCCGCACAGTTCCCTCACAGTCTATTGCTACTTACCTAAAAGGTGTCCCCAAATCCGGGTGTAGGATTTAAAACAAACCCAAGCGAGGAACCAAAATGTAAAGCATATAAATCAAACAAGATAAGCATGTAAAGGTGATCTAAAACCATAAGGTAACCCCACTTTAGAATATTCCCCAGCAGAGTCGCCAGTTCTGTGATGCGGTGAGAGAACTGACTTGAGGTTTTGCGTTTCGTTCGCACTTGTGCGGTTAGCAAGAGTCACCACCGACTTTTTATTTTATCCAAAGGAAAGGTCAAAAAGCACATGAAAGACCTTTGAGATGTTTTCTTGGGTTCGGGGGGTAGATTATGAAAAGGGAAGGTGCTAGCACCCTTTTCATCCATGGTTTTCCATGGGCTCTTTGTTACTCGTTTTAGATCACTTGCTTTTGTTTGATTGTGTGCTTGTGGTACGGTTTTTGAAAGTATTTTGGAAAGTTTCTTTGTAATGGTTCTCGTCTCTATAAGAACATATATAAAGTTTTGTTTCGAAAAATAGTTCAAAGAGGTGTTTGTGAATCGTGTTTCGAAAAGTGTTTTGAAAAGTGGTGTAGGTGTAAAGGTTTTTTGTCGTGAGCAAGCGAGTAACTAAGAGCGAATCTATCTACTCGAAAAGTATTAAGTTGTTTTTTCTTCCTTTTAATGGTGATATCTTACCATTGATTTTGTAAGAAGCCCCATCCTTGGATGTGAAGGGACAGGTGTGGGTCAATTTTATAATCATTGAGGGCAACTTGAGAGACGCTCTAGCAATTTTTGTAAGGGACGAGATCATTTTATCAAAGGCAACATCAAGGGTCATCGAGGGACTACGATATTTGTTTATCGAAGGGTCATTTGCTAGAGTGTCTCATATTCGAGGGACATGATTGTATTTCTGAGGCAACAAGCGAGGTTACCCTAGAGGTACGCGTGTGAGAAGTGTGTTGATTTCAAGTTATTTATTCTTGGATTAGGTCATCTAGCAATTGATTTTTGAATCTTGCCATACATGCCTAATTACTACACAGTATATAGAAAGCAATAAATTGCGGGAATTGAAATTCTACGCTATTACAAAATGTTCGGGAATGGGGGTACAATTGTTACAAATGGGGATGAATAAAAAATAAAAAATAACAATGTCCAAATATCAAATAATACAACCAAATCGAATTGTTGTGCGATTTAATACAAAGCTATGACAATTTACGAAAATAAAATCAACAAAGTATGAAATGTATGTATTTACTTGAAAAGAGAGAAATAAAATCTATTCTAAAAAGAAAGATTAAATTTTTTATTATTATTATTCTTTTATGTATTTTTATTAATTATGTATACTATCTTTAAAGAAAGAAAATAAATTAAATCAAATTTTGATATTTTTATTAAGTGTAAGAAAATTAATAAAGATAAATTAAAAAAGAAAATGATAAAAAGAATTAATTTCAAGACTTAAATTAAACTAATGAAAATGTTTTTTGTTTAAGTTCTAATTAGTAATTTTATAAGAAAACAAGCAATAATGGGCTTTACAGAAATTGAAAGATGCTAGGCCCAAGAAGAAATATGTTGTTGCTGAAACAAACAAAAAAAAGCAAGGCCAGATGGGGTATGAAAGCAAGCGCATGGGCTTTGAGGAATTGAGAACATAAACGGCCCAATACATTTGCCTAATTATTGGATAAGGTAAACAGAGAAATTAGGGTTTGTGCTTGCGTTTCTCACAGCGGAGCTATCGTCCTCTTCGCTCCTCTCTTGTTCATCTTTCTCACTGAACGTCCCTATCCCTCTTCCTAATTCACGAGCAAAACGCTCTTTTTGGCCTTTTGATTTCATTTTGATTTACACTTTTTTCAGGAAATCCCTAAGTTCTGAAATGGATTTATCAAAAGGGGTTTGAAACGTTTTGATCTGATCTTCTCTCTACCCTCAAGTTGCCAGAGCTCTCTTTCTCTCACCTCCTCACAATGATAAATGGTTTTGCTTTGAAAAGGTATGGTTCTGCTTTTTGGCTTAACAGTTTCATAGGTTTCGCATGCTTTGTTCATGTTTTTTTCTATTAACCTATTGTGCTATGCTTGAGACGCAGGAAGTTTTATGAGGGAGATAAAGTAGTCATACCTGTGGAATTTTCTCTGTGAAAATGAAAGGAAGGGTGAGATGGAAAGTAATGCTCCATGGTGGCCGGAGGCGTGAGGAGAAGAAATGAGGATTGAACACCTTGCTTTTCTGGCTTGGATCCCTTTTTGACAGGTGACAGTTTTCGTTGTTTTGATGATGATCTTGACTTGATGATGATTGCTGGGAGTTTGTGATTGTTCTGCTTGTTACAGTTTAGTTTGAACTGTTTGGACTTTGGTATTGTTATAGGTTTGAATGTTTTGTGATTTGAAAACTGTTTTTACAGTTTGGGAGTTTGGTGGTAGTTTTGAATCTTAACAGTTTGGAATATTTTCTGAAATTTATTGTTTTGGCTACAGTTTGCAGGGTTTTGTTGACTTTTTTTTGGTTATATTGATAATGGTTTGATGATTTTGTATGCTGCTGTTGGTTAGTTTGAAGGTTTGTTTGAAAATGGTTGGTACTGTATTACAGGTTTTAGGTTTTTTGGTTTGAAATGGTTTAAGTTTTGGAGTATTGGTTATGTTGAAAATGGTTTGTAACCGTGGAAACTTGGTGTCTTTTTGATGCTGTTGGAATACTCTTTTTGTTTGGGTTTTACAGTTAACAGTTTTTTAGGCTTTGTGAGTTTTGGGATATTGGTTATGTTTTTTGAGAATGGTTGGTGATGGTTGGACAGTTTAGATACTTTTTTGATAATGGTTTGATGGATGAGGCTTGATGATTTCAGTTTTGAGTTTCTTTGACAGTTTGCAGGTTTGAGAACTGAGTTACTGGTTTTTGAAACTGGTTATGCAGTTTTGAGCTTTTTGAATGTTTTTTGAGGAGACTTCTGTTGTTGAAATTTCTGAGTTTTATCAAATGTCCTCCTCCTCTTTCTTGCAGTTTGCCTACTGTTATATTTTAGATTGCTTTTTGACAGCCTGTGGGCAGAATAGCAAAACTGTACCTTTTGTGCAATTCCAACAAATTAGGTGATTTCTTTCCTCTCTCTCCTCTCTCAATGATAAAAGCAAATTGCTTTTTTCACTTTTTTTTCTGAAAAGTTTGCATAAATCTTGGAAAATGATGAAAAGGCTACTGAAATAAGCCCCTTGCTTGTTGGCTTGGTTTACCATATTGCTTTCTTCTTGTCTGCTGTTTGTTTGTACTGCTATGCTGCTTGTACTTTGTTTACTTAGACATCTTGCTGCATGTTTGCTTGTACTTTGTTCAATTTGTTGCATTGTTTGGATTTGTACTTTGTTCTTGCAGTTGTTTGGCCATGTTGTTGTTTGGCCATTGGGCAATTTGCGCGCCTGCTGCCTGTTACATCTGTTTGGCCATGCTGCTTGCATATTTTCACTTGTTTGGGCAGCCTAGTTGTATTTGGACAAATTGCTTGCATTTTTATTTTTCTTTTTGTGAACCAAGAAGAGTAATCTTCTTGTGATTTGCAAATAGAAAAATAAAAAACATGATGAATTAAAAATAGCCCTCTGATTCCAGATTGCAAACTTTAAATGATGAACACATTCTTTCTTTTTGAAAATTCTTACTCATGTCCAATTAACTGTGCTAATTATTTTTCTGTCTTTCTTTCATGTGAGCGCAAACTGGATGGTGGCAAAGCAGAGGAAACAAGAGATTCTTTAGCAAGCATGGGAGCAATGGAAGCTTAGTCATCCTTAGGCTTAGATTTTTTTATTTGTAATTTAGAGAGAAATACTCAAACAATTGTACCAATTTATTTTTCAAATACAATAAGTTGTAAAACTTAAAGCATTTAAATAATAAATTGTATTGTAACAATTTTTGAAATAAATGAAAAAGTTTTATGAGGTATTCTGATGTCCATTAGAATCCTTTACCGTCAATAACTCACAATTTTCTCTTCGCATCTTCACTAATTCTTTAAGATTCCCTGATCAAGATAACTGAAACTGCATTCCAATAATTTCAATCAAGATAGCTTAAACTCCAAGTAATCCAATAATTATGTAATCTTGCAACTTTGCAACTGTATTCCAATCAAAACATGCACTGTGTATTTCAATAAACAGGCAAACGTTTATTCCATAAACAAGCAAATGTTTTAAAAGATACAAATTAACTGGTTAACCTGGATCAAACAAACACTGCCTTTTTTCCAGTAAATTTGAGAGAGCATGAAAACATGTGAAAATCAATTGAATTTTTGAGAACTCAATTTCTTCTGAGAAATGCGAGAAAAACCCTAATTCCTGATTTACTGCCATAGGAGAAAATCTGTCTGATCGATTCCTGAGCAAATCTTAAATATTTGAGAAAACCTAGGGTTGTGCTTTCTATGAAAAATGGGAGGGCAAATTTTGGGGTACAACAGATAGTCTCCTCATCTCCTCCCATCTTCTTTAATTTCAAAAGTCTTCTCCCTCATTTTTAAAACTATTCTAGTTTTCTAAACCTGAATCGTTTTCACAACAAACTTGGACTTAGGTCCATGCATTTTCAAAAATATTTTCTTAATCAAACTTTAACCAACTTAATAATACTTTGACATTTTTTTGAGAAGACTAAAAGTCAATCAATCTCATTCAAACCATTTTTTCTTTTTGTCTTTTTACCTTAAAATTTTCTCAAAAGATTAGACTCTTGTCAATCCTTGTAGTGATGCGAACTACTATACTTCTACGATATATAGTGAAGTAAGATATTTTTCACTTGGGTGTTGAGTGAGTCTTTGTTGATTTTAAAATCCAAGCTATATCCTCCACTTTGAGATGATGTAAATTCTCCTTTCTCATAATCATGAGTAGTAAGTATATTCTTCCACTCGGATAAGATGATGATGTCTCATCTCTTAAAATTAACCAACACACATGTGTTTTAAATTTTTTAAAGGTGAACGACGAGTACCATACTCCCCTATTTCATGGAAGGTGGTACATAGGAACTAAAGGTTCGCAACAGGGCGGGTGCAAAAATTGTAAAAAAATACTTATTTTCTCATCCCCACCATCTATTTTTTGTATACAACATTTATAGTCAAAATACACAAATTTACAAAGAGGTTCATGCGGAGTACCGTATATGTTTAGGGTGCTAATACCTTCCCTTTACATAACCAACCCCCTAACTTAGATTCTCCCCCTCCCTCTTTTTGGGTTATTCGCTCTTTTCCCATTCCTTTGGAAACAATAAAGCGCAGTGGCAATTTTTATTTGATCTGTACGAGTCAAGTCAATCTAATGGATTAGTCTCAACATTTCTACCGCTACAGGTATACAATAACAATTAGCTCCAAAATATATAGGAAAGAAACTTATTCGCCTCCGACATGTCACACTCTATCTAAAAAGGAAAAGAAAAGTTTTTGCGAGTGTTTGCATGGTACCAAAGTTCTCCAAGGTTACTCATAAAACATCAAGAAACTTGTATCAGTTAAGGATCTCAAGTTAATTGGTTTAAAATCTCATTATTGTCATGTCTTAATGTAACAACTTCTACTAGTGGCTATATGTGGCATCCTTAATAAAATGTGAGAGTAACGATAATCAAGTTGTGCTTATTCTTTAATGGTATATATAATAACAAAATTATTTTAAAAAATTAGATGAATTAGAAGATGGGACTGCAATAATCTTGTGTCAATTCAAGATGTATTTTCCTCCATCAATATTTTACATTATGGTTAACTTACTTGTTCATCTAGTCAGAGAAATCAAAATTTGTGGTTTAGTTTATTTAAGGTAGATGTATCCAATAGAGCGATACATGAATATCATTAAAGGATATATGAATAATCATCACTGAGTAGAAGCTTTGATCGTTGAAAGGTACATCATAGAAGAAGATCTTGAGTTTTATTCAAACTATTTGTCAGAAACAGTCTATAGGAATTCCAAAGTCTCGCCATGCTAATAGATTTGGAGGTAGAGTTAATCAAGGTTTAAATGTTAAGTCAATGATTCGAGATGTAGTACTTGAAGTACATTTCTATATATTGAATAATTTTAGTGATGTTGAATCTTACATAGCTAATCACAAAACAGTTATAAAGAAAAAATATCCCCGAATGAATGACAAGTGGTTGTTGACACATCATAACAAGAAATTCATAAGTTGGTTTAATAAGAGGATTTCTAATGATGATAGTGCATCTGAGACAATAAATTGTTTTAGTACATGCCAAAATTTATTGTGATAACTTGGACGACATACGACATGTCTAATTTTTCCTTTTACACAAAAGTAAAAGATGGTCCTAGTACAATAAAAAATAATGGGGTTATGGTTGAGGCTGAATCCATGTATTTCTCTAGTTCGAAAGATAAGAATCCCATTTTATCAACTAGCATGTTATATGCTTTCATTGAAGTGACTTTGGAGATTTATTATGTTATTTTCAAAGTACTTTTATTTAAAGGAAATAGAGAACATGTGCCCCAAGGGCACAAGTTAGTAAGCTATTTGTAGAAATATTTTCTTGGAACGCGTGCATTCAATATTTTGAAACTTTCAATATGACTTTATTACATTTAAATTTATAATTATAATATCTTTAACATGTTCCCTAATGGAAGATGTTAGCATGATCCTTATTTAAATGCAAGTGGATTCTCAATAACAATGGTGTACAAACTAGTGAGTTAGGATTCACTCGGATTGACCTTGGCCAGGAAACTTATATGACCAAACCATTCATCATGGCTATTCAAGAAAAACGAGATTTTTATGTGACCGACCCTACGGACTAATCGAGGAGATGGTCGCAAGGAAAAATAAATTCCTCATCATAATGAAAATTTAGATATTTCTTCCACTCCTTCTTACGCAACACGAGTGCCTACTTCATATGAAGAAGTTAATAGAGGTGATGTGCATGCTATTCATAATGATGATCTAGAAGGCATATGGGAAAATTAACAAGTAAGTATTTTATATTTTTCATTCATTACTTATTGTAAGTTATAATTTCTAAGGTTATTTACTAACAACTATTATTATTTAAAATTATAGGTGATTAAATTCAAGACATCAATGATACTATTATTTGATGTAATAATGTGCACATTGGTTCTTATTTGTGCCATTTTGGTTTTGATGTAATATAAATTTTTTTGTTCTTAATGGAATGTTGTCATTGATGTAATACAATTTTTGGTCTAATTCAATTTACAATTGGGTGTATTATTATTTCTGGTCTGATACGATTAAGAAAACTTCTAGTTAAAAATTTGGTAAGTATGTATATATATATATCCGATGAAGCACAAAATCTTCCGGTCATTTTGAAATTTCCAGTATACCGAAAATTTTGGTTTTACTTTAAATTTCCAGTAGTTTTGGTATAAAAATAGAAAAATGATTTACTTGTGTGGGCCAGAACCGACATCTTCTTCTACAGAAATATAGATCTTGATGAGTCTTATTCATAGAGAGAAATACATGTGTTGGATTGGAAATTGGGTCAACTCAGATGTTGTAGTTGATATATTTTGACACATCCTTATTCAATGAAGTTGTTGAATATGTTTCATTCGGCGTTGATTTTTGATTACACATACAAGACAAATAGGTTAGAATATTTGATTGCACATCATGATATATGTTGTAGATGTTGATTTATCAGTTTGATTCCTTCTATCATAATTGATAGGGAGGAGAATTTCAAATGCACACTAGAGAAGCTCAAAGAGTTGTTCTCTTCTGAGAAATTACTACTGAATATTGTGGTGACGGACCGAGAACTTGCATTGACGAATGCCATGGAATCTTTCAAGTTGTCGATTGGTAGCCAGTCGTCCACTGAATCTTCAAGACAATTTTACTTGTCACAGTTTCCTTCTTTCTTACATCCTTACATCGATGACATTATTGATGTTGGTGACGATGGGAATTATGGTTTTCGTTCTATTACAGCTCAACTTGGACGAGGAGAAGAGTCATGGCCTTTGATTCAAATGTAGTTAGATGCTCAAGTTCATCAACACTTTCAATTGATTTTCAAGTTGTTCTATGATATTGTCTCTATAGTTAGGAATGAAAAGACCACTTGAGTGTGTAGGATATCAATTAATGGATGATGATTCCTGATATGGGTTACCCAATTTCACTTAGATATAGTGTCATATTTGTCTCCCTTTCCATGGGACTTAATATCACATTTTTTCCTCTTGCCTTAGCTCCACCTATGTATATGAGCAAGCATAAAATCATTATTGTTGGTTTTGTCAATGATAATCATTGGGTTCAGGTAAAGTTGAAACCAAATAGCCCGTTTGCTTCCGTCACAAACTGTTGGAGACATAATTGTATGGAAGATGCAAAAGTATGAGAATCATCATATGCAGGTCTTTTTAGTCATTGGGAAGACGAAATTAGGAAGTTATCCTAATTTGTTTTGTATTCTTGTATGTATGACAATTATTATATGTCTATATTTAATGGGGTAGCATTTTTATTGATTCATTTATTCGACAAAAATCAAGGGAAAAATGGAAGAAAAAAAACTTATTAATACTATACCAGAAATTTCAAATCTTCTAGAATTTTTTGGTAAATATCAGAAATTCTGAAATTTTTTGAGAATTTATATTTGTTGACCAAAAATTTCGATAATCTCTCATCTATCAAGATAAAAACTAGAAATTTATGGAAAATTTTCGATAATCTCACGAAATTTATGATAAAAAAACTATATTTTTCAAAAAATTTAATATTTAGAAGAGAGTATTAACGCAAAAGCGATAAAAAAGGGGGAGAGCAGGTAGAACTTGGTGAATGACATGTTAATTTCTCTAAAGTTCTGACCTCTAAGGATTTGTTCATTATACGAGTAAACTCTTTCAATCCCTTTCTAACTGCATGCTTACTTCTTTTGAACACCACCTAATTCTAAGCACATTTGATACTTGGTTGACTTATCCTCACGCGCCATACTAATGTTGAAATTTTCACCAGTAGCCTTTTCCTCCCCATCATTTTCGTTCATCTAATCCTTAAGGAACCTTTGGAATCCTCAACAAAACTTTGAGCCTAGAGACATTCCCCTTAATCTAAAAATTTAAAACTTCGTTTAAAACTAGATTATGCTTCATTCTAACCAAAACACGTGGTATGTTGATTTTTTACTACAACTATGTGTTATCATCAGAGCCCAAGTACATACCAGGAAAGCCATTACAAAATTAAAAAATCCATAGCACCGGACCAAAGTTATCCTTTCCTCCTCTGCTCTACATCAGAAGGCTTCCAAGGACAAACCTCTTTGAACCACTTTTTCAACCATTCACTCTCATCCTCCACCAAAGCCTTAATTTCCCCGTGTACCAGTTCTTCAAGTAAGCAAAGATCATCACCCTTAGGAGTTAGTTGGATGGAAAAATAACCTACAGTACTAAAAATCTTTTGAATGTTATAAGAGATCTCAGGATTATCATCAATCCTGATAAATGCTTTCTTGAGCCTACTCAAATCTTTCTCTTCAAAGATGAATTCCAGATGGGTGAATAATGATTTTTTTTTTCCTTTTTTGCATTATTCTTGAGCAAATTTGCATATGATCTATCACCTATAAAACTTCCATGAGCTTCTCCAGCCCTAAACTTCCTATAGCTTTGTGAACACTCATTCCCTTGATCTTGTTCGTTCACAAAGAAGAAATAAAAGACAAATGAAATATATTAAATGAAGGCTACAAAATAAGAAGTAATGAATACTTGACCTACCTACTACTAAGATATTTATACAAAATATTAGGGTATAATAAAAATACTAAAATAACCTCTAATAAACATAGTCAACAAGACATTCCTAAAATATAAATTATTTCCAACACCATCCCTTAATTTATATTTACATAAAATTGACAACGCCAATTCCATCTTTTAAACGAAGAAATTAATCAGTCTTGATAGCCTTTGTTAGAACGTCCGCCAGCTGCTTCTGGGTACTATAGTGCATAACTTCTAACATTCTACTTTAAACCCGATTCCTCAGAAAGTGATATTTGATCTCAATATGCTTGCTTCTCCCATGCAACACTTGGTTCTTGGCAAGATTGATTGTAGACTTTTTATCAATCATCAACTTTTGAGGCTTGTTTACCTCGATCTTCAGATCCTGTAGCAAGTTCAAAATCCACACAGCTTGGCATGCAGTCAGAGCATCTGCAATATATTTAGCTTCACAGGTTGACAATGCAACAACGGGTTGCTTCTTGGTACACCAAGAAATAGGACCTCCCTAAAATTTGAATAAGTACCCAGAAGTACTTCTTCTACCAACTTTGTCTCCACACCAATCAGAGTCTGAATAACTCAGAATTTCTGATTCAATCTTTCTTCCAGAAGGATATAACACTCCATAATTCAGAGTTCCCTTCACATACCTCAGAATTTTGACAACAGCTTGGTAATGAGACCACTTTGGTTTACTCATAAATTTACTAATCATTCCAACTGCATAGCAAATATCAGGTCTGGTATTACACAAATTTCTCAGAGACTGTTTGAAGGTTGTAGCATCCACAACCTCTCCATCAGAATCATAGTCCAACTTCAGATTCATATCAGCATGTGTGATAGCAATTTTGCAATTCTCTAGCTTAAATATATTTAGAAGCTCAAGTTCATACTTCATCTGATGCAAAATGATTCCTTTCTCAGAGTACATAAACTCCATCCCTATAAAGTAACTCATTTCCCAAGATCTGTCATCTCAAACTCATTCATCATAATCTTCTTGAACTTAGCTATCTCTTGTTCAGTGCTTCCTGTTAGCAATATGTCATCAACATACAAACATACCAAAATCATATTACCTTCTGAAGTGTGGTTAACATAAACACCATACTCCATCTCACACTTCTGAAAGCCTTGTTCATTGAAAAATGAATCAATCTTTAGATTACAGGCTCTGGGCACTTACTTCAATCCATACAAGGCTTTGTGTAATATGAACACCATCCCTTCCTGATTCTTTTTCTTAAATCCAGGAGGTTGTGATACATATACCTCTTCTTATAATGGACCATTCAGAAATATAGATTTTACATCTAAATGCATCATAGTCCAATTCATGTAAGCAACTATTGCAATCATTAGTCTGATTGTTTCATGTCTCACTACAGATGCAAACACTTCTGAGTAATCTAGCCCAGGCTTCTATAGAAAACCTCTTTCTACTAATCTTACTTTGTATTTGTCAATCGATCCATCTGGGTTTAGCTTTTGCTTGAAAACTCATACGATGATGATGTCTTTCTTTTCTTTTGGAAGTTCTGTCAGCTTCCAAGTCTTGTTTTTCTCTATAGCATCAAGTTCTTCTTTCATGACCTGCAACCAGACTTGTTGTTTAAGAGCCTCTTCGGTACTCATGGATTCAGAGTCTACTAACATTGCACACTGAATAACTTCTCCTTCGGAGTCTACTTCAGTGTCTTGCAGTATGTAAAACTCTGCAAATCTTCTTGGGATGCTTCTGACTCTTTGTTGCCCCTGAACTTGAACTTCAGAACCTCGAATACCAGAACTTTCCCCTTCAGAAGCTCTTGCTTTAGAAATTAGACTTTCCCCAGAAATGTGACTGTCTTCAGAGTCTTGAAAACTCCCAGAGTCTGAATCACCATCGGAGTTAGAGTCAGAATCATCTTCAACCTTGTACAGTTCACTCAAAATTCACTAACACAGTGTTTCCCAAATCCCCCAGAATTAGAAAAAATGTGATTCTCAATCACATAACACCTCATTGTTCACTCGTGTTTTCCGTGTTTCCCCGTGGATTTCGAACCGGAGCTCTGATACCAATTGTTGGTGCACAAATGAGAGATGAAAGACAAAAGGAATATATTAAATGACGGCTACAAAATAAGGAGTAATGAATACTTGATATATCTACTACTAGACTATTTATACACAATATTAGGATAGAATAAAATATTAAAAAATCCTCTAACACACTTAATTAACAAGACATTTCTAAAATATAAATTATTTTCAACAGATCTTACTTCACATCTCTATTTGCACTACCTCCGGCCTTCGATGAGTCGTTCCTCCCTCTGTTATTCTAAAACTTGCTATCGTACCTTCTTTGAAACCTTGAAAATATTCATGAAAATCTTCCTTTTATCAATGAAAATGTTATCAAACTTAATTGTTCAATTTAAAAAAAAAAAAAAATGGCTTAAAAAAATATCTTAGGACGTTTCGAACCATTAATCAGTGGTTGGAAAATCAACAACGGCTAATTTTAATGAAATATCACAAATAAATATTAGAGTTATCATATCTATAAATATTTATTACAATTTTAAATTAAAAGGTTGAAAGTAATTTTTATTTAGTTATAAATAAAGTAAATGACTATAAAAATCAATGTAGAGATAACTAAATTAGGGTGTTGAGATAACTAAGTATTTAGATTTTAAGAGAAAATAATTTTCTGTTAAGGACGAATCGTTCGAGTATTATCTGAATTTAATTTTTAGTGAAAATAAAAGTTAACTAATGAGTCGTCCTTCAAAATAAAAAAATCAAATTAGTCATTTTATTTAACTAGTTGGTTAAATTCATAAAATAAAAAATTAGTGTTGAGATAAGAATTTATATAAAACTTTGTTTCAGATTCGATCAATCCAAGTAAGTTAGTATGAGCTGGAATACAAATATGAGAGTGAGACAAACACACTCTTGTTAGGTGGAACTCCATATGTAAATATTGGGAATGCTGCTTTCTGGTTCTTCTCACATTCATTAAATTAAGACATGAATGTTAAGATGTGTGAGAGAATGCTTGTGGTATATAATTCCAAGAAACTGTTTGTGTTCCTTTTCTCAATCCCAATTAGCCTTTTTTGAGATTTAATGTTTCATTTGAGTTGAGTTTTTCTTATTATATATGCCTTCATAGGAAACATGCTTGAAACTATTGCATATTATGTCGCTTGTTAGGTGCGGAACACCGAGATTACACATGAAGACATGAACATATATGTAACTCAACGAGATTATAACATGCTACTCTGTTTTTCATATAAAACATTGCTGCATTTGAATTGCGGTTGTTTGAATTTTTTTAATAATTGGATAGAATGTTAATTGTTAGTATGTTAACGTATTTTTTTAATTGAATTTGAACTTTGACTTTTTTAACTCCTTAACTCTTTTAAGTTATGTTATGTTAGTATTTCAGTTTATTTCAATTATAATGTTGTGTTAGCATCCCATAGCGAAGGTCCAGTTAGATGCAAGCACAATCAAAATGACCATGTATAAAATCAACACATGTGAGAATTGAAGGTATTTTTTATTGATCTCCATTTTTTATCATATTTATATTGGACTCTGAATTGATTTGAGAGCGTTGGAGTGCTAATCTTGCAGGTCAACTTCATATTACCGCATCGGAGATCAGCACTATCGATTAAGGATCATTTATAGTCGATCAACACAAATTCTAGTTTGAACATGGAACAATGACGTCGTATGTGGAAAGGGACTCATAATTCCTGCGAAATTTTACATATATATCATCCTCGATCCAAAGTCAGATCTCTACGGAAACCATCCAAAAAATGAGACAATCACCTAATACATCCGAATGAAGAGCATTGTTTGATCTTCCAATTTTGTTACACCTTAATTGACTGCCATTGGAGAGATCTTCTACGCAACGACATCCAACTTAGCTTCATTATCAGGTCACCTTTTCAAATAGCAATTGATTAAAAACCCTGAAACGAGGATCGAGTGGCCCTAGGCTATCTAGGTCGCAAGAAGATAAACACACTCAAGAAGATAAACAAAACCCCGACCGTGGAGATGCCTTTAGTTATAACAGTCATCATCGCTAGTGGAATGCTAACAAGATCATGCATAGACTACAAAATTTACATCACGACTTTCTCCCTGACGCAATCGAGTTGTTAAATCTTCCTCAATCGATTTAATTACATACAATGGTGGAGATCCATTGGCCTCCAATGATTCGGTAACTCGCCCAGAAAGATTAACAAATCTGATATTGTCGATGGAAAAAGGAGCAGGCGAGAGAAAGGGGACCTCAAATTTATGATATATTCATGAAGGAGCACCATCGTAGACGTACTTGGTTGATCCTTCTTGGAAAAGGAAAATGTTTGAGCTTCACCAATCTACATGGAGATATCATAGAAGAAAAAACCAATCAGAGAATTTCTAGACAACTTTATAAGGTTATCTTCTTATTATCTCTGATAAATAAAATGCTTAAGATATGGAAAACCTTAAGCTAAGAAGGGTACTTGGGAAAAGTAGAATATGTCAAGCAAGGCAAAGATCAAATGGGAGCAAAGTTATTAAAATCGTGATTTAAAATCTAAACTATATAGATTTCAAGTTTATAGGTTAGCATTTCGTGTTAAATCACAAGTTAAAATATTTTTATGTAACATTGTATCCTGAAATGATTTACACTATAAAAAAAACTCTCATATGTGACATGAAATTCATATCACAACGTGAAAAATCAAGTCACATTAACTAATTTGTGACGTGAACAATCATGTTACTGGGAAGCGGATGACAAATTTTTTGCGACGTGATTTTCATGTCACAAAGTTGTGACGTGAAAATCATGTCGCAACTTGCTTGCATAGAAATTTTGGAATTACAATAGAAGTAGGCGTAGCAGGCGCTAAAGTCAGAGCAACAGTTTATTTGCCACGTGATTTTCACGTCACAAATTAGTGACGTAAAAATTACGTCACTAACTAATTATATTTAACACCCTAGCGTTTTATTCAACTTTTGTTTTTTATATAAAAAAATTAAGTTGTGAGGTGATTTTCACGTCACTAATTTGTGACGTAAAAATCATGTCACTAGTTTATTACAATTACCACTACACTACACGTCCATTCAGCTTTTGTTTCTTTATTTAAAAAATTAAGTTGTGACGTGATTTACATGTTACAACTTTGTGATATGGAAATCACATCCCTAATGTTTTTTTTTTAAATTTAATTGCTGAAATTTATTTTTCTTTTATAATTAATTAAATTAATAAATTTAATTGTTAAATTCAATATATAATAAAATAAATTAATAAATTTAATATATAATAAATTCAATAGATTAAGATTAATATAATAAAATTAATAAATTAAAATTATAAATTTAAGAATTCTTAATTTAATATACTAAATAGGTTTAATTAATTAGTATGTTACATAAA
The DNA here is from genome assembly GCA_948472305.1 of Vicia faba. Lineage (NCBI taxonomy): Eukaryota > Viridiplantae > Streptophyta > Magnoliopsida > Fabales > Fabaceae > Vicia > Vicia faba. The sequence continues at coordinate 1,496,348,785 of OX451737.1, forward strand.
TTCAAATTTGAAAGCAAAATAAAAAAAATTAATTAATTCTACGGATCATCTTGGTTGGTATAGGTTCCAATGTCAAAATTATCTTCGATTTCCGTCATCATTCGGCTCTTGACCACGAACGTTTTGATTTCCATCAAACCCTTGCATAAATTATCTCATTTGCTACTCCATATCAGTCTGCCTCTTTGTCATGACATCAATTTGTCGTTGTTGCTCTTGCCTCATTGCCTCCATTTGAGCCTCCATTTGGGCCTTCATTGCCGCCTCACATTGCGTTGACTCAAATCTCGCCTCATTTAACACTAATTGTCTTACTGTTTCAAGTTGTTCTGGTGTCAAATTTGGTTGTCGTGACCCTCCTTGCCCATCTCTAACTCTTTGAAACAGAGTTATATCTCCACTTCTCAAGGTTCCCGCCAAATTTTCACCATAATAATAAAAACAACCGTTGGGGCCTTTTCCGTCAATGACTTGATCCCAAATATATTTATATCCACATCGGGATGAAGCCACTCTCCCTCTCTCGGAGTATATTGAGGATTATGAATCAGAATATTTGTGAGCCGTATCTGATAATCCTCATACACATTCAATAAAAAATTAAGTTAAATATATATTAAATTATATTAAGTTAAATTCAATTCAATTCAATGAAATTAAATTAAATTATATTTAAAAAGGTGCCACGTGATTTTCACGCCACGGCTTCTCAATTGCTACATGATTTTCACGTCACAACTTCTCAATTGCCACGTGAAAATAACGACACAAAATTGTCATTAAATAAAAATATATAAACAATATAAATTAAACAACTTACAAAACCTTTTAGTGTACATTCGTCAACAAAATTCCTGGTTTTCCTTGTTTGAGTCTTTTTAACCAGCTCAATCATCAGTGGAGGTCTCCCTAAAGTCTTGGATTAAATAATAAAATTAAATTTAATTAATAAAATATATTATGAATCAAAATATAACTTAAAAAGTGGTAATATTTATCATGTGTAGAATATGATTTGCAATACTTATACTTCTAACTGCATTAACGCAACCCCCGTTTTCAGATGACCTCATCTTCTTAAAATTTTTAGATTTAGCCCGAAATTCGGGTGACTCTCAATATTCAAGAAGTTCCTCAAAAACCTCTTTGCCTATCCAATTGAGAAGGATACCCTGAAGTTCCCAACACTCTCTAACAAGCCGCATTATGTCAGAAAGTCGGCTTGAGGTTTTGCCATAATAATTTTTTTTAATCAACTTCTCGTTCAATGGGTCTCACACACATTTTTCCTGCAATATTGTATGACATTAAAATAAATAGTTAGATAATTATAATGAAAAAGTAATTTAAATAACAATAAATAAAAAATATATAAATTATACCTTAAATTTATTAAACCAAGCTTCTTTATTTTTAACGTCTTTGAAGGTCTTCCAAAATTGTTTATACATCTGCTGAGTTATATAATTTATAATCTTGTCAGCAGTCTGACTCGGCGAGAAACTAAACAATAATAATTTTAATTAGAAATATTAAATATAAATTTATATTAAAAATGAAAATGTATATTTAAATAACAAATTATAAATAAGAAACCTACGAGCTTCCTTCGGACCAAATCCAAAATCTCCCGTCAATGACATGAATCTCACTCGGATCATCATTCCCTCGAAGATCATTTCTATCAAACACATCATTATCCCCATCCACATCATTATCATCATCATCCGGATGCACATGACCATACTCACGTGCAGGTACATGTGTGGGATATGGGGTGCGGGATCCTCCAGTCTGTGTGACATGTGGGGTGCTGGATCCTTCAGTCTGTTGGAAGGATAAGGGCATCTGTGTGGGATGTGAGGTGTTGGATCCTCCAGTCTACTGAATGAATAAGGGAATCTATCTGGGATGTGGGATGCTGGATCCTCCAGTCTGCTGCAAGGATGAGGGCATCTGTGTGGGATGTGGAAAACTGGGTCCTCCAATATGCTGGAAGGATGAGGGCATATGGGTCTGCGGGAAAAGAAAACCAGGTGGACTAACTAAATATGGTACCCCATACGGGCTAATAAAAGACGAACTCCCGGATTGGAATGACATATTCTGAGAAGAGAGTAATGGCACAAAATGCTGAGTACTGGCCATGAACATAGGATCAACCTGACTTTGTGGGGGAGGACACATGGTCGATTGAGGTGCCTCACATGTTACTAACCTCAGGCGTTGGGACTTTTTTACCACTATCCTTACTCTTATCAATTTGAAGTGGCATTTTACCTATTTATATAGAATATATATTTAATATATATATATATATATATATATATATATATATATATATATATATATATATATATATATATATATATATATATATATATATATATATATATATATATATATATATATATATTCATCAACAAAAATAATAAATTTGAAAAATACATTCCCATCAATACATATTCATTAACACATTCAATAGATGATTCATTGTTCTAAATCTTCATGCTCGTCATCCATATCTGTTGTACCCCAAAATTTTCCCTCTCATTTCTCAAGAAATTTCTCAAAAGATCACCCTGGACCCTCAGGTTTGTTCCCATCCAATTTCAAGCCTCGAATTACAAATTTTCCAAGAAAGTCATTCACAAGGGTAAAATGGTCATTTGCATACTAAAAAGTCAAACTTTGACTTTTGGATCAAAATCAAGTTTCAAGAATCATATTTAATCAAGACATGTTGAAATATGAAGTTTGTCTCATCAAGAAATTCAAAAGCCAAAATTACTTTGGAAAGGTCAAAATTCTAAATACTTAGAATTTTTCTAAGTGTTTAAGAAATATGACAAGCTCAGAACTTCTGACCAGATTTTCACCATGATGGAAGTTGATTCTGGAAGAACGTCTGACACAAGAGTTATGGACTCCAATAAGATATGAAACATTGCAGAACAAAATTTCTCCTAGAAATGCTGGGATTTCAAGTTATGACTCCTCAAAGACACGTCCATGAAACTGAAGCACTTAGCAAATTCTGGACAGTTCCAAGACAGAGTTTGGTTACAATTTCTAGGCCAGTTTTCAAAAAGATTTAGTCATAGTTTTCAAGGTTAATTCAAAGAAGGTTTACAAAGTGTGTTGCAAGCTTCCTAGAAAATCTGAGAGCTCCTTCAAAACATGCTGGAGCAAGGAGATACAAAGATCAGAAGTTGGATGTCTACTCTAAGTTACGCTGAAGCTGAACTTCTGATCCAGAATTAAGCAATGATGCAGAATCTCACATTGCAGGATTTCTGGTTTGGTAAATCTCATCATCATTTAATGCTCACAACCACTTTTGGGTCTTTACTAAAGGATTTACCCATGTGTGGTATAGAAGTACCATTGTTGTCCTTGAAGAGCAAACTTTTTTACAAAAGTGTGTTGGGCCCATGCGTTGCTTTTGCTTTTGAGTTTACCTTTCCTTAGTTCCTGCTTACAAATCCAGCTTAGGCGCGGCTAAAGTTGCTAACCACCATACCTATTTGAATTTTCTTCAAGAACAAGTCAGCGCCTAGCACATGATGGTTGTACCCTTGACCTCTCCAAGCTACTAAATCTTTTCCTATAAATTGAACTTCATTGGCAACTGTAAAAAGGTCTGAAATTTGAGAAAGAAAAAGCCTTGAACCCCTGCTAAAATTCCAAGAGTCCAAAATTGCAAACACAAAAATACAAAAACTGTTAGCTTTTGATTCTTGCATTCAGACTCCATTTTTCCTCAAGTGTTTCTTGACCAAAGCCATCCATACAGTTTTGATATACATTCAGAAGCCATCCGAATTCTATAATCAAAATGTAACATACTCTCCATCAATATCCACCTCAAAGAAGTCAGAACTTGGCTCCTTGGCTGTTCCAGAATTTTCCAATCATTCATAGCCCAAGTTGAAAGTTTCCAACCTACCGAGCACGTGAGGAGGCTGGTCAGAACATCACAAGCGGTCAGAACCAGACTCCAGCTCACAGAACATTTTCCAGCTGCAAGATAAGCTTCTGCTGACTCTCGTCATATTACTTAAACATTGTTAGATTTGCACGTTTAAAAACACAATGAAGACATCCTGACTCTGATTCAGTATATATTCATATATTCCATGTATGTTTGCCTAAGTAGGGAGAATTTCAGTCCAGAACTTCTTGAAGAAATTATGACTCAGAATTAGGATTAGCAAATTCATGCTTGCTTCTGATTTATAGTTCTGATATCTCTGGTTTCTGAAACATTATGAAACCCGCCATAATTGTTATATGCGCGTCTTCTGTTTTGTTGAGAAATGACTAAGTTGCAGATGTTATGACTAGCATGGAGAGGGAGACGAAGTTCTACCGGTGGCGTCAGAACTTCTGAAATCTTCTTTGTTTCCAGCGGACCCAGAACTTCTGACTTTACCTATTTCTACTAATATGATTTCTGTTTTTGCAGCACGCCAGAGTCAGAACTTCTGATCTCTTTTAGTTAAGCAATGTGCTGATTCTATTTTCTTTTTCCTTACTATTTTTGCTATCACTTCTATTTTCACTAATCAAAAACACAAAAAACATTTTACATTTTACATGCTTTATTTTATTTCTTAAAACAAAAAGATCAAAAATATTTTCTTAAACAAAACTTATTTCTTTTCTTAAACAAAACAAGTCCATTTCACATTTTCTTGTACATTCTTATCCATTCAATATGGTTGTAATAGTAACTTAGGATTTAATTTTATTTGCAACCCCCATTTATAAATCTGTACACCCCATCCCCCTAATGATTGTAATAGCGTAGGATATTTACTTTCCGCACTTTTTATTGCTTTCATATATTGCTAGTAATTAGGGTGTCTATGGAAAGACATGAAATCAACAAATAGAGAACCCTAATCAAGACAAAAATACATGCAATCAAACACGCTTTGCACATATGCACACCTTAGGGTAATCTCACTTGTTGCCTATCGAAAAAAATAGTCATGTCCCTCGAACATGGGCGTTTTAGCAAAGACCCTCGATAAAAGATGGTAGTCCCTCGATGACCCTCGATGTTGCCTTCGGTAAACGATCTAGTCCCTAAACGACATTGCTAAAACATCCATAGGTTGCCTTCTATGACTATACAATAACCCACGTCCGTCCCTTCACATCTAACGATGGGGCTTCTTACAAAATCAGTGGTAGGATAGCAACATCTAAAGGAGGAAGAAAAGAACACTTAAGACCTTTTGAATAGGTAGATTCGCTCCTAGTTTCTCTCTTGCTCACAACAAAAAACATTCTATACAACCAACACTTTCACTTTGAAACGTTTTCAAAAGACATCACTTTGTATGTGTTCTTATAGAGACGAGAATCATTACAAAGACACATTTTCAAAATCACTTTCAAAAAACACATCTCACAAACACCTTTTTGAACTATCTTCGAAACAAACACTTTGTATGTGTTCTTATAGAAACGAGAATCATTACAAAGTTACATTTTCAAAATACTTTCAAAACTCACACCACAAGAACATTCAAATAAAATCAAGTGATCTAGCAAGTAACTAAGAGCCCATGGAAAACTATGGATGAAAAGGGTGCTAATACCTTCCCTTTTCATAATCTACCCCCCGAACTCAAGAAATAATCTCAAAGGTATTTCCTGTGATTTTTCACCTTTCCTTTTGGATAAAAGAAAAGTTGGTGGCGTCTCTTGCTAACCGCAACATTTGCAATCAAAGGCAAAAGCTTCAAGTCAGTTCTCCCACAGTATCACAGAACTCGTGACTCTATTGGGGAGTATTCTAAAAGTGGGGTTACCTTAGGGATAGATCATAGTTACTTGCTTTCATTGATTGATTTGTATGCTTTACATTATGGTTCTTTGTTTGGGTTTGAATCCTCTACCCGGATTTGGGATACCTTATAGGTAAGTAGCATTACATTGTGGAAACTGTACGGGGTATAAATACATGGTCTAAGCAATAGCTACGTTAGTGCAACATATTTGTGGGTACAGGTAGCCCTTGAGTAGTCAAGGAGAATACGGGGCCGCTGAGTGATGTCATGAAGCACTAGAAAACTTCTAGAACCTTTACTTGACCAACTTGGCCATTAGGACATAGTGAGATGACCGGTTTTGATGCAGTCCGAAGTTGGTAGATACTCGATAATACACTCATTGAGGTTTGGTTTTTTGGGATATTTTGGTCGCAATTAAAGAGGCTTGCGCTGAAACAATGCCTGAGAAAACAAACCAGTGATATTGAGCTCCTTAGAACCCGGTTACTATTAACTAGGACAGGTTGAGCCAACTAAACTTCAAGAGGGTACTTACCTACAAACTCCATGAAAGCCTAAACCTAAGGACTTGTTTGCTTTGTGTGTATATGATTATTTTATATAAACTTGATTACTTCACATACTTGTACATAACATCATACCATAGCATTTTCAATAGCCGTTTCAAGGATCTCAAGGGCCTATGATGTAGGGTCACATTGAACCAGACGTATAGCAAGGGGAAAGAGGATTTATTTTCCTCTAACCAAACGCCGTCAAAGATCAAGTACAACAATTTGAGTCAAGGGCTATAACCAACTTGGCATGGTGAGCTTAATTCTCGTGGAAGGACATCCACCGACACAAAGTGCTCCAATCAAAACTATAAGTGACTACTAACCCCGTGAGATCCTTGAAAACATGCATCCACATATCATGCATCATGTCATGACAGGTTTCTCCCATACATGTCTCCTTATCTTCCTACTGTTTATTTCAGTAAGATGGATATGGAACAAACGGTGAAAGACATCCAGGCTTAAAACTTCCAACTTCATGAGATGTTATTGAATCTGTCCAAGGGACAAGAAGAGGTGAAAGCTCTCCTCACCAGGGGCATGATCATGAGAAATTCTAGGGACGATAGAGATGACCAGTTGGAAAGGATACGAACTGAAATAGCCATAATGAAGGTCCAAATGATGGGACAACTGGTGGACCAGATGGCACTTATCCAAAATCTGGCTCAAGGGTAAGAAGAGCTGAAAGTTCTTGTCAACCAACTTCGTCAAGACGGTTGCAATCGTATGGGGCAAACAACTAGGATTGGAAATCAAGTAACTGCTCAGCCTCCCATGCAACATGAAGTCAGTTTAGTGGAGGGTAGACTTTCCCAAATGGCTACCACGTCTCAAGTCCAATAACAACCTCGCCAACAATAATGAAAGAATCAACGCAAGGAGGTCGCACCTAAGAGACAATTTACCAGGATTGGCATGTCGCTAGCTCAGGTGCTACAACACCTGTTGAATACAGAGCTAATTACATTAAAGGCTCCTCCCGGGAATCCTAACACTACTGCTCCTAGTTACCGTCCCAAAGAGAGGTGTGCTTACCATTCCGACGGCCCGGGCACGAAACGAACAATTATTGGGCTCTAAAGAATAGGATTGAAGACCTAATTGACGAAGGAGTGTTGGAGTTTACACAAGACGATCAATTGGAACTCTTCTATCACATCGCAAGGACATCCACATGAAGCAACAATCTGGGCAAGGAAATTTCCTGTTCATTTGAATTTTCAATTGTAATCTCTTTTATTGTTCAAACAATTATCTATTAATGTCAAACTTTGTTTCATTAATGCATTGCATATTGTGATACGGTGGAAGAACTGACTGTTTTTGAAATTCTGGTTTGCGTTTTGCATTTTGTATTTGCAAAATGTCGCGGTAAGCAAGAGTCGCCACCGACTTTTATTTTATCCAACAAGGAAAGGAAAAAAGCACAGAAAAATTCCTTTTTCGAGATTTTCTAGGTACGGGGGGTAGATTATAGAAAGGGAAGGTATTAGCACCCTTTCTATCCATGGTTATCCACGGGCTCTTAGATACTTGCTCAATTGTTTTCAAAATGGTTTTCTTTGTGTTTGTCGGTTTTGAAAAAAAGTTTTTATTTGAAACTTCGATTTAACTCTTGCTTCTATCCTCAAGAGCGTATGAAGTGTTTTTTGAAAACTTTGTTCAAAAAGTGTAAGTGTGAAAAGTTTTTGTTTTTTTGAAAGAGCAAGTATCTAAGAACCATCTACCTACTCGAAAAAGGAATTGTTCTATGCTAATGTCCTTTAGACAATGCTATCCGACTATTGATGAGTAGGTAACACCGTCGTTGGAGTTTGAGGGTCAATTCGAATGAGGGACATACGGTCACTAAAGCAATGTTAGGACGCCTTAGCGGTAACCCTAATGTCTTAGATCATTTGTTTGAGGCAACAATATCTGAGGCAACCGTATTGAGGCGACTATGATCTTTTAGACAAGAGGGCGACCTCTAAAGCGACCTATACTCAATGACCGTGTATGAAGGCAACCAAGTGGGGTGTACCCTAAGAGTGCGCATGTGCGAGTGTGTTGATTTCAGTTATTTTTATCTTTGTACATGTTAAGGGTGACCTAAGTTGACTTTAAGATTAACATTTAGTCTTGTCATGCCAACCCTATTATCAAACATCTAGCAGTTATAATTTGCGGAAATAAAAATGCGGAATTTAAATTACAAGGCGTCGGGTATTTACATCGCCAAAGACAAACCCATTTGAAAAAAAATAAAGCGATAAAGATAAATAAAAGTCCTATTTAACTATTACAATCCAGGAGCAGGTAAAATATTGGATAAAAAGTAAATTGCGGCGCAAAATTAAATCGGACGCATGATTAGGGTTTTGACCCTTTTGGTTAAAGAAGAAATCTTTTTTTGGTTTTTGTTGTTTTTATTTAAGGAAAATAAATAACTCCTAAATTAATTGCTAAATTAAATTAAATTAATTAATTAATAAAAATAAATTATTTTTTGGAGTTTTTGATTATTTAGGAAAGAAATAATAATAATAATTAAATTAATGGTTAAAAACTAATTAAGTCTAATTGATTTTATTTATTTTACAAAATAAATTAAAGTTTTCTAATTTAAACCTAATTAATTAATAAATTTATTAAGAAAAATAAAAGTTTAAAATTTTATTTGAAATAAAAAAACATTTTTTATGATTTTGTTTAAAAGAGAATTTTATGATTGGTTAGAAATTAGTAAAAATAAAATAAAACAATTAATAAAACAAAATAAATAAATAAAAGAGAGATGGGTATTGGGCCTGAATTTGTGGTGTGAGTAGCAATTCTGAAGCCCAATATTGCTGGCCTTCTTTGACTTTCTCTGATCTTGTACATGTGCATTGACCAACACTTCGATGGACCTTCAGACCTTGGCCACCAGATCTGGCCAATGGCCATCTGGCTATTGAATGGACGAGGATGCATGGTAGGCTGCAAGCTAACGCGCGCATGGGAATACCTGAAAGACAAAATTATTAAGAAAGTGGAGGACCTGGGATTCAAACCCAGGTCCTGAAGGATACTCTCACGCTTGCTTTGCCACTACACCATGTTGATCTATTTGTTATATTAATACAAAACAATAATAATATAGTAAAACAAAAATTATTGGTCAGAACAAAATATAAAACGCGCCAAATTTGAAAGAACCAATGGACGGGGGACACATCATCGTCCCTGTCCTGAAACCTGTAAAAGAATACCTGCGGATTTGAATCCGCAGCTAAAAACGCAGGTCTATGCTAAAATCTTCTCTAGGCCATATAAATCCATTCCAAGAACATGGTTTGACTCGTCCTGGCTTCTTGATCAAAACCATGCCCTTCTTGTGTCTCAATTCTTCCTGAAATAAAAACACCCAAAAACTCCAAGCAAAACCTAGCTATGGCGAATTGCAATACAGACCATATAAATGAAATTAAATGATGCAAATAGCTTGGAAATGTTCTTATGATTACGAATATGTCAATAGTTTTCTCAAAAGATGCAAGAACAAGTCAAATCGATTTCAAGAACAAGGATGTGTTTCGTGCGACTTACAGTGCGTTAGGGCGTCTGAAAATGCTTGCTATGGATCCAGGTAGCTTGTGTGAATGGTCAGGAAGCGATTGAGACTATTCTTGTGTCCTGAAATGGCCTCTAGCTTGGACTTTGATCTCTCACTTTTTTGTGAATTTTTCAATTCTTGTTCTGCCTCTCTCTGCACTTTCCAAACCTGATTTTCGTGTGCTTTTCTTCCTTATGTAATGCTCAGTGTATTAGGGTAAGAAACATGGACTAAATCTTTCCTTATCAATGTATATGAATTTGATTTGATCGCTATTTTAAAACCTTCCAAATTTGTCCAATTTCAATCTTTTTGCACATGATTTGGTTTGATTCGAACTTGATGATGATAATGATTGTAATCAAAGCCTGAAATAGCCAAAAAATCTTGTGTTATCAAAGTTTTGAATTTTATATGATTTTATTTGATTTAAAATGAATAAATTCAATTAAAAATCAAATTAAATAATAAAAATGAAATATGGGCTCATGGCTGAAACTAGGACACGTGGGCAACTATGCAAGCTCAAATCAATGGAAAAGAATGGGCTCATTTGAAAAAATTTGAAGTTTTGGGGATAGTTGACTTTTGGCAATTTTGCAAAAAAGTCCAACTTCAACAATGCATAACTTCTTCAATTTTGAACTTTTGGAAGTGTTCTTGGACTTTTTAGAAAGCTTGAGATGTCCTATAATCAACCCTTTTGGTCTCATATCAATTTGATATTCCATTCCCATGTTATAAGCTTTGGAAAAAAGGTGTTTTTGTTGACTTTCAAAAATGACCTATAATTTATAAATTTATAACTTCTTGTGAATGCCTTTTTTGAACTTGGGGTATGAATATGGATTGTAGGAAATTTCTTCCTCTTCAAAATGAGCTTTGGATGGGTCATTTCTCATAAAGTATGAGAAAGTTATGCTTGGTCAAAGTTGAGTTGACTTTTCCTACAAAACCCTAATTTAGCAACTTTTGAGTCTTGATGAATTTTAAGCAATCCTTGATGAATCATGTTCAACCCTTGATCTAATGATGAAATATCCTTCAAAATGAGAATGTTGACAAAAAATCTTGAAGTTTGACTGTATTCGGGTCACAGTTGACTTTTGCCCTAGCACAATCGATTTTTGGACCTTTGAGCAATTGACTAAGCAAGCTTCCTCTGCAAGGCTTTAAATTTGACATGGATGATATTGAGAACATATTGGGACATTGGGGAGCATTTGAGGTCATTTGGATTCAAGGATCTTTATGCAACACAAAACACTAATTTGGGGTTGACTGCCTTAGGAGATAGCTTGTCTGTCTAACTCTTGAGCAAACTCGAGCCACTTGGAGATTTTTCTTGCAATGTCTTGAGGAATATGAGAGGGAAAATAATGGGGTACAACAGCTGCCCCTGTTCAATCTTCTTAAACCTGAGGATGTAGATTGCCTTTCATGCCTTTCGTGATCCAAAGGTGGAAGATGATTGAACACTAGAGTGCCCAAAAATTTGCACTCGCATGAAGTGGTATCAGCCTAGTGATGTCGGGAATGGGCTTACAGATGTGTTGTACCCCAAAATTTGCCCTCCTCTTTTTCCACAAGAAATCACAGCTTCGGGCTTTTCCTGATTTTTCAGACTGGCTCAAGAATCGGTCAAACAGACTTTTCTCGTCAGTCAAACAAAATTTAGGGTTTTTATGGCTCTGGAACAGTTCAAGCAGATTGCTAGGGTTTTGTTTGAGTTTGGCTCAGGTTTTGATCAGGCGGACGCTTCTCTGACATTTAATCAAGAACTAGGGTTTGGGCGCGCAGAAAGAATTAATCCTACAGTTCTTTTCAGTTTACTCTGAGATTTGGATTGAGGCATTTGAATCAAGAACTTGCAGTATTTTGTTTAATCAGTAAAGGCTAAGGAATTTGATTTGAGATGAGATAAAAGCTGAGGTACTTAAATTGAGAATCTGTAGTGTTTGATTTAATCAGTAAAAAGATAAGTATCTGGATATTGGTTTGATTAACTATGCATTGTTTAATTGGAGCGCCATGTTTATTATTGATTCATGCTAAATGGCAAGACAACAGTGTTTATTAATTATTTTTCTAAGTCAGAATAATTGGATACTTCCAGTTATTTTAATTTAAGAAATTCAAATAATTAAATGGACAGTAAATTGAAAGAGGAGTTAACTGATAAAAAGATGTTTATTCACTTTGAATTGTTTGTTACAGATATTATTTAAATACTGTTAAATTTATTTACAGTTATTTACATTAATATTATTACAAATAATTAAAATTGAAATAAAGCTATGTCCTAAATGTTTTGAAATCTTCATCTTCTATCCAATGCTCCTTTGCTCAATTATCTTTACCTGCAAAAAGAAAAGAAAAGAAATTAAAAGCAGATAAAATAAAAGAGCAGAGACCGTTAAAAAGATCATCATTAAAAGCAACTGGCCGGAATCAGTTTGCCCTCTCTGCAAATCACAAGATTTCTCTTGGTTCACAAAGAGGGATGAAATGTCTTGTAATTAAAGAATGAAATGCACAAATTTATAATATTGCACAAATTCAAAGTTTGTCAAAAGCTGCATAATTCCAAAAGTTTCCAAATAACATGTACAACTATGAAGTCCAAACTGAACTAGGCCTAATCAAATCAAAAAGGCAAACTGAAAGTTCCAGTTTCAAACTGTCCACAAGCTGCCAAAGAGCTATCAAAAGGCTATTCAAGGCTGTCAAAGAAGTACACAAAGATGCAGAAAATCTGGAAAAGGAGATAAAAGTATGCAGAGCTAAACAAATATTGCAAGCAATGTTCAAATGCATCATTTCCCAAGCCATTGCTTTTTCAGAATAGTACATCATAAGCAATAAAAAATGCTTAAATCTGTCAAAAGAGAGAGAGAGAGAGAGAGAAAGAAGAAAGGCTTACAGGGCTGAGGCTTAAGGAATATAAAAACAAAACTGTTATAGAACAGTAGGAGGAGGGCAGAAAAATACTAAAGTAACACAACTGTGTAAAACATTCAAAAGCCATCAGCCTGCCTCCAAACAGTATCAACAAACATCCTGCATAAAACCTTAAAACAGAAACATCCAAACCTTGAAGCCTTAGTCCTAGACCTGCATTCAAAGCCTTAAGCCTTTAACCTGCTTCAGGCAAACCTAAAGCATCAAGCTTCAAGCCCAAGCCTGTAATCATTCAAAGCCTTTAACAGCATAAGCCTTACCAAACACATAACTCACAAATCAACATCAACCTTTCAATAACCATTCAAAGCTCAAGCCAACCTGCATAAGTTATCCACACCAAACCAGAAGCCATCAAACACAAACAAGCTTACAGCTTGCTGAAGCCCAAGCCACAAGCACATAACCTGTCAAGACCATAAGCCTTAAAGCATTTCAAACCCAACTTGTCAAAGCAAGCCTAAACCTGTCTCTAACCTAACAGTCATACAAGCCAAACCTTGAAACCTTTCACAATCAAAACAACAAACTGTGTCCAAACAAACCCTCAGAGATAACCTCATCATAGGGGCAAGCATACAAGGCAACTCAAGCATACAAGGCAACTCAAGCATACAAGGCAACTCAAGCATACAAGGCAACTCAAGCATATCAAGCAAAATCAGCATCTCAAGCAATCAAATATTCAGAGGCAACAGAAACAGGCAAAAGAGAAGAAGAAAAGAAAGTTGTGCTAGGGTTATCAGGTTATCATCATAGAACCCTAAAAAGACAAAGGCATTAGACATACCAGGAAGAGCAAGCTCGCGCATCACGTTCCTCCGCCCTTGGCCGCCTGAAGCGCCTCCAAGTCCACCGTCCTCCTCCAACAAAGGTAGTATAATTTCTCCTCCTTTTCATGTGCCTCAAATCAGAACACAAATAACAATGTATAATCTGAATATGAAAGTAACGCATGCGAAGCTTAAAACCCTAAAGTTAAAAAACGAAATCATTACCTTTGTACAACATCAATGAGTAATCCACGCGAGGAGGAGGACAGACGGTGGCGCTGGTTGGCCTTAGGCGAAGAGTAAGCTGTTCAGAAGTATGGCTTGAGAAAGAATGGAGGAAACGAAGTGAAGACGAAGAAGAGCACCGCTCTGTAAAACTCTGAAACCCTAAATCCCAAATGAACACAAACATTGAAAACCCTTGCAAAACATTTGTCAAACTTACCTTGGGCCTTGCCCTTTCTAAAACGCTTAAGCCCATTAAACGCTGGTGCACCCCCCCTTTTGATTATAGTTTCAAATTATGTTTTGGGCCAGAACAAAACCCTTTAAAGCCCATTCCATTTTCTTTAACTAAAACTATTATTCTTTTTATCACACTATACCTTTTATACTAATCTTATTTTTTTACATTAAATTTTATTAACCATACCTTTTTTTTATATTATACTAAATACATGAATATTAGATATTATTAAGTTTAAACTTTTTTCTTTCTTTCTTTTTATTTTTAAATTTTTTTATTTAAATGTAAACTTTGTATAAAACATTTATAGAAAATACATAAAAAATAGATTTTTTAAGTTGAATATTCTTTTTTTTTTTAACTAAAACTTTTGTACATAAAATACTAACTAAAAATACATAAAACATTAATTTTTCTTAAAACATTTCTTTTTTATTTAATTAAAAGTTTGTACATATTTACAAAAAATACAAAATAAATAAATAATACTTAATTTTTCATTAAGTTAACATTTTTCGCACTTATAAATAAATCTCATACACTTACACAAATACATTGATACATTTACATTATACATTTGCTTATTCTTGTACATTTGATACATATTACATTTGCGATCGATTCGATTTGGTTGTAAATTTATTTGGACACTATTCTCCTATTAAGTCTCATCCCCATTTGTAAATAATTGTACCCCCACTCCCGGATACTTATTTGTAATAGCGTAGACTTTAAATTTCTGCAATTTATCGCTTTCAAATATACCATGGTTAGACCTAGGGTTTGCATGTACATATAATCAAACGCTAGATAACCTAATACAAAGACAAATGCATGAAATCAATACATTATTCACACTTGCACCCCTAGGGTAATCCCGCTTGTTGCCTTCCAAAATGGGCCATGCTTGCACGTTGAGTTTCTTTGGCAAAACAAAACAATTCAAATGATCATAGTCCATCGATGACGCTTTCGAAAGTTGCCTAAAAATGATCAAGTCCCTTAAAGGAAAATTGCCAAGGACACTTGGCACCATTGCAATCATGGTCTAAACGATGACCCGCGCCTGTCCCGTTAACATCCTAACGCAAGATTACCCACCAAATACAATGGTGGAACAAAATTGTTAAAAGGTTTAAAACATGAGATAAATCTTTGAGTAAATTTAAGGGTAGACAACTCTTAGTTACTTGATCAAACTTGCAAAACACACTTGCCTACTTTTCAAAACCACACTCCACAAACACTTTCAAAACAAACTTCCAAAAACATTTGAAACATCTTTTCAAAAACATACACACTTTTGTATATACTCAAACACGAGTCATTATAATGGTTGCCTAGACAAGGCCTCTTTTTCAAAACATTTTCAAAACACACACACCACAATTTCAAGCAATTGAAAATCAAAGGCAAGTGATCTAAAACAAGTAACTAAGAGCCCATGGATAACCATGGATGAAAAGGGTGCTAATACCTTCCCTTTTCATAATCTACCCCCCAAACCCACGAAACATCTCAAAAGGTTTTTCCTGTGATTTTTAACCTTTCCTTTAGGATAAAATAAAAAGTCGGTGGTGACTCTTGCTAAACCGAACAAGTGCGAATACAAACGCAAAACTCAAGTCAGTTCTCCCACTATATCACAAAACTGGCGACTCTGCTGGGGATATATTCAAAAGTGGGGTTACCTTAGGGTTTAGATCACCTTTACATACTTGCTTTGATTGCCTTTATTGCTTTACTTTTTGGTTCCTTGTTTGGGTTTGTTGTAAATCCTACACCCGGATTTAGGGGCACCTTTTTAGGTAAATAGCAATAAAACTGTGAGGGAACTGTGCAGGGTATACCGACATGGTTGAAGCAGTAAGCTATGTTAGTGTGACATATTTGTGAGTACCGGTAACCCTTGAGTTCAATCAAGGAGAGTACGGGGCCACTGAGTGATGTCGTGAAGCACTAACGAACTCTTAGAACCTTACTTGACCATCCTAGCCTTTTTAGGGGTAGTGAGATGATCGACTTTGGTGCAGTCCGAAGTTGGTAGATACTCGATGCTACACTCATTGAGGGTTGTTTTCTTGGAATATTTTGGTCTCCAGTTAAGTGGCTAAACCAAAACAATGAACACAGAAAACAATCCAATGATATTGAGCTCTTTAGAACCCGGTTTCTATTTTAGGACAGGATGAGCCAACTAACTTCAAGAGGGTACTTAACTACAACCCCATGCAAGCCTAAACCTAAGGACTTGTTTGCTTTGTGTGAATATGATTACTTACTTGCTTTTACATGCATGTACATAACATCATGACATCATACCATGGCATTTTTAATAACCATTTCAAGGATCTCGAGGGTTCTTTCGATGCAGGGTTACGTTGAACCAGACGTCTACCAAGAGGCAAGAGGTTTTCTCCTCTAAGCAAATGCCATCAAAGATCAAGTGCAACAACTTGAATCAGGGGCTATGACCCACTTGACATGGTGAGCTTGATTCTCTTAGAAAGACATCCATCGGTGCAGAGTTCTCCAATCAAAGATCAAGTACAGCAACTTGAATCAGGGGCTATGACCCACTTGACATGGTGAGCTTGATTCTCGTGGAAAGACATCCACAGGTGCAAAGTTCTCCAATCAAAGATCGAAGTTCAACCTCTAACATTATCTTGTGTTTACCCCAAGAGATCCTTGAAAGCATGATCCACATATCATGTATTGCATCATAGCAGTTTTCCCTTTTTCAGGTTTCCTTACTCTCCTACTGTTTATTTCAGTAAGAGATGGCTCTAGAAAGGACTGTCAAGGATATCCAGGACCAGACTGCTAAGCTGCAATTAATGTTCTTGAACCTGTCTCTGGGGCAAGAAGAAATGAAAGCTCTCCTCACAAAGGGCTTGTTCCAGGAGAATTCAAACAATGCCAAGAGTGATCAGCTGGGGGAACTGCAGTTTGATTTGGAAACATTGAGGATCCAAGTGATGGGACAACTAGTGGGCCAGATGGCTCTCATCCAGGACTTGTCTCAAAGACAAGAGGAACTCAGAGTTCTCGTCAGCCAACTGCTTCGGAACAACCAACTGGGGCAAACGTCTGAGGTTGAAGAGCAAGTCACCACTCAACCCACCTCCAGACAAGAAGACAAGGGGAAGGCTCCTTTGCTTGCTTCAGGGTCACAAGCCGAACAACAACCTCGTCAGCATCAACGGGGTAATCGGCGTAAGCAAGAGACGTCGGGCAGACAGTTCACTGAGACTGACATACCGTCATATCTGATTCTGGAGCGCTTGTTGGAGGTCAATCTGACTGCTTTGAGGGATCCTATTCGGAAGCCCAATACCTCCGCTCCTAACTATCATCCCGATGCATTTTGTGTATACCACTCCTACAGCCCGGGACATCACACCGACGATTGTTGGGCCTTGAAGAACAAGATTCAAGATCTGATTGACATTGGAGTACTAAGATTCATGCCAGACGGCAAGATGAAAATCTTCCGTTAAGGGTTTCTCCACCTGAAGTGACAAAGCTCAAACTGAAAGACTTTTGCTTCATTTGAATTTTCAAAGTTGTAATTTCTTTTGTTATTCAAACAATTATCTGTTGATGTTAAACTCTGTTTCATTAATGCATTGCATATGTTTGTCTTGAATTCATCCATTCGTTTTCACTACTCTTATGCTTTCTTTATGATATTTAACTCTTGATAAAAAGCAGCAAGCCTTTAGAGGGAGGATGACGAAACAATACCATAATCTCATACAATATGCTTTTGAACAGACCTTGCTGATGATGTACAGGCATTTCTTTCAATTCCCAAACACTGGATTTATAAGGAAGATAATCCCTAGTCAACCCCTTCGAGCCAAAGAAGTAGGAGTTTTCTGTTCTAAACAATCAAAACCTTTGATATAAACCTGGGGAAGGGTAGTCTCTCAGTTAATTCAAAAAAAGTGCGCATTGAAGTCGCAAACTCTCAGTTCGTAACGCAACGAACGACATCAAAAAGAGAAAAACATTCCTTTGGAATTAGAAGACAAGGGTGGTCCCCTACCACATAGGCAGTCAATCTCTCAAAAGAGAAAAAGCCCACTGAGCCAAAACCTATAAAGGAGGCTTAAGAAAGCTGGGGCATCCCGCTGACTGTGACCTTGAAAAACAGAGACAGTCAGGCAAAAGTTAGGGATAACAAATCAAAATCAAAATAAAGAGGTCATTACAAATCCTCAACAACTTGAAAAATGTTGCAAAGAAAAAAGGAGATGATGACTGCCTCCTAAATTCAACTGGTGAACCATCACCCCAAAAGTCGTTCCAAACTCAAATAGAGTGCGACGCACAATTAACTGAGTTTAGGGTTGAAGAACATCACGAAGAGCGGGTGGGTACAAATATGCTTTGAGCCTTTTATCCTTTGTTTCTTAAACCGTGAACCAAGCCACGTTACAACCCGTCAAAAGTCCTAATTGAAGCATGGGTTAGTTCGAAAGCATACTGTTCAAAAGGTATCCTGACTCCTGTAAGGCTTTGCTATAAAGTCTTGTGTTGATTTGTCTTATAAAAATTTTTCTGCCAAAAAACGCGTTTTTCAAAACTTTGAGAAAGACATAAACTTTGCATTGCTTGAATATCACTGTTTGCATTTGGCTATTTGTTTGACAGCGAAGAAATTCATACAGCGAATGTTCGGAGGAACGAAAACTCTCTCTGTGAACAAAAATCACTTCAAAAAAGGGATGACACTTCCAACGACAAGTCTCCTATCAACAAGGGGCATGACATGTCACCATCCAATTAACCTGGGGCAGTCCAGTCAAGGTTTCAACAGATCTTTCAAAGTTCAGTTAACCTGGGGCAGTCCAGTCAGGATTTCAAGAAATCTCTCAATTCGCAGAGTAATCTGATTCAAGACTCCTTCATCATCACTTGGGGCATTCGAATGTCAAAAGTGTTCAACAATTCCTTCATCACCTGTTGGAAGATGCAGTTTTACACGGACTCATCATGAAGCAACCCTACACAGGTTCCTTCTCAAAATCCAAGATGCAGTTTTACACTGACTCATCATCAGGCAACCCTACACAGGTTCCTTCTTAAAATTCAAGATGCAGTTTTACACGGACTCATCATCAGGAAACCCTACACAGGTTCCTTCTCAAAATCCAAGATGCAGTTTTACACGGACTCATCATCAGGAAACCCTACACCAGTTCCTTCTCAAATCCAAGATGCAGTTTTACACGGACTCATCATCAGGCAACCCTACACAGGTTCCTTCTCAAAATCCAAGATGCAGTTTTACACGGACTCATCATCAGGAAAGCCTACACCGGTTCCTTCTCAAAATCCAAGATGCAGTTTTACACGGACTCATCATCAAGAAACCCTACACCGGTTCCTTCTCAAAACCAGATGCAGTTTTACATGGACTCATCATCAGGAAACCCTACACTGGTTCCTTCTCAAAACCAGATGCAGTTTTACACGGACTCATCATCAGGAAACCCTACACCGGTTCCTTCTCAAAACCAGATGCAGTTTTACACGGACTCATCATCAGGAAACCCTACACCGGTTCCTTCTCAAATTCAGATGCAGTTTTACACGGACTCATCATCAGGAAACCCTACACCGGTTCCTTCTCAAGTTCAGATGCAGTTTTACACGGACTCATCATCAGGAAACCCTACACCGGTTCCTTCTCAAATTCAGATGCAGTTTTACACGGACTCATCATCAGGAAACTCTACACCGGTTCCTTCTCAAATTCAGATGCAATTTTACACGGACTCATCATCATGAAACCCTACACCGGTTCCTTCTCAAATTCAGATGCAATTTCACACAGACTCATCATCAGGAAACCCTACACCGGTTCCTTCTCAAATTCAGATGCAGTTTTACACGGATTCGTCATCAGGAAACCCTACACTGGTTCTTCTTCAAACCCAGATGCAGTTTTACACTGACTCATCATCAGGAAACCCTACACCGGTTCCTTCTCAAACTCAAAAGATTCTTGCAATCCTCAGCCAGAGAATATTCCAGAATCTAATTCCCCTCAGAGTCAAGATTCAAAATCCCCAGCGGAGCTAAAACTTCCAACTATCAATCCTCAAGCAGAGTGAAGACTCTCATTCTCAAGTTCCTCACAGGATATTCGAATATTCCTCAGTGAAGATCTTCTCAAGACAGGAATCCCCAGTAGATTGGCATACAACCCAAGCTTCTGATTCCCCAACAGTGGTCTCAGGACTTCTCATTTTCAGCGATCAAAAGATTCTTGCCCTCCCCAGCAGCAGCCAAGGATTTATTTTCCCCGGCAGCAGTCAAGATTCTTTTATCTCCAGCCATCCTGGATTCATCTATCCTCAACAAGACAGCTCATCATCTTACATGCGCATTCATCACATTCATATCATAAACATTGATATAACATACATTGCATCACACATCATGACATTACATACAACTAACTCTTTACCTTTTCAGGTAAGATCAGTCGACAGACAAAGATCATCATCTTCCGAGATTCTTTCTAGAAATAGTTCATATGTGACCCAGACATGGCGACATTCTGATACTTATTCCAAATTCATCCAGAGATAGTTCAGATGTGACCCAGACACGGCGACATTCTGATACTTATTACAGATTCATCCAGAGATAGTTCAGATGTGACCCAGACACGACGACATTCTGATACTTATTCTAGATTCATCCAGATGCAATTTTACACGGACTCATCATCAGGAAACCCTACACCGGTTCCTTCTTATCTTCAAGACTTTTGAAAACAGTTTACAGACGCTTCCCAACAACGGATGCTGCTCTATTGCTTATTCAACTTCCAGACTTCTTAAAACAGTTTACGGATTCTTCCCAACAACGGATGTTAATCTATCGCTTGTTCAGATTCTTCTCAACTTTTGAAAACAGTTTACGGACGCCTCCCAACAACGGATGCTACTCTATTGCTTATTCAACTCCAACTCCTGAAAACAGTTTACGGATTCTCCAAACATGGATGTCAATCTATTGCTTGTTCAGACCCCCAGTTCAGAGATGTTCCAAAACATGGATGCCTTTCTGATACTCGTCCACTCACCAATGACATATAGTTCAACAATCACCTTCAGATGGCATTTATAAGCCCATCCTCCTCCAGACATTTCCAGATGGCATCTTTAAGCCCATCCTCCTACCAGCAATTCCCAGATGGCATCTTTAAGCCCATCCCCCGACAAGATTCTGTCACATCCCTAGATGGCATCTTTAAGCCCATCACCAAATGACATCTTTAAGCCCATTCCCTCTACCATCACATCACCTAGTGCAAATTTTTTGGGCACTATAGTGTCCAATCTCCTTTTACCCTCGAGTCGCGAAAGCAAAATTTGCCAATCTAACTCTTCAGGTTCAAGAAGATTGAACAGGGGCAACTGTTGTACCCCAAAATTTACCCTCCTCTTTTTCCACAAGAAATCACAGCTTCGGGCTTTTCCTAATTTTTTTAGACTGGCTCAAGAATCGGTCTAACAGACTTTTCTCGTCAGTCAGACAAAATTTAGGGTTTTCATGGCTCTGGAACAGTTCAAGAAGATTGCTAGGGTTTTGTTTGAGTTTGGCTCAGGTTTTGATTAGGCGGACGCTTCTCTGACATTTAATCAAGAACTAGGGTTTGGGCGCGCAGAAGGAATTAATCCTACAGTTCTTTTCAGTTTACTCTGAGATTTGGATTGAGGCATTTGAATCAAGAACTTGCAGTATTTTGTTTAATCAGTAAAGGCTAAGGCATTTGATTTGAGATGAGATAAAAGATGAGGTACTTAAATTGAGAATCTGCAGTGTTTGATTTAATCAGTAAAAAGATAAGTATCTGGATATTGGTTTGATTAACTATGCATTGTTTAATTGGAGCGCCAGGTTTATTATTGATTCATGCTAAATGGCAAGACCACAGTGTTTATTAATTATTTTTCTAAGTCAGAATAATTGGATACTTCCAGTTATTTTAATTTAAGAAATTCAAATAATTAAATGGACACTAAATTA
Source organism: Vicia faba (assembly GCA_948472305.1). Classification (NCBI taxonomy): domain Eukaryota; kingdom Viridiplantae; phylum Streptophyta; class Magnoliopsida; order Fabales; family Fabaceae; genus Vicia; species Vicia faba. The sequence continues at coordinate 1,496,370,984 of OX451737.1, forward strand.
AAAGAGGAATTAACTGATAAAAGGATGTTTATTCACTTTGAATTGTTTGTTACAGATATTATTTAAATACTGTTAAATTTATTTACAGTTATTTACATTAATATTATTACAAATAATTAAAATTGAAATAAAGCTATGTCCTAAATGTTTTGAAATCTTCATCTTCTATCCAATGCTCCTTTGCTCAATTATCTTTACCTGCAAAAAGAAAAGAAAAGAAATCAAAAGCAGATAAAATAAAAGAGCAGAGACCGTTAAAAAGATCATCATTAAAAGCAACTGGCCGGAATCAGTTTGCCCTCTCTGCAAATCACAAGATTTCTCCGTGTTCACAAAGAGGGATGGAATGTCTTGCAATTAAAGAATGAAATGCACAAATTTATAATATTGCACAAATTCAAAGTTTGTCAAAAGCTGCATAATTCCAAAAGTTTCCAAACAGCATGTACAACTATGAAGTCCAAACTGAACTAGGCCTAACCAAATCAAAAAGGCAAACTGAAAGTTCCAGTTTCAAACTGTCCACAAGCTGCCAAAGAGCTATCAAAAGGCTATTCAAGGCTGTCAAAGAAGTACACAAAGATGCAGAAAATCTGGAAAAGGAGATAAAAGTATGCAGAGCTAAACAAATATTGCAAGCAATGTTCAAATGCATCATTTCCCAAGCCAGTGCTTTTTCAGAATAGTACATCATAAGCAATAAAAAATGCTTAAATCGGTCAAGAGAGAGAGAGAGAGAGAGAGAGAGAGAGAGAGAGAGAGAGAGAGAGAGAGAGAGAGAGAGAGAGAGAGAGAGAGAGAGAGAGAGAGAGAGAGAGAGAGAGAGAGAGAGAGAGAGAGAGAGAGAGAGAGAGAGAGAGAGAAAGAAGAAAGGCTTACATGGATGAGGCTTAAGGAATATAAAAACAAAACTGTTATAGAACAGTAGGAGGAGGGCAGAAAAATACTAAAGTAACACAACTGTGTAAAACATTCAAAAGCCATCAGCCTGCCTCCAAACAGTATCAACAAACATCCTGCATAAAACCTTAAAACAGAAACATCCAAACCTTGAAGCCTTAGTCCTAAACCTGCATTCAAAGCCTTAAGCCTTTAACCTGATTCAGGCAAACCTAAAGCATCAAGCTTCAAGCCCAAGCCTGTAATCATTCAAAGCCTTTAACAGCATAAGCCTTACCAAACACATAACTCACAAATCAACATCAACCTTTCAATAACCATTCAAAGCTCAAGCCAACCTACATAAGTTATCCACACCAAACCAGAAGCCATCAAACACAAACAAGCTTACAGCCTGCTGAAGCCCAAGCCACAAGCACATAACCTGTCAAGACCATAAGCCTTAAACCATTTCAAACCCAACCTGTCAAAGCAAGCCTAAACCTGTCTCTAACCTAACAGCCATACAAGCCAAACCTTGAAACCTTTCACAATCAAAACAACAAACCGTGTCCAAACAAACCCTCAGAGATAACCTCATCATAGGGGCAAGCATACAAGGCAACTCAAGCATACAAGGCAACTCAAGCATATCAAGCAAAATCAGCATATCAAGCAATCAAATATTCAGAGGCAACAGAAACAGGCAAAAGAGAAGAAGAAAAGAAAGTTGTGCTAGGGTTCTCAGGTTATCATCATAGAGCCCTAAAAAGACAAAGGCATTAGACATACCATGAAGAGCAAGCTCGCGCATCACGTTCCTCCGCCCTTTGCCTCCTGAAGCGCCTCCAAGTCCACCGTCCTCCTCCAACAAAGGTAGTATAATTTCTCCTCCTTTTCATGTGCCTCAAATCAGAACACAAATAACAATGTATAATCTGAATACAATAGTAACGCATGCGAAGCTTAAAACCCTAAAGTTAAAAAACGAAATCATTACCTTTGTACAACATCACTGAGTAATCCACGCGAGGAGGAGGACATACGGTGGCACTGGTTTGCCTTAGGCGAAGAGTAAGCTGTTCAGAAGCATGGCTTGAGAAAGAATGGAGGAAACGAAGTGAAGACGAAGAAGAGAGCCGCTCTGTAAAACTCTGAAACCCTAAATCCCAAATGAACACAAACATTGAAAAACCTTGCAAAACATTTGTCAAACTTGCCTTGGGCCTTGCCCTTTCTAAAACGCTTAAGCCCATTAAACGCTGGTGCACCCCCCCTTTTGATTATAGTTTCAAATTCTGTCTTGGGCCAGAACAAAACCCTTTAAAGCCCATTCCATTTTCTTTAACTAAAACTATTATTCTTTTTATCACACTATACCTTTTATACTAATCTTATTTTTTTACATTAAATTTTATTAACCATACTTTTTTTTATTATACTAAATACACGAATATTAGATATTATTAAGTTTAAACTTTTTTCTTTCTTTCTTTTTATTTTTAAAACTTTTTATTTAAATGTAAACCTTGTATAAAACATTTATAGAAAATACATAAAAAATAGATTTTTTAAGTTGAATATTCTTTTTTTTGTTAACTAAAACTTTTGTACATAAAATACTAACTAAAAATACATAAAAAATTAATTTTTCTTAAAACATTTCTTTTTTCTTTAATTAAAAGTTTGTACATATTTACAAAAAATACAAAATAAATAAATAATACTTAATTTTTCATTAAGTTCACATTTTTCGCACTTATAAATAAATCTCATACACTTACACAAATACATTGATACATTTACATTATACATTTGCTTATTCTTGTACATTTGATACATATTACATTTGCGATCGATTCGATTTGGTTGTAAATTTATTTGGACACTATTCTCCTATTAAGTGTCATCCCCATTTGTAAATAATTGTACCCCCACTCCCGGATACTTATTTGTAATAGCGTAGACTTTAAATTCCCGCAATTTATCGCTTTCAAATATACCATGGTTAGACCTAGGGTTTGCATGTACATAAAATCAAATGCTAGATAACCTAATACAAAGACAAATGCATGAAATCAATACATTATTCACACTTGCACCCCTAGGGTAATCCCGCTTGTTGCCTTCCAAAATGGTCCATGCTTGCACGTTGAGTTTCTTTGGTAAAACAAAACAATTCAAATGATCATAGTCCCTCGATGACGATTTCGAAAGTTGCCTAAAAATGATCAAGTCCCTTAAAGGAAAATTGCCAAAGACACTTGGCACCATTGCAATCATGGTCTAAACGATGACCCGTGCCTGTCCCGTTAACATCCTAACGCAAGATTACCCACCAAATACAATGGTGGAACAAAATTGTTAAAAGGTTTAAAACATGAGAAAAATCTGTGTAAATTTAGGGGTAGACAACTCTTAGTTACTGGATCAAACTTGCAAAACACACTTGCCTACTTTTCAAAACCACACTCCACAAACACTTTCAAAACAAACTTCCAAAAACATTTGAAACATCTTTTCGAAAAGATACACACCTTTGTATATACTCAAACACGAGTCATTACAATGGTTGCCTAGACAAGGCATCTTTTTCAAAACATTTTCAAAACACACACACACACCATAATTTCAAGCAATTGAAAATCAAAGGCAAGTGATCTAAAACAAGTAACTAAGAGCCCATGGATAACCATGGATGAAAAGGGTGCTAATACCTTCCCTTTTCATAATCTACCCCCCGAACCCACGAAACATCTCACAAGGTTTTTCCTGTGCTTTTTAACCTTTCCTTTAGGATAAAATAAAAAGTCGGTGGCGACTCTTGCTAAACCTAACAAGTGCGAATACAAACGCAAAACTCAAGTCAGTTCTCCCACCGTATCACAGAACTGGCGACTCTGCTGGGGATATATTCAAAAGTGGGGTTACCTTAGGGTTTAGATCACCTTTACATACTTGTTTTTATTGCCTTTATTGCTTTACTTTTTGGGTCCTTGTTTGGGTTTGTTGTAAATCCTACACCCGGATTTGGGGGCACCTTTTTAGGTAAATAGCAATAAAACTGTGAGGGAACTGTGCAGGGTATACCGACATGGTTGAAGCAGTAAGCTATGTTAGTGTGACATATTTGTGAGTACCGGTAACCCTTGAGTTCAATCAAGGAGAGTACGGGGCCGCTGAGTGATGTCGTGAAGCACTAACGAACTCTTAGAACCTTACTTGACCATCCTAGCCTTTTTAGGGGTAGTGAGATGACCGACTTTGGTGCAGTCCGAATTTGGTAGATACTCGATACTACACTCATTGAGGGTTGTTTTCTTGGAATATTTTGGTCGCCAGTTAAGTGGCTAAACCAAAACAATGAACACATAAAACAATCCAATGATATTGAGCTCCTTAGAACCCGGTTTCTATTTTAGGACAAGATGAGCCAACTAACTTCAAGAGGGTACTTACCTACAACCCCATGCAAGCCTAAACCTAAGGACTTGTTTGCTTTGTGTGAATATGATTACTTACTTGCTTTTACATGCATGTACATAACATCATGACATCATACCATGGCATTTTTAATAACCATTTCAAGGATATCGAGGGTTCTTTTGATGCAGGGTTATGTTAAACTAGACGTCTACCAAGAGGCAAGAGGTTTTCTCCTCTAAGCAAATGGCATCAAAGATCAAGTGCAACAACTTGAATCAGGGGCTATGACCCACTTGACATGGTAAGCTTGATTCTCTTAGAAAGACATCCACCAGTGCAGAGTTCTCCAATCAAAGATCAAGTACAGCAACTTGAATTAGGGGCTATGACCCACTTGACATGGTGAGCTTGATTCTCGTGGAAAGACATCCACAGGTGCAAAGTTCTCCAATCAAAGATCGAAGTTCAACCTCTAACATTCTCTTGTGTTTACCCCAAGAGATCCTTGAAAGCATGCATCCACATATCATGCATTGCATCATAGCAGTTTTTCCCTTTTTCAGGTTTCCTTACTCTCCTACTGTTTATTTCATTAAGAGATGGCTCTAGAAAGGACTGTCAAGGATATCCAGGACCAGACTGCTCAGCTGCAGGAAATGTTCTTGAACCTGTCTCTGGGGCAAGAAGAATTGAAAGCTCTCCTCACAAAGGGCTTGGTCCAGGAGAATTCAAACAATGCCAGGAGTGATCAGCTGGGGGAACTGCAGTTTGATTTGGCAACATTGAGGATCCAAGTGATGGGACAACTAGTGGGCCAGATGGCTCTCATCCAGGACTTGTCTCAAAGACAAGAGGAACTCAGAGTTCTCGTCAGCCAACTGCTTCGAAACAACCAACTGGGGAAAACGTCTGAGGTTGAAGAGCAAGTCACCACTCAACCCCCCTCCAGACAAGAAGACAAGGGGAAGGCTCCTTTGCTTGCTTCAGGGTCTCAAGCCAAACAACAACCTCGTCAGCATCAACGGGGTAATCGGCGTAAGCAAGAGACGTCGGGCAGACAGTTCACTGAGATTGACATACCGTCATCTCTGATTCTGGAGCACTTGTTGGAGGTCAATCTGACTGCTTTGAGGGATCCTATTCGGAAGCCCAATACCTCCGCTCCTAACTATCATCCCGATGCATTTTGTGTATACCACTCCTACAGCCCGGGACATCACACCGACGACTGTTGGGCCTTGAAGAACAAGATTCAAGATCTGATTGACATTGGAGTACTGAGATTCATACCAGACGGCGAGATGAAAATCTTCTGTTAAGGGTTTCTCCACCTGAAGTGACAAAGCTCAAACTGAAAGACTTTTGCTTCATTTGAATTTTCAAAGTTGTAATTTCTTTTGTTATTCAAACAATTATCTGTTGATGTTAAACTCTGTTTCATTAATGCATTGCATATGTTTGTCTTGAATTCATCCATTCATTTTCACTACTCTTATGCTTTCTTTATGATATTTAACTCTTGATAAAAAGCTGCAAGCCTTTAGAGGGAGGATGACGAAACAATACCATAATCTCATACAGTATGCTTTTGAACAGACCTTGTTGATGATGTACAGACATTTCTTTCAATTCCCAAACACTGGATTTATAAGGAAGATAATCCCTAGTCAACCCCTTCGAGCCAAAGAAGTAGGAGTTTTCTGTTCTAAACAATCAAAACCTTTGATATAAACCTGGGGCAGGGTAGTCTCTCAGTTAATTCAAAAAAAGTGCGCATTGAAGTCGCAAACTCTCAGTTCGTAACGCAACGAACGACATCAAAAAGAGAAATAAATTCCTTTGGAATCAGAAGACAAGGGTGGTCCCCTACCACATAGGGAGTCAATCTCTCAAAAGAGAAAAAGCCCACTGAGCCAAAACCTGTAAAGGAGGCTTAAGAAAGCTGGGGCATCCCGCTGACTGTGACCTCGAAAAACAGAGACAGTCAGGCAAAAGTTAGGGATAACAAATCAAAATCAAAATAAAGAGGTCATTACAAATCCTCAACAACATGAAAAATGTTGCAAAGAAAAAAGGAGATGATGACTGCCTCCTAAATTCAACTGGTGAACCATCACCCCAAAAGTCGTTCCAAACTCAAATAGAGTGCGATGCACAATTAACTGAGTTTAGGGTTGAAGAACATCACGAAGAGCGGGTGGGTACAAATATGCTTTGAGCCTTTTATCCTTTGTTTCTTAAACCGTGAACCAAGCCACGTTACAACCCGTCAAAAGTCCTAATTGAAGCATGGGTTAGTTCGAAAGCATACTGTTCAAAAGGTATCCTGACTATTGTAAGGCTTTGCACTAAAATCTTGTGTTGATTTGTCTTATAAAAATTTTTCTTCTAAAAAACGCATTTTTCAAAACTTTGAGACAGACATAAACTTTGCATTGCTTGAATATCACTGTTTGCATTTGGCTATTTGTTTGACAGCGAAGAAATTCATACAGCGAATGTTCGGAGGAACGAAAACTCTCTCAGTGAATAAAAATCACTTCAAAAAAGGGATGACAGTTCCAACGACAAGTCTCCTATCAACAAGGGGCATGACATGTCACCATCCAATTAACCTGGGGCAGTCCAGTCAAGGTTTCAACAGATCTTTCAAAGTTCAGTTAACCTGGGGCAGTCCAGTCAAGATTTCAAGAAATCTCTCAATTCGCAGAGTAATCTGATTCAAGACTCCTTCATCATCACTTGGGGCATTCAAATGTCAAAAGTGTTCAACAATTCCTTCATCACCTGTTGGAAGATGCAGTTTTACACGGACTCATCATGAAGCAACCCTACACAGGTTCCTTCTCAAAATCCAAGATGCAGTTTTACACGGACTCATCATCAGGCAACCCTACACAGGTTCCTTCTCAAAATCCAAGATGCAGTTTTACACGGACTCATCATCAGGAAACCCTACACCGGTTCCTTCTCAAAACCAGATGCAGTTTTACACTGACTCATCATCAGGAAACCCTACACCGGTTCCTTCTCAAAACCAGATGCAGTTTTACACGGACTCATCATCAGGAAACCCTACACCGGTTCCTTCTCAAAACCAGATGCAGTTTTACACGAACTCATCATCAGGAAACCCTACACCGGTTCCTTCTCAAATTCAGATGCAGTTTTACACGGACTCATCATCAGGAAACCCTACACCGGTTCCTTCTCAAGTTCAGATGCAGTTTTACACGGACTCATCATCAGGAAACCCTACACCGGTTCCTTCTCAAATTCAGATGCAGTTTTACACGGACTCATCATCGGGAAACTCTACACCGGTTCCTTGTCAAATTCAGATGCAGTTTTACACAGACTCATCATCAGGAAACCCTACACCGGTTCCTTCTCAAATTCAGATGCAGTTTTACACAGACTCATCATCAGGAAACCCTACACCGGTTCCTTCTCAAATTCAGATGCAGTTTTACACGGATTCGTCATCAGGAAACCCTACACCGGTTCTTCTTCAAACCCAGATGCAGTTTTACACGGACTCATCATCAGGAAACCCTACACCGGTTCCTTCTCAAACTCAAAAGATTCTTGCAATCCCTAGCCAGAGAATATTCCAGAATCTAATTCCCCTCAGAGTCAAGATTCAAAATCCCCAGCGGAGCTAAAACTTCCAACTATCAATCCCCAAGCAGAGTGAAGACTCTCATTCTCAAGTTCCTCACAGGATATTCGAATATTCCTCAGTGAAGATCTTCTCAAGACAGGAATCCCCAGTAGATTGGCATACAACCCAAGCTTCTGATTCCCCAACAGTGGTCCCAGGACTTCTCATTTTCAGAGATCAAAATATTCTTGCCCTCCCCAGCAGCAGCCAAGGATTTATTTTCCCCGGCAGCAGTCAAGATTCTTTTGTCTCCAGCCATCCTGGATTCATCTATCCTCAGCAAGACAGCTCATCAGCTTACATGCGCATTCATCACATTCATATCATAAACATTGATATAACATACATTGCATCACGCATCATGACATTACATACAACTAACTCTTTACCTTTTCAGGTAAGATCAGTCGACAGACAAAGATCATCATCTTCCGAGATTCTTTCTAGAAATAGTTCATATGTGACCCAGACATGGCGACATTCTGATACTTATTCCAGATTCATCCAGAGATAGTTCAGATTGACCCAGACACGGAGACATTCTGATACTTATTCTAGATTCATCCAGATGCAGTTTTACACGGACTCATCATCAGGAAACCCTACACCGGTTCCTTCTCCACTTCAAGACTTTTGAAAACTGTTTACGGACGCTTCCCAACAACGGATGCTGCTCTATTGCTTATTCAACTTCCTGACTTCTGAAAATAGTTTACGGATTCTTCCCAACAACGGATGTTAATCTATCGCTTGTTCAGATTCTTCTCAACTTTTGAAAACAGTTTACGGACGCCTCCCAACAACGGATGCTACTCTATTGCTTATTAAACTCCAACTCCTGAAAACAGTTTACGGATTCTCCAAACATGGATGTCAATCGATTGCTTGTTCAGACCCCCAGTTCAGAGATGTTCCAAAACATGGATGCCTTTCTGATACCGTCCACTCACCAATGACATATAGTTCAACAATCACCTTCAGATGGCATTTATAAGCCCATCCTCCTCCAGACATTTCCAGATGGCATCTTTAAGCCCATCCTCCTACCAGCAATTCCCAGATGGCATCTTTAAGCCCATCCCCCGACAAGATTCTATCACATCCCTAGATGGCATCTTTAAGCCCATCACCAAATGGCATCTTTAAGCCCATTCCCTCTACCATCACATCACCTAGTGCAAATTTTTTGGGCACTATAGTGTCCAATCTCCTTTTACCCTCGAGTCGCGAAAGGCAAATTTGCCAATCTAACTCTTCAGGTTCAAGAAGATTGAACAGGGGCAACTGTTGTACCCCAAAATTTACCCTCCTCTTTTTCCACAAGAAATCACAGCTTCGGGCTTTTCCTGATTTTTTTAGACTGGCTCAAGAATCGGTCAAACAGACTTTTCTCGTCAGTCAGACAAAATTTAGGGTTTTCATGGTTCTGGAACAGTTCAAGAAGATTGCTAGGGTTTTGTTTGAGTTTGGCTCAGGTTTTGATTAGGGGGACGCTTCTCTGACATTTAATCAAGAACTAGGGTTTGGGCGCGCAGAAGGAATTAATCCTACAGTTCTTTTCAGTTTACTCTGAGGTTTGGATTGAGGCATTTGAATCAAGAACTTGCAGTATTTTGTTTAATCAGTAAAGGCTAAGGCATTTGATTTGAGATGAGATAAAAGATGAGGTACTTAAATTGAGAATCTGCAGTGTTTGATTTAATCAGTAAAAAGATAAGTATCTGGATATTGGTTTGATTAACTATGCATTGTTTAATTGGAGCGCCAGGTTTATTATTGATTCATGCTAAATGGCAAGACCACATTGTTTATTAATTATTTTTCTAAGTCAGAATAATTGGATACTTCCAGTTATTTTAATTTAAGAAATTCAAATAATTAAATGGACAGTAAATTGAAAGAGGAATTAACTGATAAAAGGATGTTTATTCACTTTGAATTGTTTGTTACAGATATTATTTAAATACTGTTAAATTTATTTACAATTATTTACATTAATATTATTACAAATAATTAAAATTGAAATAAAGCTATGTCCTAAATGTTTTGAAATCTTCATCTTCTATCCAATGCTCCTTTGCTCAATTATCTTTACCTGCAAAAAGAAAAGAAAAGAAATCAAAAGCAGATAAAATAAAAGAGCAGAGACCGTTAAAAAGGTCATCATTAAAAGCAACTGGCCGGAATCAGTTTTCCCTCTCTGCAAATCACAAGATTTCTCTTGGTTCACAAAGAGGGATGGAATGTATTGCAATTAAAGAATGAAATGCACAAATTTATAATATTGCACAAATTCAAAGTTTGTAAAAAGCTGCATAATTCCAAAAGTTTCCAAACAGCATGTCCTTAAGGCAAACTGAACTAGGCCTAACCAAATCAAAAAGGCAAACTGAAAGTTCCAGTTTCAAACTGTCCATAAGCTACCAAAGAGCTATCAAAAGGCTATTCAAGGCTGTCAAAGAAGTACACAAAGATGCAGAAAATCTGGAAAAGGAGATAAAAGTATGCAGAGCTAAACAAATATTGCAAGCAATGTTCAAATGCTTCATTTCCCAAGCCAGTGCTTTTTCAGAATAGTACATCATAAGTAATAAAAAATGCTTCAATCTTTCAAGAGAGAGAGAGAGAGAAAGAAGAAAGGCTTACAGGGCTGAGGCTTAAGGAATATAAAAACAAAACTGTTATAGAACAGTAGGAGGAGGGCAGAAAAATACTAAAGTAACACAACTGTGTAAAACATTCAAAAGCCATCAGCCTGCCTCCAAACAGTATCAACAAACATCCTGCATAAAACCTTAAAACAGAAACAGCCAAACCTTGAAGTCTTAGTCCTAAACCTGCATTCAAAGCCTTAAGCCTTTAACCTGATTCAGGCAAACCTAAAGCATCAAGCTTCAAGCCCTAGCCTGTAATCATTCAAAGCCTTTAACATCATAAGCCTTACCAAACACATAACTCACAAATCAACATCAACCTTTCAATAACCATTTAAAGCTCAAGCCAACCTGCATAAGTTATCCACACCAAACCAGAAGCCATCAAACACAAACAAGCTTACAGCCTGCTGAAGCCCAAGCCACAAGCACATAACCTGTCAAGACCATAAGCCTTAAACCATTTCAAACCCAACCTGTCAAAGCAAGCCTAAACCCGTCTCTAACCTAACAGCCATACAAGCCAAACCTTGAAACCTTTCACAATCAAAACAACAAACCGTGTCCAAACAAACCCTCAGAGATAACCTCATCATAGGGGCAAGCATACAAGGAAACTCAAGCATACAAGGCAACTCAAGCATATCAAGCAAAATCAGCATATCAAGCAATCAAATATTCAGAGGCAACAGAAACAGGCAAAAGAGAAGAAGAAAAGAAAGTTGTGCTTGGGTTCTCAGGTTATCATCATAGAACCCTAAAAAGACAAAGGCATTAGACATAACAGGAAGAGAAAGCTCGCGCATCACGTTCCTCCGCCCTTGGCCGCCTGAAGCGCCTCCAAGTCCACCGTCCTCCTTCAACAAAGGTAGTATAATTTCTCCTCCTTTTCATGTGCCTCAAATCAGAACACAAATAACAATGTATAATCAGAATACAAAAGTAACGCATGCAAAGCTTAAAACCCTAAAGTTAAAAAACGAAATCATTACCTTTGTACAACATCACTGAGTAATCCACGCGAGGAGGAGGACAGACGGTGGCGCTGGTTGGCCTTAGGCGAAGAGTAAGCTGTTCAGAAGCATGGCTTGAGAAAGAATGGAGGAAACGAAGTGAAGACGAAGAAGAGCGCCGCTCTGTAAAACTCTGAAACCCTAAATCCCAAATGAACACAAACATTGAAAACCCTTGCAAAACATTTGTCAAACTTGCCTTGGGCCTTGCCCTTTCTAAAACGCTTAAGCCCATTAAACGCTGGTGCACCCCCCCCCCCCCCTTTTGATTATAGTTTCAAATTCTGTCTTGGGCCAGAACAAAACCCTTTAAAGCCCATTCCATTTTCTTTAACTAAAACTATTATTCTTTTTATCACACTATACCTTTTATACTAATCTTATTTTTTTACATTAAATTTTATTAACCATACCTTTTTTTTATTATACTAAATACATGAATATTAGATATTATTAAGTTTAAACTTTTTTCTTTATTTCTTTTTATTTTTAAAACTTTTTATTTAAATGTAAACCTTGTATAAAACATTTATAGAAAATACATATAAAATAGATTTTTTAAGTTGAATATTTTTTTTTTAACTAAAACTTTTGTACATAAAATACTAACTAAAAATACATAAAACATTAATTTTTCTTAAAACATTTCTTTTTTCTTTAATTAAAAGTTTGTACATATTTACAAAAAATACAAAATAAATAAATAATACTTAATTTTTCATTAAGTTAACATTTTTCGCACTTATAAATAAATCTCATACACTTACACAAATACATTGATACATTTACATTATACATTTGCTTATTCTTGTACATTTGATACATATTACATTTGTGATCAATTCGATTTGGTTGTAAATTTATTTGGACACTATTCTCCTATTAAGTCTCATCCCCATTTGTAAATAATTGTACCCCCACTCCCGGATACTTATTTGTAATAGCGTAGACTTTAAATTCCCGCAATTTATCGCTTTCAAATATACCATGGTTAGACCTAGGGTTTGCATGTACATAAAATCAAACGCTAGATAACCTAATACAAAGACAAATGCATGAAATCAATACATTATTCACACTTGCACCCCTAGGGTAATCCCGCTTGTTGCCTTCCAAAATGGGCCATGCTTGCACGTTGAGTTTCTTTGGCAAAATAAAATAATTCAAATGATCATAGTCCATCGATGACGCTTTCGAAAGTTGCCTAAAAATGATCAAGTCCCTTAAAGGAAAATTGCCAAAGACACTTGGCACCATTGCAATCATGGTCTAAACGATGACCCGCGCCTGTCCCGTTAACATCCTAACGCAAGATTACCCACCAAATACAATGGTGGAACAAAATTGTTAAAAGGTTTAAAACATGAGAAAAATCTTTGAGTAAATTTAGGGGTAGACAACTCTTAGTTACTTGATCACACTTGCAAAACACACTTGCCTACTTTTCAAAACCACACTCCACAAACACTTTCAAAACAAACTTCCAAAAACATTTGAAACATCTTTTCGAAAAGATACACACCTTTGTATATACTCAAACACGAGTCATTATAATGGTTTCCTAGACAATGCCTCTTTTTCAAAACATTTTCAAAACATACACACACACACACCACAATTTCAAGCAATTGAAAATCAAAGGCAAGTGATCTAAAACAAGTAACTAAGAGCCCATGGAAAACCATGGATGAAAAGGATGCTAATACCTTCCCTTTTCATAATCTACCCCCCGAACCCACGAAACATCTCAAAAGGTTTTTCCTGTGCTTTTTAACCTTTCCTTTAGGATAAAATAAAAAGTCGGTGGCGACTCTTGCTAAACCGAACAAGTGCGAATACAAACGCAAAACTCAAGTCAGTTCTCCCACCGTATCACAAGATGCCATTTGGAGATTTTTGGCGGGAGGAATGGCTTAAAGATGCCATGTGCAGGAGTGTCGATCGCATAAGAGATTCCTTAGCGAGAGCTTGTATACCTGTTGTTGTGGAAGATTCTGCTTGGGGAAGTCTGATCTTTGCTGAGATTTAGGAACTTGCTTGTACTTCAACTGAGAGAACATTTCTGCTGAGTTTTAAGAACTTGTCCGTAATTCAACTGAGGGGGAAACATCTTCATCGAGATTTAGGAACTGTCTGTAATTCAACCGAGGATAATTCTGTTGAGATTTAAGAACTCGTCCACACTTCGACCGAGGAAAATTGTCGAGATTTAGAACCTTATCTGTAATTCAACCGAGGATAATTCAGTTGAGATTTAAGAACCGGTCAGTACTTCGACTGAGGGAAACATCTTCATCAAGATTTAGGAACTGTCTGTAATTCAACCGAGGATAATTCTGTTGAGATTTAAGAACTCGTCCACACTTCGACGGAGGAAAATTGTCGAGATTTAGAACCTTATCTGTAATTCAACCGAGGATAATTCAGTTGAGATTTAAGAACCGGTCAGTACTTCGACTGAGGGAAACATCTTCATCGAGATTTAGGAACTGTCTGTAATTCAACCGAGGATAATTCTGTTGAGATTTAAGAACTCGACCACACTTCGACGGAGGAAAATTTTCGAGATTTAGAACCTTATCTGTAATTCAACCGAGGATAATTCAGTTGAGATTTAAGAACCGGTGAGTACTTCGACTGAGGGAAACATCTTCATCGATATTTAAGAACTGTCTGTAATTCAACCGAGGATAATTCTGTTGATATTTAGGAACTCGTCCACACTTCGACGGAGGAAAATTGTCGAGATTTAGAACCTTCTCTGTAATTTAACCGAGGATAATTCAGTTGAGATTTAAGAACCGGTCAGTACTTCGACTGAGGGAAACATCTTCATCAAGATTTAGGAACTGTCTGTAATTCAACCAAGGATAATTCTGTTGAGATTTAAGAACTCGTCCACACTTCGACGGAGGAAAATTGTCGAGATTTAGAACCTTATCTGTAATTCAACCGAGGATAATTCAGTTGAGATTTAAGAACCGGTCAGTACTTCGACTGAGGGAAACATCTTCATCAAGATTTAGGAACTGTCTGTAATTCAACCGAGGATAATTCTGTTGAGATTTAAGAACTCGTCCACACTTCGACGGAGGAAAATTGTCGAGATTTAGAACCTTATCTGTAATTCAACCGAGGATAATTCAGTTGAGATTTAAGAACCGGTCAGTACTTCGACTGAGGGAAACATCTTCATCGAGATTTAGGAACTGTCTGTAATTCAACCGAGGATAATTCTGTTGAGATTTAAGAACTCGACCACACTTCGACGGAGGAAAATTGTCGAGATTTAGAACCTTATCTGTAATTCAACTAGGGATAATTCAGTTGAGATTTAAGAACCGGTTAGTACTTCGACTGAGGGAAACATCTTCATCAAGATTTAGGAACTGTCTGTAATTCAACCGAGGATAATTCTGTTGAGATTTAAGAACTCGTCCACACTTCGACGGAAGAAAATTGTCGAGATTTAGAACCTTATCTGTAATTCAACCGAGGATAATTCAGTTGAGATTTACGAACCGGTCAGTACTTCGACTGAGGGAAACATCTTCATCGAGATTTAGGAACTGTCTGTAATTCAACCGAGGATAATTCTGTTGAGATTTAAGAACTCGTCCACACTTCGACGGAGGAAAATTGTCGAGATTTAGAACCTTATCTGTAATTCAACCGAGGATAATTCAGTTGAGATTTAAGAACCGGTCAGTACTTCGACTGAGGGAAACATCTTCATCGAGATTTAGGAACTGTCTGTAATTCAACCGAGGATAATTCTGTTGAGATTTAAGAACTCGTCTACACTTCGAAGGAGGAAAATTGTCGAGATTTAGAACCTTATCTGTAATTCAACCGAGGATTATTCAGTTGAGATTTAAGAACCGGTCAGTACTTCGACTGAGGGAAACATCTTCATCGAGATTTAGGAACTGTCTGTAATTCAACCGAGGATAATTCTGTTGAGATTTAAAAACTCGTCCACACTTCGACGGAGGAAAATTGTCGAGATTTAGAACCTTATCTGTAATTCAACCGAGGATAATTCAGTTGAGATTTAAGAACCGGTCAGTACTTTGACTGAGGGAAACATCTTCATCGAGATTTAGGAACTGTCTGTAATTCAACCGAGGATAATTCTGTTGAGATTTAAGAACTCGTCCACACTTCGACGGAGGAAGATTTTCGAGATTTAGAACCTTAGCTGTAATTCAACCGAGGATAATTCAGTTGAGATTTAAGAACCGGTCAGTACTTCGACTGAGGGAAACATCTTCATCGAGATTTAGGAACTGTATGTAATTCAACCGAGGATAATTTTGTTGAGATTTAAGAACTCATCCACACTTCGACGGAGGAAAATTGTCGAGATTTAGAACCTTATCTGTAATTCAACCAAGGATAATTCAGTTGAGATTTAAGAACTGGTCCGTACTTCGACTGAGGTAAAAGCTTCATAGCTTTTGATTTTTATGAGAATTTAACCGTATCCTTCCTGAAAAGTAAAGGTTAGTTGTATGTAATGCATGATATGTATCAAACAATGATGTTCTCAAAATAAATGAGATTTGTGTTGTATGATGCGTATATGCGCGTGTCATGATGTATATAATGTTTTTAGCTGGGAAAATAAATCCCGGATAGATGCTGGAGAAAAAGAGTTGAAATCTTTGTTTTCCGTTGGGGATGGCGAACAAAGACGACTGTGAGAATAAACCTGCAGGAGAGGATAACTCTGCTGGGGGAATAAACTGATGAGGAGATTATTCTGTGGGGAAGAGATGCTCTACTGAGGATTCCACCGATAAATTCCGCTGGGGACAAATTACTGTTGCTGGTGATACTGAATCCTTTTGGGGATTGACTTCTTATTTGTGAAAAGAAAGAACTTCGCTGGGGATGACCTTTCAGTTGCGACTTCACTGGGGATAACCTTTTAGACTCTTATGTGGATAATCCTTTGAACTTGCTGGGGACAATCTTCCGAAGTTTACTGGGAATGATTCTCCAAATTCCACTGGGGAAGTTTTTTCAGACTGCGCTGGGAAAAATTTCAAACTCCACTGGGGGATATTTTGTATTTTGCCAGGGAATACTCTTATACTCCACTGGGGAATATTAAGACCTTTCAGTGTTGATGGTAGATAAACCCTGCTTGGGGAGAATATTATCGATTCATTCACATTTGCAAGTCTCAGTTTGGGAGAGTTAACATTACCGTTTTATTCTGCGGGGAGTGAATGCACCATAGCCATATTCTTCAGCTGAATCTACCTTTGTACCTGGTGGATAGAGTAACCGTAGAGCTTGGACAAATCTTATTTTCCCCTGTTTCTGATATTACCAGTAATCGTCTTTTGTCTCGCATGTACATATTCATGAGAAGCAATTAATGTCAAATGCATATATCAAAATGAAAATTGGACGTTCTTTATAAAACAAAACAGAAAAAAGGAAAAACAGTTGAAATTTCTCTGAAAATGAATTGTATTGATTTTGATGTTTGGCCTGTAAATAGGCATTTTTGTACAAGAGGCTGACGTCCTGGTAAGAGAATGCCGCCGAACAATAGGGTTTATACAATTTGTAATAAACAAAGAAAAACAGCTATGTGAATAATCCCACTGGGTTCCAACTCTGCTATTTCCCTTATGTCCTCGAGCATCTCATCACTTTGCTACTTGGTTAAAGGTAGATCAGATTGATTAATGCCATCCGAGCTTGATAGTCGATACCGAAGTCTGGTTGCAAGGTGATCCAATGAGACATAGTGTTACGCTTTGATCCCTAATTTTTTCCTGGACCGCCCTTTCGGGTTTTCAGTCCACCGGGATACCCTTTTTTGCCCAAGCCGCCTTTTCAGGTTTTCGACTTGCCGGGTGTACAGATTTTTTCATTTTCATCCCTTATTTTTTCCCGAACCCTTTTGGTTCGCCGGGAAGCCCTTATTTTTTCCTAGGCCAGTAAACCTAGCGGGTCTTTGATTATGCATAGTATTTTTTCACTATGTATGCATTGACGGGGCGAGGAAGGTCGTCACCATCCATGGTGGTTAGAATCATAGCTCCTCCTGAGAAAAATGTTTTTGACCACAAATGGCCCTTCGTAAGTAGGGGTCCATTTGCCTCTAGGATCACCTTGAGGTAAGATAATGCACTTGATAACCAGGTCCCCAACTTGATACTCTTGTCGTCTGACTTTCTTGTTAAATGCCCTGATCATCCGCTTTTGATACGACTGACCATGACAAATAGCAGTAAGTCTCTTTTCGTCGATTAAGTTCAGCTGATCAAGCCGGGTCTGAATCCAGTCATCTTCTCTCAAACCTGCTTTTATAATAATCCAAAGAGAGGGTATCTGAACTTCAATGGGCAAGACGGCCTCCATGGCATAAACTAAGGAATAGGGTGTTGCCCCTGTTGACGTCCGCGCTTAAGTACGGTACCCATGAAGAGCAAATGGTAACATCTCGTGCCAGTCTTTGTATGTCACAATCATCTTCTGCACAATCTTCTTAATGTTCTTATTAGCCGCTTCTACGGCCCCATTCATCTTCGGCCGGTAGGGAGAAGAGTTGTGATGTTGTATCTTGAACTGCTTGCAGAGCTCGATGATCATCTTATTGTTGAGATTTTCACCATTGTTTGTAATAATCCTTTCTGGTACACCATATCAACAGATCAGGTTGTGCCGACTGAATCATGCTACGACGCTCTTGGTCACTGTAGCAAAGGAAGATGCTTCAACCCACTTCGTAAAGTAATCAATAGCTACCAGGATGAAATGATGCTCGTTAGATGCTGTAGGTCTGATCTCGCCGATCATGTCAATGCCCCAAATTGTAAAAGGCCAAGGCGCTGTCAAGATTTTCAAAGGTACTGGAGGTATATGCACCTTATTAGCATAGACTTGGCACTTGTGACAGGTCCGAGAATGCTGATAACAGCCGGCTTCCGTTGTGGTTCAATAATATCCTGCCCGAAGGATTTTCTTTACCATGGTGTGTCCACTAGAATGAGTTCTGAAAGTACCTTCATGTAACTCTATCATGATCCTTTCTGCTTCGTTCTTATCCACACAACGCAGTAAGGTCGAATCATGGTTACGCTTGTAAAGGATGTCATTACTGATGAAAAACTTCGCCACGAACCTCCTCAGAAACTTATTGTCATTAACAGATGCACCCTCAGAGTATTCTTGAGCCTCAAGATACCTTTTCACCTCATGAAACCAGGGTTTATCTGCTACCTCTACAGTCTCAATGTTGTAACAATGTGCAGGTTCGTCCAACCTTTCAATGGTAATCTGGGGAGCCTCGTTGTCCCAATTGACTTTGAACATAGAAGACATCGTAGCCAGCGCGTCCGCTAACTGATTCTCCTCTCTAGGGAAGTGTTCAAAAGTTATCTCCTCAAAATGTGGAAGCAACGTAAATACATACTCTTTGTAAGGAATAAGATTAGGGTGTTTCGTATCCCACTCACCTTTGATCTGACTGATTACGAGAGCGGAATCTCTGAAGACACTCAGAAACTTAATCCTTAGGTCAATTTCTGCTCGAAGACCCATAATGCATGCTTCATACTCCACCATGTTGTTGGTGCAGTTGAAACATAGTCGGGCGGTAAACGAAGTATGAGAGCCTTTAGGAGATATGATCACGGTGCCGATGCAATTACCCAAAGCATTCGAAGCTCCATCAAAGTACATAGACCATCAGGATCCCTCCTCAGGTCCTTCATCCGGTCCAAGTGTTTCACAGTAGGTCACTATCATGATATTCTCATCCGAAAATTCAAAGTTCATAGACTGGTAATCATCCACTGCCTGATGTGCCAAATGGTCTGCCAACACACTTCCCTTGATTGCCTTTTGGGTCGTCTATTGGATGTCATACTCAGTCAAGATCACCTTCCATCTTGTTATTCTTCCGGACAAGGCAGGCTTCTTGAAAATATACTTGATTGGATCCATCTTTGATATCAATAGAATAGTGTGAGTCAACATATACTGTCTCACCCGGCGAGCAGCCCATGCCAAAGCACAACAAGTTTTCTCGAGCAACGAGTATCAGGTCTCACAGTCGGTAAACTTTTTGCTAAGGTAATAAATAGCATGCTCTTTTCTGCCAGACTCGTCATTCTGCCCCAGCACACACCCCATCGAATTGTCGAGTATTGTCTAGTATAAGATCAAAGGTCTCCCTTCAAATGGAGGCATCAGAATAGGTGGATCTTGGAGATATTCTTTGATCCTTTCGAAAGCGGCCTGAAATTCATCATTCCATCTTACCACTTGATCTTTCTTCAGTAATTTGAAGATTGGCTCACAAGTAGCAGTCAGGTGCGAGATGAATCGGGCAATATAGTTAAGACGTCCCAGAAAGCCTCTGACTTCTTTTTCTGTTCGGGGAGCTGGCATTTCCTGTATAGCCTTCACCTTTGTAGGATCCACTTGAATACCTTTATCACTTACGACGAAACCCAACAGCTTACCAGATCTCACCTCGAAGGTGCACTTGTTCGGGTTTAACCTCAGCTTGTATAACTTCAACCTGTCAAATAACTTCTGAAGATGGTCAAGATGATCTTCTTCAGTCTGGGATCTCGCAATCATGTTGTTGACGTATACCTCAATCTCATGATGGATCATGTCATGGAACAAAGCGCCCATGGCGCATTGATACGTTTCCCCAGCATTCTTCAATCCGAAGGGCATGACTTTGTAGCAAAAGGTACCTCATTGAGTAACAAAGGTTGTCTTCTCCATATCCTCGGGAGCCATTTTAATCTGATTATAACCGGAGAAACCATCCATAAAGGAGAAGACTTTATGCTGAGCGGTGTTGTCAACCAGAACGTCGATATGAGGCAGAGGGAAATCATCCTTGGGGCTTTCCCTGTTCAGATCCCTATAGTCAACACACATCCGAACCTTACCATCCTTCTTTGGCACAGGAACCACGTTGTCCACCCACTGAGGGTAAGAAGTAACGGCTAGAAAACCAGCGTCAAACTGTTTCATAACTTCAGCCTTGATTTTCTCAGACATCTCTGGGCATATTCTGCGAACTTTATGTTTTAATGGAGGACTGTCTTCCTTGGTAGGCAATCGGTGAACCACAATATCGGTATCCAACTCAGGCATATCTTCATAAGACCTGGCAAAGATCTCAACGTAGTCACGCAGCATCTGAATTAATCGTTGCTTAACACTCGCTTCCAGATTTGCACCGATCTTGACCTCTTTCTTGTCTACCTCTGTACCCAGATTTATTGTTTCCACTGGCTCTTCATGTGGCTGTATGGCCCTATTGTACCCCAAAATTTTCCCTCTCAAGTTTGCTCAAGAGTTGGACAGACAAGCTATCTCCTAAGGCAGTCTACCCCAAATTAGGGTTTTGTGTTGCATCAAGATCCTTGAATCCAAATGACCTCAAGTGCTCCCTAATGTCCTAATATGCTCTCAAGATCATCCATGCCAAATTTCAAGCCTTGCAGAGGAAGTTTGCCTAGTTAATTGCTCAAGGGTCCAAAAATCGACTGTGCTAGGGCAAAAGTCAACTGTGACCTACAAACAGTCAAACTTCAAGATTTTTTGTCAACATTCTCATTTTGAAGTATACTTCATCATTTTATCAAGGGTTGATCATGATTCATCAAGGATTGCTCAAAATTCATCAAGACTCAAAAGTTGCTAAATTAGGGTTTTGCAGGAAAAGTCAACTCAACTTTGACCAAACATAACTTTCTCATACTTTATGATAAATGACCCATCAAAAGCTCATTTTGAAGAGGATGCAATTTCCTACAATACATCTTCAGACCCCAAGATCAAAAAATGCACTCACAAGAAGTTATAAATTTGGACATTATAGGTCATTTTTGAAAGTCAACAAAAAAAACCTTTTTTGCCAAAGCTTATAACTTGAGCATGGAATATCAAAATGAGATGAGACCAAAAGGGTTGGTTAGAGGACATCCCAAGATTTCCAAAAAGTCCAAGAACACTTCCAAAAGTTCAAAATTGAAGAAGTTATGCATTGTTGAAGTTGGACTTTTTTGCAAAATTGCCAAAAGCCAACTATCCCCAAAACATAAAATTTTGTCAAATGGGCCCATTCTTTTCCACTTGATTTGAGTTTGCATGATTGCCAACGTGTCCTAGCTTCAGCCATGAGCCCATATTTTATTTTTATTATTTAATTTGATTTTTAATTGAATTTATTCATTTTAAATCAAATAAAATCATACAAAATCCAATACTTTGATAACACAAGATCTTTTGGCTATTTCAGGTTTTGATTACCATCATTAACATCATCAAAATCGAATCAAACCAAATCATGTGCAAAAAGATTGAGATTAGGAAAAATTGGCAAGTTTGTAAAGGGAGATAAAATCAAATATGCAAGCATTGATAGGAGAAGATTTGGATCAATTTTGTTGAACTAATACAAAGCACATTACATAAGCAAGCCAAGGGATACGAAATCAGGGTTGACAAGTGCAGAGAGAGGCAGAACAAAAGTTGAAAAATTCACAAAAAAGCTTGAGATCAAAATCATAGTTAGAGGTGTTTTCAAAAGCTGAGACATATCTCAATTGATTCTTGGGTGTTCACTCAAGCTACCTGGATCAAAACCAAGCATCTTCAGACTCCATAACACGCTGTAAGTGTCACGAAACATACCTCTGTTCTTGAAATCAAAACTCACCATTCTTGCATCCATTGAATGAAATAAATGCATATTTGTAATCCTCACATCATTTGTAAACTTTTGGCATCATTTAATTTCGTTTATGTAACCTGTAATGCAAAACGCCATAGCTAGGGTTCTTGGAAGCGTTTTTGGGGTTTTCTATTTCAGGAACAATTGATCCACAAGAAGGGCATGGTTTTGATCAGGAAGCCAGGACAAGTCAAACCATGTTCTTGGAATGGATTTATATGACCTAGAAAAGATTTTTGAATAGGCCTGCGTTTTTAGCTGCGGATTGAAATCCGCAGGTATTTTTGTGCAGATTCCAGGACAGAGACGATGAGGTGTCCCCTGCCCATTGGCCCTTTCAAACCACGCGCGCGTTTTTATTTTTGTTCTGGCCATTAACTTTGTTTTATTATATTATTGTTTATTCATATTATACTAACAAACATAACAACATGGTGTAGTGGCAAGCGTGCAAAGAATTATCCTTCAGGACCTGGGTTCGAATCCCAGGTCACCCACTTCCTTAATAATTTCGTTTTTCAGATGATCATATGCATACTCAAGTGTACAGCCCACCATGGTCCTTCATCCACTCAAACGCCAGATGGCCAAAGGCCAGATCTTGTGGTTTAAAGCTGATGGTCCACCAAGGCGCCAGTCAATGCATAAGCGCCAGATTCAAAAAGTCAAAGAGGCCAGCACTAATGGGCCTTCCAATTGCTATTCATACTCCCAAATTCAGGCCCAACCTCTCTCTTCTACTTTTATTTATTTTGTTTTATTAATTGTTTTAATTGTTTTATTTAATTTCCAACCAATCAAAATTCAGTGTTTTATCAAATAAAAATCACAAAAAAAAACATTTTTATTTCAAATCAAATTTTAAACTTTTATTTTCTTAATAAATTCATTAATTAATTAGGTCTTAATTCTAGAATAATTTTAACTTATTTTGCAAATAATTAAAATTAATTAGGTTTTAATTACTAATTCAATTAATTTTATTTTTCTTTCTTAAAATAATAAAAAACTCAAAAAATAATTTATTTTTATTTTTATTTATTTAATTTAATTTAGTAATTAATTTAGGTAATTTCTTTCTTAAAATAAAAACCATAAAAAGATGTTTTCTTTAATCAAAAGGGTCAAAACCCTAATCATGCGCTCGATTTAATTTCCCGCACGCGTTACTTATTTTTATCCAATAATGTACCTGCTTCTGGATTGTAATAGTAATTAGGACTTTTATTTATTTTTATCGCTTTATTTATTTTCAAAGGGTTTGTCTTTGGCGATGTAAATACTCGACGCCTTGTAATTTAAATTCCGCATTTTATTTCTGCAAATTATAATTGTTAGATGTTTGATAATAGGGTTGCATGACAAGACTGAATGTTTTAACCTAAAATCAAATTAGATCACCTTTAACATGTACAAAGATAAAAATAAACTGAAAACGACACACTCGCACATGCGCACTCTTAGGGTACACCCCACTTGGTTGCCTTCGTACACGGTCATTGAGTATAGGTCGCTTTAGAGGTCACCCTCTTGTCTAAAAGATCATAGTCGCCTCGAAATGGTTTCCTCGGATATTGTTGCCTCAAACAAATGATCTAAGACATTAGGGTTACCACTAAGACGTCCTAACATTGCTTTAGTGACCGTATGTCCCTCATTCGAATTGATCCTTAAACTCTAACGACGATGCTACCTACTCATCAATGGTGGGATAGCATTGCCTAAAGGACATTAGCATAGAACGATTCCTTTTTCGAGTAGGTAGATGGTTCTTAAGATACTTTCTCTTTCAAAAAACAAAAACTTTTCACACTTACACTCCTTTTTGAACAAAGTTTTCAAAAACACTTCATACGCTCTTGAGTACAGAAGCAAGAGTTAAATCGAAGTTTCCAAACAAAAACTTTTTCAAACCCACAAGCACAAAGAAAGCAATTTTGAAAATAGTTGAGCAAGTACCTAAGAGCCCGTGGAGAACCACAGATAGAAAGGGTGCTAATACCTTCCCTTTCTATAATCTACCCCCCGAACCCGAGAAATATCTCGAAAAAGGAATTTTTCTGTGCTTTTTTCCTTTCCTTGTTGGATGAAATAAAAGTTGGTGGCGACTCTTGCTTACAACGACATTTTGGAAAAACAAACGCAAAACGCAAACCAGCATTAAAAAAAACAGTCAGTTCTTCCCACCGTATCACATGCCCTCTCTTCCTGAAGTAAGAGTCTAGCAAGTTCACCAGGCACTTCGCAATCATCTTCACCTTCGTCTTCGGCTAAGTTGATCGGACTTTCGAAGTCATAACCGCCAGTAGCAGAGTCGTTATCAGTGGGATCCAGAGTGGATGTGGACCTGTATATTTGAGTGTGTGTAAAATAGTTATTTTGCAATGTAAAAAGAAAAACAAAGAGCGCAAAATTTGAAATGCAAGAAACGTCCAATGCTTTTATTAATGATATATGTAGATGACACACATAAAGCCCTCACAAATGAAGCCACGGTTCCCCGGGTAAGACATCGGGCCATAAAGTTTAAGACATTGTCTGTTACAAATACAAAACAAAAGTCTCATTACTGGGTAATAAAAGAAATTGGGACGAAGTCCTTTGCCATCCAATTGCTTAATCCACCTCCGGTAGTTGGGTAGATCCAACTGTCAAACTCAGACTCTTCAACATCATCTTCAATGGCGTTTACTCCTGAATTGCTGATAAACAGTGGAGGTCTTCCGATTCGTGCACTCCGAACAGCCCTTTGAGCTTCTGCAGTGAAACCCAAACCAAACTTGTTATTCTTATGTGCAAAATCAGGGAGTTGGCCCCAATTTGCACACCCACCTTTCTCAACAATAGCCCGAGCATCCTTGAAGGAAGCCATCTTCATTGGAGGATCTTCAATAATAGTTTCAGTTGATGCCAGCGTCTGGGGAACCTCTTCAAAATGTTGAAATGGGGTCTCAATGAACTCCCCGTCCATCTCTACATATCGGAAAGAGTTGAGATGGCTCACCATGTACTCCTCCTCCCCTCGTACCGTAACAATTTTCCCTTTGATTGGGTACTTCAGCATCTGGTGAAGCGTAGAGGTCACTACCCCAGCTTTGTGGATCCATAGTCGACCCAGCAAACAAGAATAGGATGGCCGAATGTCCATCACATAAAAAGTAGAAGCAAAGATCTGAGAACCAACCTTCACTGGAATATCCACTTCTCCATGTACCATTCTCTTGGACCCATTAAAGGCCCTAACAACAATGTTACTTGGCTTCAGCTTCAACCCCTCACAGTCTAACCGGTCTAAAGCTTTCTTAGGCAAAATGTTCAACGAAGACCCCGTATCCACCAATACATGAGCTAGAGTAGTGCCCCTGTATTCAATGGAGACATGCAGGGCGTCATTGTGATTCCTCCCCTTAGCAGGCAAGTTTGCGTCGGAGAAACCCAACCCATTATCCGTTGTCAGACTAGCCACATAATCTTTAAACTGATCAGTTGATGTTTCATGCGGCACATGTGCAATTTTCAGGAAAGCAATCAGAGCCTTGGCATGGGCTTCTGAGAATAGCAACAGAGACAACATAGAGATTTTAGACGGGGTTTGCCCCAGCTGTTCGACTACATTGTAGTCGCTCTTTTTGATGATCTTCAAAATTTCCTCCATCTCTTGTCTAGAGGCTTCAACAATAATTGTGTTCGGTGCCTCTGTCTGGGCAGGCTCATCAGTGTTCCCTTTGCCCCGAGTATCAGATGACTCGGCAACAGGGGTAAGAATTGGAACTTGAATAGGGACAGTAGCAGGTGCACTGGCAGGTGTAATAATAATAGGCTTCCGAACAGTTGGTGGAGAGATCTCAAGGGAGAAAAGCCTTCCGTTGCGGGTGACTTTGGCAGGTCCAACAATATTGCTGACGTCAGTATCAGCCTCTTCAGCACTCAAGTCTTGCTTAACTCCATGATAATATATGTCAGCCCCATAATTCCACGGGACAACTTTATCGGATGTATAGGGGATAGGCCCAGGAACAGTGATGATCAATGGTGCGATTCTTGGAACAGATGTAATTTTAACAGGCTTTCTCGAGGAAGCCTTGGAAGAATTGTCGAAAATTGTGATTATAGCAACTTCTTTAACAGGAACCAAAGGAACAACAGTCTTCTGAAACAAAATTTCTTTATTATCCATCAGGCGTTGGACACCTGACTTCAAAAGATGGCAACCGGTAGGTAGGACGACACATAGACGACAACCTTCGTCACAACCCAGAAATAAACCGACTAGAAAAAGGTTCTTCTTCATAGTCATTAAGGGAGTGACAATGTCTTTCACAGAAACCACAAACGAGTCTTCATCTATAGCATTCACTCCATGCTTGGGCATAGGAGCAGTCACAACATTAGGTCTTTCAGGCGCTTCGAACTCAATCTCCTTTGCATCAATCAAGTCCTGTACTTTATTCTTCAAAACCCAACAATCATTCGTATCGTGCCCCGGGCTATCAGAATGAAAAGCACAACGGGCGTTTGGATTGTACATGGGTGATGTTGTATTGGGATTCTTCGGGGCCTCCCTCGGAATCACCAAGTTGGTCTTCAATAACTGCGGCAGAATTTGGGATAAAGTCTTGATATAACCACCGCATTGACTGTTTGGTGGCGTTCAGGTCTATTATGGCTTTTCATGCTATAAACTGCGTCGGATTCCTTCTTAAAATTCTTCTTCTCAGTGCCTGATGAAGCACCCTTCTGTATCTTGCCAGATTTGATACCAGCCTCAATTCTTTCCCCAGTCATAATCAGCTCTGTAAACCCGGACGATGAACTTCCAATCATATGGTTGAAATACGGACCCGACAAGGTCCCCAGAAACATATCCACTAGCTCCCTATCAGCCAAGCGTGGTTCCACTTTCCCAGCAAGGTCCCTTCACTTATGAGCGTAATCTTTGAAACCTTCACCCGCACCTATGGACTTACCCTAGAGTTGGGTACGCGTGGGAGCAAGGTCGGCATTGTATTGGTACTGCTTGTAGAAAGCAGCAGCCAAGTCTTCCCAATTACGGATACTAGCTCCTTCCAGCTGGTAAAACCATTCAAGCTGAGTCCCTGAGAGACTGTCTTGAAAGAAGTGGATCCAGAGGTTCTTGTAAGCGGTGTACGGCTGAATCTTTCTAACGTACGAACGGAGGTGTAGGTTTGGGCGAGAAACCCCTTCGTACTTAGCAAAGGCTGGTGCTTTGAACTTGTGGGGAATCACCGCCCCAGATGACAGACCCAAATCACCAAAGCCCAGATCAGGCACTTTCTGAACTTCCATCGCACTCAATCGGTCTTCCAGTTGCTTATATATATCCTCAGCCGGAGGATACTGGTCTTCGTCAAAGTCAGTGTCGTTGTCTGAAACCACAAGGATAGGAGCCCTCCTTTATTCCTGATTATCTCCCCCTCCAGATGAGTGGGTCAAATTAACCTCTTCTCGCAAATCATTTCTGAATCTGCGACCCATATTAAATAGGACCGTCTTCTTCTTCTTCTTCTTCTCTTTCAAGATAAGGGCCTTCAGGTCTTGCTAACCCTTAGCCAGGTTCATGAACAATTCCTGGAACTGGGCGTTTTGAGCTTGCAGATCCTTGATTGCTTGTTCAGTTGATGTTTCAGAAGACATGATGCTGAAATAAACAGCGAAGAAGATAAGAAAACCTGTAAGGGTACCTGTCATGAGATTCATGGGAATGATATGCACATGATATGATTTCAAATACTTTAGGGATTCAAATTCGTAAACAAAAATGAAACACACTTTTATTAGATAAACTTGAAATTCAATTGTTCAACAGATGCCTTTAAGGCGTTACAAGAAAGAAAAACTAAAAAAGTAAATCAAAACTAGAAATAATAAAAAGACAATCAGTGCTCCCATGGTCGTTTCTTGTCGGTGCAGACATAGTCATTTAGGATCCGCTCGTTCTCCAGCTGCCTTGTCAACTTCTGCTCTTGCTCGTGATACTTTTCTCTATAAGTATCCCGCTCTTCTCTCAGTTGCATCCATGATCTCTTTAATGCCCCAATGTCAGTAGGCATTATTGGATGGAGGATGGTAGGAGGAACCCCTTCTTCGTCAGCAACCTCAACAATTATAGGCAAGACGACTTCATACGGAATTCTCAGCTTTTGGGCACGGATTAGAACCCATCGGAGATATGGCTCCATCGGAAGAGAAGTCTTTTCACCTAACTCGTGTGGATCAGACCTGTGTACCCTATCCCAAGCTCTTATGAATCTGCGGCGTTCCTCGTCACAATCCCCTTGGAAATCAAAGACAATACTCGGCATCAGCAACTCATGAGGTCCTTCCCTCCTAGCTCGCCCAAATTGACGTAAGGCCAAGCACGGGTTATAAGTGATTCCTCCATTGGTTCCTATCCGTGGAACATTGGGGTATTCCCCACAGCGATCAATAATAGCCACGTCTTCCATACCTTTGATAGTCCAAATGATGTCATTATGAGAGAGAGACATAATCCTATAGGCCCAGCCCATGCCTTCCTTGTTCTTCAAAACTGATTTGGGGAGGTGAGAAATAAACCACCTCGCCAGCAATGGCGCACAACACATAAGGGTTCCCCGTTTCCGAGTAGTACCGGCATAAAGAGAGTACAAAATGTCACACAAGAGAGTGGGCACAGGATTACCGGACATAAAAATATTCACTGCATTCATGTCGACGAAAGCATCTGAGTTAGGAAACAACACCAAACCATATATGAGAAGAGCCAGAATGTCTTCAAATGCCTGGAAGTCTAGACTGTCCCATAAATGATTAGCTTTACCAACCAAGAACTTAGTCAAAAATCCTTTTGTCCCACTTCTAGTCTCCCAATTAGACATTACCTCAGCCTTTGTCAGATGGAGGGCTGAAGCAATCTCTTATGGCCTAAGGATTTTCTCCCAACCTGTGAACGGGGTCTGCTCCGGAATAGAGATACCAAGTAGATCAGAGAACTCTTCCAAGGTGGGGACCAACTGGTAGTCTGGAAAAGTAAAGCAATGGTACAATGGATCAAAGAACTGGAGTAAGACACTCATCATATGTTCATCCATCTTAGAGGTGACCAAACCAAGAAGGTGCCCATGTCTTCTGATAAAGGAGGTAGTATCTGAAACCTTTGCAACCAATTCCTTAAGCTGAGTGGGAATCTGGACAAAGTTGATCCAAATAGTGTTTCTACGCATGGGTGCCATGACCTACAAAACAGAACAAAGATGAATCCCTCCTATCTTTGAAATAGGTTAGTCCAATGCAAAATGCATGCAATGTCATGATGTCATGATGTCATGATAGAAAACACACCACAAGTGTCCATAAATAGCAAACATGGTAAGGGCAAGCAAGTCACACAGATAGCCCTTAGATTTCAGGCTGGCAAGGAGCTTAGGTACTACCCTCTTTCAGTTTAGTTGGTTCAAACTTGTCCTAAAATAGTAATCGGGTTCTAGAGGATCTCAATATCACTGACCACCCTCGATCGATCATAATTCCAGTTTAGCAACCTTTTCTTGCAGTCAGAATCATCGCCAGAGTTTGGTCTCAATGAGTGTAGCATACTGTTACTGTTATATGGCCAAGTTGGTCAATTAAAGGTTCTAAGGTCAGTTGGTGCTCAATGACCCCTTAGCAGACCCATATTCTCCTCGTTGCGCCACAAGGGATATCGGTACATACTAAAGTGCCACACCAAAGTAGCTACTGCTTCAACCGTATTGGTTTACGCCGTACAGTTCCCTCACAGTTTATTGCTACTTACCTAAAGGGTATCCCCCAGATCCGGGTTAGGATCTATAGTAACTCCGATTCAAGCCCACAAAGATAAAGCATACAAGTCAAGCAATTGAAAACATTATGAACTATTCCTAAGGTACACCCCACTTATAAAATGTCCCCAGCAGAGTCGCCAGTTCTGTGATACGGTGGAAGAACTGACTATTTTTGAAATGCTGTTTTGCGTTTTGTGTTTTGTATTCGCAAAATGTCGCGGTAAGCAAGAGTCGCCATCGACTTTTATTTTATCCAACAAGGAAAGGAAAAAAGCACAGAAAAATTCCTTTTTTCGAGATTTTCTAGGTACGGGGGGTAGATTATAGAAAGGGAAGGTATTGACACCCTTTCTATTTGTGGTTATCCACGGGCTCTTAGTTACTTGCTCAATTGTTTTCAAAATGGTTTTCTTTGTGTTTGTGGGTTTTGAAAAAAAAATTTATTTGAAACTTCGATATAACTCTTGCTTCTGTCCTCAAGAGCGTATGAAGTGTTTTTTGAAAACTTTGATCAAAAAGTGTAAGTGTGAAATTTTTTTGTTTTTTTGAAAGAGCAAGTATCTAAGAACCATCTACCTACTCGAAAAAGGAATCGTTCTATGCTAATGTCCTTTAGACAATACTATCCCACTATTGATGAGTAGGTAACACCGTCGTTGGAGTTTGAGGGTCAATTCGAATGAGGGACATACGGTCACTAAAGCAATGTTAGGACACCTTAGCGGTAACCCTAATGTCTTAGATCATTTGTTTGAGGAAACAATATCTGAGGCAACCGTTTTGAGACGACTATGATCTTTTAGACAAGAGGGCGACCTCTAAAGCGACCTATATTCAATGACCGTGTACGAAGGCAACCAAGTGGGGTGTACCCTAAGAGTGCGCATGTGCGAGTGTGTTGATTTCAGTTATTTTTATTTTTGTACATGTTAAGAGTGATCTAAGTTGATTTTAAGATTAACATTCAGTCTTGTCATGCCAACCCTATTATCAAACATCTAGCAGTTATAATTTGCGGAAATAAAAATGCGGAATTTAAATTAAAGGCGACGTATTTACATCGCCAAAGACAAACTCATTTGAAAAAATAAATAAAGCGATAAAGATAAATAAAAATCCTATTTAACTATTACAATCCAGGAGCAGGTACATTATTGGATAAAAATTAAATTGCGGCGCAAAATTAAATCAGACGCATGATTAGGGTTTTGACCCTTTTGGTTAAAGAAGAAATCTTTTTTTGGTTTTTGTTGTTTTTATTTAAGGAAAAGAAATAAATCCTAAATTAATTGCTAAATTAAATTAAATTAATTAATTAATAAAAATAAATTATTTTTTGGAGTTTTTGATTATTTAGGAAAGAAATAATAATAATTAAATTAATGGTCAAAAACTAATTAAGTCTAATTGATTTTATTTATTTTACAAAATGAATTAAAACCTAATTAATTAATAAATTTATTAAGAAAAATAAAAGTTTAAAATTTGATTTGAAATAAAAAAAAAACATTTTTGTGTGATTTTGTTTAAAAGAGAATTTTATGATTGGTTAGAAATTAGTAAAAATAAAATAAAACAATTAATAAAACAAAATAAATAAATAAAAGAGAGAGGGGTAATAGGCCTGAATTTGTGGTGTGAGTAGCAATTATGAAGCCCAACATTCCTGGCCTTCTTTGACTTTCTCTGATCTGGTACATGTGCATTGACCAACGCTTCTATAGACCTTCAGACCCTGGCCACCAGATCTGGCCAATGGCCATCTGACTATTGAATGGACGAGGATGCATGGTAGGCTGCAAGCTAACACACGCATGGGAATACCTGAAAGAAAAAGTTATTAAGAAAGTGGGGGACCTGGGATTCGAACCCAGGTCCTGAAGGATACTCTCACGCTTGCTTTGCAACTACACCATGTTGATCTATTTGTTATATTAATACAAAACAATAATAATATAATAAAACAAAAATTATTGGTCAGAACAAAATATAAAATGCGCCAAATTTGAAAGAACCAATGGACGGGGGACACATCATCATCCCTGTCCTGAAACCTGTAAAAGAATACCTGCGGATTTGAATCCGTAGCTAAAAACGCAGGCCTATGCTAAAATCTTCTCTAGGCCATATAAATCCATTCCAAGAACATGGTTTGACTCGTCCTAGCTTCCTGATCAAAACCATGCCCTTCTTGTGTCTCAATTCTTCCTGAAATAAAAACACCCAAAAACTCCAAGCAAAACCTAGCTATGGTGAATTGCAATACAGACCATATAAATGAAATTAAATGATGCAAATAGCTTGGAAATGTTCTTATGATTACGAATATGTCAATAGTTTTCTCAAAAGATGCAAGAACAAGTCAAATCGATTTCAAGAACAAGGTTGTGTTTCGTGCGACTTACAGTGCGTTAGGGCGTCTGAAAATGCTTGCTCTGGATCCAGGTAGCTTGTGTGAATGGTCAGGAAGCGATTGAGACTACTCTTGTGTCCTGAAACGGCCTCTAGCTTGGAATTTGATCTCTGACTTTTTTGTGAATTTTCCAATTCTTGTTCTGCCTCTCTCTACACTTTCCAAACCTAATTTTCGTGTGCTTTTCTTCCTTATGTAATGCTCAGTGTATTAGGGTAAGAAACATGGACTAAATCTTTCCCTATCAATGCATATAAATTTGATTTGATCTCTATTTTAAAACCTTCCAAATTTGTCCAATTTCAATCTTTTTGCACATGATTTGGTTTGATTCGAACTTGATGATGATAATGATTGTAATCAAAGCCTGAAATAGCCAAAAAATCTTGTGTTATCAAAGTTTTGGATTTTATATGATTTTATTTGATTTAAAATGAATAAATTTAATTAAAAATCAAATTAAATAATAAAAATGAAATATGGGCTCATGGCTGAAGCTAGGACACGTGGGCAACTATGCAAGCCCAAATCAAGTGGAAAAGAATGGGCCCATTTGACAAAATTTGAAGTTTTGGGGATAGTTGACTTTTGGCAATTTTGCAAAAAAGTCCAACTTCAGCAATGCATAACTTCTTCAATTTTGAACTTTCAGAAGTGTTCTTGGACTTTTTAGAAAGCTTGAGATTCCCTATAATAAACCCTTTTGGTCTCATCTCAATTTTATATTCCATGCCCAAGTTATAAGCTTTGGAAGAAAAGGTGTTTTTGTTGACTTTCAAAAATGACCTATAATGTCCAAATTTATAACTTCTTGTGAGTGCATTTTTTGAACTTGGGGTATGAAGATGGATTGTAGGAAATTGTATCCTCTTAAAAATGAGCTTTGGATGGGTCATTTCTCATAAATTATGAGAAATTTATGCTTGGTCAAAGTTGAGTTGACTTTTCCTACAAAACCCTAATTTAGCAACTTTTGAGTCTTGATGAATTTTGAGCAATCCTTGATGAATCATGATCAACCCTTGATCAAATGATGAAATATCCTTAAAAATGAGAATGTTGACAAAAAATCTTGAAGTTTGATTGTATTTGGGTCACAATTGACTTTTGCCCTAGCACAATCGATTTTTGGACCTTTGAGCAATTGACTGAGCAAGCTTTCTCTGCAAGGCTTGAAATTTGACATGGATGATCTTGAGAAAATATTGGGACATTGGGGAGAATTTGAGGTAATTTGGATTCAAGGATATTGATGCAACACAAAACCCTAGTTTGGGGTTGACTGCCTTAGGAGATAGCTTGTCTGTCCAACTCTTGAGCAAACTTGAGCCACTTGGAGATTTTTCTTGCAATGTCTTGAGGAATATGACAGGGAAAATTTTGGGGTACAACACATATGTTTGTCTTGAATTCATCCATTCGTTTTCACTATATTTAAACTATTCTTTTTACTCTCTTTATGACATTCAACTCTTGCTAAAAGTTACAAGCCTTTAGAGGGAGGATGACAAAAATAATGCCATAATCTCATGCAGTATGCTTTTGGACAGACCTTGCTGACGATGTACATGCGTTCTTTCAAATCCTAACCACTGGAGTTATAAGGAAGATAATCCCTAGTCAACCCCTTCGAGCCAAAGAAGTAGAAGTTTTCTTTTTTTACACAAATTGAAACCTTTAATCAAAACCTGGGGCAGGGTAGTCTCTCAGTTGATTCAAACACACGTTTAGCCGTAAACTCTCATCTCGTAATACAATGAATGACATCAAAAACATTCCTCTGGAATCAAAACACGGTGATGGTTCCCTATCACATAGGCATTCATTATCTCTCAAAAAAGAAAAGCCCACTAAGTCAAAACCTACAAAGGAGACTTAAGAAAAACTAGGGCATCCCGATGACCGTAATCTCAATACAAGAACAGTCAGGAAAAAAATTAGGGATAACAAATCAAAAGAAAGAGGTCACTACAAATCCTCAACAACATGAAAAAAATGTTCCAAAAATGACTGTCTTCCGACAAACTTAACTTGTCTGAACCATCACCAAAACGTCATTCCAGACTCAATTGGAGTTCAAACGCACAATTAACGGAGTTTAGGACTGAAGAACGTCACGAAGAGCGGGTGGGTACAAATACATTTTGAGATTTTATCCTTTGTTTCTTAAACCGTGAACCAAGCCACGTTACAACCCTTCAAAAGTCCTAATTGAAGCATGGGTTAGTTCGAAAGCATACTGTTACAAAAGGTATCCTAACTCCTGTAGAGCTTTACTCTAAATCTTGAGTTGAATTTTTCTTACAAAATTTCTTTACTTGCTAAAACACATTTTCAAAAATTTAAAGACAAACATAAACTTTGCATTACTTGAATATCATTGTTTGCATATGGCTATTTGTTTGACAACGGAGAAATTCACACAACGAATATCCAGTGAACGAAAGCTCTCTCAATCACTTCAAATGGGATGACACTTCCAATGACAAATATCCTATCAACAAGGAGGCATGACATGTCATTATCTAAGCACACCTGGGACAGTCCAGTCAAGATTCCAAGAAATCTCTCAAGAAGTACAGAATAATCAGGGGCAGGTCTCCATCTCCATTACTTGGGGCATTGAACGCCAATCTCAGCAAAGGGTTACGTATAGTCAAACATTTCCTGGCAGTGCCACAAAGACTCACTACTAGGGGCAGTGACAAATCTCCCCAAAATCCTTCTCATAGGATGATTCCCCAGCCAGATATTCAATCTCTGAAAACCTCTTCTCAACTGAGTCGACTTCAAGAATCCTCAAGGATTTATGCCGATGAAGTCGCCGCCTCTCCAATAGACTGAGAAATAGGGTTTATTTCCCCAACAAATGGCAGGATTCCCCAGCTTGAGTTTGTCTCTCCGACTACTACAAATCAGAGGACCACAACTCCTCTTCCCCAATAGAATACTCTACAATCCTCAGCAAAACCTGTGAAGCCTGGATTTCGACCAGATAATAGTATAAGGTGCTGCGAAGCCTGGATTTTGACCATATAGTAGTTCCCTTCTCCAAAAACACTGTGAAACCTGGATTTTGACAAGATAACAATATAAGGTGCTACGAAGCCTGGAATTCAACCAGATAGTAGTTCCCTTCTCAAAAAACATTGTGAAACCTGGATTTCTACTAGATAATAGTATAAGGTGATGTGAAGCATGGATTTCGACTAGATAGTAGTTCCCTTCTCCAAAAACACTGTGAAGCCTGGATGTCGACCAAATAACAGTATAAGGTTCTGCGAAGCCTGAAATTCGACCAGATAGTAGTTCACTTCCTCAAACGAAAAAACATGAATCCCCGGTGGAAACATTCTAAGAAAAGTTTGAAGACACACCTACTCTTCAACAACAATCCAGGATTTAATAACTCCACAACACTTGTCAAGGATTTATTTTCCAAAGACAAAATTTCATCTCAACAACATTCATAGCATATGAATGCAAAATACATATAACACAAATTTCATCATTACGCAATGCATACATCATGACATTGCATACAACTAACTCTTTACCTTTTCAGGAAAGATCAATCAACAGATAAAGTTCATCATATTTCTGAGGTAGTAATCGTCCAAGATTCCTTCATCATCTTGCTGAGGTAGTGATCATCCAAGATTCCTTCATCATCCTGCTGAGGTAGTGATTGTCCAAGATTCCTTCATCGTTCAACACACCTTTCTGATACAGTCTAGATATGGTCAAGATTCAGATGTCATTCTGTCACTCATTCAGATAGAGTTCAGATACGCACCAAATACGGATGCCATCCTGATACTCATTCAGATTCATCTCTCAGATACATTTCAGCTATGCTCCAAATACGGATGTCATCCTGATACTCATTCAGATTCAGCTCTCAGATACAGTTTAGATACGCTCCAGATACAGATGCCATCCTTATACTCATTCAGATTCAGCTCTCAGATACAGTTCAGATACGCTCCAGATACGGATGCCATCCTGATACTCATTCAGATTCAGCTCTCAGATACAATTTAGATACACACCAGATACGGATGCCATCCTGATACTCATTCAAATTCAGCTCTCAGATACAGTTCATATATGCACCAGATACAGATGCCATCTTGATACTCATTCAGATTCAGCTCTTAGATACAATTCAGATATGCTCCAGATACGGATTCCATCCTGATACTCATTCAGATTCAGCTCTCAGATACAGTTCAGATACACTCTAGATACGGATTCCATCCTGATACTCATTCAGATTCAGCTCTTGGATACAGTTCAGATACGCTCTAGATACGAATGCCATCCTGATACTCATTCAAATTCAGCTCTCAGATACAATTCAGATACGCACTAGATACAGATTCCATCATGATACTCATTCAGATTCAGCTCTCAGATATAATTTATATACGCACCAGATACGGATGCCATCCTGATACTCATTCAAAGACAGCTTTCAGATACCAGTCAGATACAATCTGTTGTACCCCAAAATTTGCCCTCCCATATTCTTCAAGAAATTGCCAAGCCAAAGCTTCAAAATTCCCCAAGGGTCGCACAGTGGAAGGGTATCCTAAACAGTCAAAATTAGGGTTTTTATTCTGATCAAGAAAATGAAGTTTCCAAGGGTCCAATCAAGTCCTACATGCCTATAAACATGGTCAAGCATCCTCATACAAAGTTTCAAGACTTTCAGCACAAAATTGCACATTCAAAACCCTAATTGCACTACAGTCCACTGTAGGGGCAAAATGGTCATTTGACAGTCAAAAGTTCAAATTTTTGGTCAACATCTCATTTTGAAGCCACAAACATCATTTGATCAATGCTTGATCATGATTCTCAAAGCTTGGCTCAAAAATCATCAAGATGCAAAAGTTTCCTTATTTGGACAGCTGAAAAAGTCAACTGTAAATTGACCAGGGCATAACTTTCACATGGATTATCAGAAAAATTCCATCCAAAGCTCATTCTGAAGAGAAAGACATTTCCTACAACTCATCTTCATACTTCAAGTCCAAGAAATGCTCTTACAAACTGTTATCAATTTCAACATTATAGGTCATTTTCAAAAGTCAACAAAAAGGGACTTTAAGTCAAAGGCCATAACTTGATATTGATAAATCAACATGACATGGGACCAAAGACATTGGTTAGAGGACTCAAAGACCTTTCCAAAATGTCCAAGAACATGAGTAAAGCTTAAAAATTGAGCAAGTTATGCCTTGTGGAAGTTGGGAAATTTTTGGATATTTTGAAAAGTCAACATTAGTTTAAATGACCTAAAATTGCTAATGGGCCTCTTTTTCTTCCACAATTCATCATCCAAGACATGCACACGACCATTTGGCCCAAAGGGAAGTTTTTATCATTATTTATTTATTTATTTGGATTTTTATTATTAATAATTCATTTAAATTAAAATAAATGCATGAAAAATACTAAACCTAGGTTTTAAATCTTTTTATGCATATTATATACTCAATATTTCGTGCATAGCTGGACTTGGAAAGAATTGAAGACAATTGGCCATGATTTGTACAAAATAGCATGAAAAAATATTGAAAAAAAGATTTTTGGAAATCAAATCTTGCAAGACATGAATGCCAAGGATTTTGATTGTTTTCTTTGACCTAATTCACTCCATACATAAGCTGGATCAAAACCCTGGTGCTCACTGACTCTAAGCTGCGCAGAAAAAGCACATGAACACTTGAAATTTCTCTTGAAAACTCAAAAACTGAAAACCATATTCCAGTGCTTTTCAAGGTGAAACAACGATTCTATCACATTCCTGGGACATCAAGGAACCTTCCTGGATCAAAAGCATCAATTCTAACACCTTGAAACGGTATACAGAAATCAAGTTTTCTCACTTTTTTCTCATGATCGTGTTTTACAATTCATGCATTTTCATTGCATAATTTTAATGGATTCTTACTAATTGAAGTGTTCTGAAGCTAACCATCTACTTTAATTGCGTTTTTATACACTGTATGCGAATTCACCATTGTTGCTTTTTAGGGTTCTTAAGTTTTCAAATTAGGGGTTCTTGAATAAGGAAAAATTGGTACTCAAAACCTGGACCATTGAATCAATCATGTTTGGACGAAGAGATACCAACCCTCGCGCCTAATTTATGAGGCCTTATGGCCTGTTCGCTATTTTTTTGAAAGTGACTTTCTGGAACGGTGCAAAACCATTGCCAGTTCTTTCTTTGTTTCAGGAAAAATAAGCCAAGTAAGAAGAAGGATGCGTGGCCATCAGTAATTGGCTGGTTCAAAAATTCGCGCTAAAATCCACTAACGTTTTTGTTTTATTTGATATTAATTGTTTGTTGTATTACATACAAAACGCGTAACATGGCTCAGTGGCAGGCGTACACGCTGGTAATCTCTAGGACCTGGGTTCGAGCCCCAGGTCCCCACCCCTTTCATATTTTTCTTCACTTAATATTCATGTGCAGTTTCATATGCTGAAGACCCTCATACGTCCCTCCATCAAGCCGTCCACTTGGTCAATCTCA
This sequence comes from Vicia faba, assembly GCA_948472305.1. Lineage (NCBI taxonomy): Eukaryota > Viridiplantae > Streptophyta > Magnoliopsida > Fabales > Fabaceae > Vicia > Vicia faba. The sequence continues at coordinate 1,496,410,114 of OX451737.1, forward strand.
TTCATCCAAGGGTTCAGATCTAAAGAACAGGATGCACTCTAGTCAACGCTGATGCACGCTAATGGCAAAAGTCAAAGTGGCCAAAGTTATTGGGCCCAGATTGCTAAAAGAAAACCCTCACAATTAGGGGCAGACCCCCTAGGTTTGCCATTTTTTTTCATTCTTTCTTTTCATTATTTCTATTTTCTTTTAGTTATTATTTTCTTAATTAATTTATTATTTTCATAAAAAAACAAAAACAATAAAAATCAGAAAAGATAAAAAAAAATAATAAATATTTTTATTTTAGCATTTTTGTAAATAAATTCATTAATTCACTTAGTTTTAAATTTAGGTTTTAATCTTAACATTTTTCACTAAAACTCAAAACTCATAGAATTAGGGTTTAATTAATTTTTATCTTCTTTTTTCTTTTATTCCCCAGTAATTAATTATTAAAATATTTCCTATTATTTATTTTTATAATTAAATGGCATGTAAATAATTAGGTTAAAACTTAATCTTTTCTTAAAAAAAACTAAAAAACAACTAGAATTAGGGTTAGCATTTTATTTTAATTAATTCTTTGTTCATTAAAAATTATAAAATACAAAAATACCAAAAAACAATTCCTTTTCTTTTTAAACTTTAATTAATTTCATCATTTAATTTAATTTTGCAAAAAGGGTCCAACGCCCTCGTTTTAATTCTTATTTAATTCGCATATTTATTTCTTTTTTTCTTTTAAATATTTATGTACCTCTCCCAAGGCCGTGTAATTAACTTCTCGCACTTTATTTTTACCTTTGCTTCTTTATTTTCTGTCAAATCGGGTTCTGGAAATTTTGGCGATGTGGACCCGCGCCTTTTGTAATAGTTTAGAATTTTTACCTTCTCGCAATTTTTTAACTGTTAAACAAATGGCATGCAAGAATGAATGGCAAAATAAAAACAAAAGCGTAGATCACCTGACATGAAAAAGATAAATGCAAATGAACATGACACACAAATCACACACCACCCCTAGGGTACGCCTCACTGTTGCCTTGCCTCGAAAGGTGATCGTCGAGTAGAGGACGTCTTAGTAAGTCCTCATGATCCGGGAACCTGGCATGAGGGTAGCTTCTAAGGTGTCTTCCCATTGCTCTGGTGATCACCATGTCCCGAACCTCGAATTGACTCGAACACCTCCAACGGTGGTGCTACCTACCTCTCAATGGTGGGATGGCACTACTTTAAAGGACATCTACACATACGAATTCCTTAGGGTAGGTAGACGACTTTAGATACTTGCTCTAAATTTCAAAACAAAACAAAATACTTTTCACACCGACACCTTTTCAAAAAGCTTTCGAAAGCAATTTTTCAAACACTCTTGAGGACCGATACAAGAGTCGAACTGAAATTTTCAAAGAAACTTTTTAAAACCCACAGTTAAAAAGCAAACAAACCATTTTTTGAAAACACAATGAGCAAGTATCTAAGAGCCCATGGATAACCATGGATAGAAAGGGTGCTAACACCTTCCCTTTCTATAACCTACCTCCCGAACCGAGAGCAATCTCTATAAGGAATTTTTCTGTGCTTTTGTCCTTTCCATTTGGAGAAAATAAAAGACGGTGGCGACTCTTGCTTCCGCGACATTTCGCGAACCAGCGTTAAACAATCAGTTCCAGATCCACCGATCACAGAACTGGCGACTCTGCTGGGGACTTAACTTAAAGTGAGGTGTACCTTAGGGTTAGTTCATAACTGTGTTTTCAATTGCTTTCCTTGTTTGCTTTAAATTGTGGGACTGTCTTGGGAGTTCTATAGATCCTAACCCGGATCTGGGGATACCTTCTTAGAAAGTAGCAACAAGGCTGTGAGGGAACTGTGCGGGGTATACCGACATGGTTGAAACAGTCTACTACGTTGATGTGTGTGATCGGTGGATCTGGAACTGACTGTTTAACGCTGGTTCGCGAAATGTCGCGGAAGCAAGAGTCGCCACCGTCTTTTATTTTCTCCAAATGGAAAGGACAAAAGCACAGAAAAATTCCTTAAAGAGATTGCTCTCGGTTCGGGAGGTAGGTTATAGAAAGGGAAGGTGTTAGCACCCTTTCTATCCATGGTTATCCATGGGCTCTTAGATACTTGCTCATTGTGTTTTCAAAATGGTTTGTTTTCTTTTCAATGTGGGTTTTAAAAAGTTTCTTTGAAAATTCCAGTTCGACTCTTGTATCGGTCCTCAAGAGTGTTTGAAAAATTTGCTTTTGAAATCTTTTTGAAAAGGTGTCGGTGTGAAAAGTATTTTTGATTTGTTTTTTGAAATTAGAGCAAGTATCTACGAGAACCTACCTACCCTAAGGAATTCGTCTGTGTAAATGTCCTTTAAAGTAGTACCATCCCACCATTGAGAGGTAGGTAGCACCACCGTTGGAGGTGTTCGGGTCAATTCGAGGTTCGGGACATGGTGATCACCAGAGCAATGGGAAGACACCTTAGAAGCTACCCTCATGCCAGGTTCCTGGATCATGAGGACTTACTAAGACATCCTCTACTCGACGATCACCTTTCGAGGCAAGGCAACAGTGAGGCGTACCCTAGGGGTGGTGTGTGCGATTTGTGTGTCGTTTTCATTTGCATTTATCTTGTCATGTTATTGGTGTTCTAGCGTTTTGTTTTTTATTTTAATCCATACATTCTTTCATGCCATTTGTTAACAGTTAAAAATATTGTGGGAAAGTAAAATTTCTAAACTATTACAAAAGGCGCGGGTCCACATCGCCAAAAGTTTCTCGAACCCGATTTGACGGAAAATAAATAAATAAAGTAAATAAAGAATTAAAAGTGCGAGAAATATATTACACGGCTTTGGGAGAGGTACATAAATATTTAAACGGAAAAGAAATAAGTATGCGAATTGATAAGAAATTAAGAACGAGGGCGTTGGACCCTTTTGCAAAATTAAATTACATGGAATTAGTTAATTAAGAAAAAGAAATGTTTTTTTGGTATTTTATGATTTTTTAGGATTTAAATAAAAAAAGAATTAATTGAAATTAAATGCTAACCCTAATTCTAGTGGCTTTTAATTTATTAAGAAAATATTGAATTTTAACCTAAGTTAACCCTAATTTTTATATACAAATTTAATTATAAAAATAAATAAAATAAATAATATTAAATATTTGATTATCATGAAAGAAAAACAAAAAGATGAAAAATTATTAATTAAACCCTAATTCTATGTTTTTTTATATTTTTATTAAAAGAATTAAAATTAAAACCTAATTTACACTAAATTTAATTATGTACATTTATTTATGAAAATACTAAAAATAAAATATTTATTATTTTTTCTCTTTTTCTGATTTTTATGGCATTTTGTGATTTTATGAAAGTATTTAATTAATTAAACAAGAAATAATTAAAAGAAAATAAAAATTATAAAGAATAATAAAATAGAGAAAGTTAAAAGAATTTGCAAACCAAGGGGGGTTGTAGTCCCCAACATGGAGGTGAGTCTTTAGAAATCTGGCCCATTAACCTTGCTGGCCTCTTTGACTTTTCAAGACGCGTGTACACGCGTTGACTAGGGCGCACTGTGTTCTCCAATCCATGGCCTTTGATCTGATGAAGCTGGACGCGTGGACGTTGGATTTGGAAGGTGTATGATGGTCCTTGATATTGAATCTGCATGTGATTGTAAATTGAAAAATAACATTGAAATAATGAAGACCTGGGACTCGAACCCAGGTCATGGATGTTACCAATAACTATGCTTGCCACTGGATCAACTCACGCGTGTTTAATATATAACAATCAACAAATATTATAAAAAGAACAATTGCGTTAGTGGACTTTGCGCGCGAACTTTCAAACCAGCCACCCACCGCTTGCCACGAGTTCATCTTCTTCGTTGGATTTTATTTTCCTGAAACATAAACAACATAAGCAACGGTTTTCATGTGTTCTTTTAGGCCATCTATGGAAAAATAGCGATTAGCCATTAGGTGCTCATAAATTGAGCGCGAGTACAGGTTCATGATCGTCTGAGTATGCTGAAGTGAATGGTCTAATTCTCATGCTCCAATTTTTCCTTGTTTTAAAATCATTAATTTGGAATCCTGTAAACCCTAAAAATTGACAATGATGAAATCGTATATAGCTTGCAAAAATTCAATCAAACACATGGGTTAGCTTCAGAATTGCATAAGGAGTATGAATCAATGAACAAAATGTCATGAGGATGCCTGTAAATCAAAACACGAATATGCATTTTTCATGAAATATTTTAAGTTCTGTATACCGATTCTTGAGGTTTTGATGAATGTTTTTGATTGGGAATCGTTCAGTGAACCTTCAGCAAGCTAATGAAACAAAAATCGTGCCTTGAATCGCCCTAGAATGTGGTTTTCAGAATTGAGTTTCTTGCAAAAAATTCAAGTTTGATAATGGGGTTTTGCGCAGCTTTTCTGGTCAATGGCATTAGGGTTGTGTTTAGGCTTATGTATTGAGTGAATTAGGTTAACAATTCTGATCAAAATCTCTTTCATTCATGGATTTTGAGATTTGATTTTCAAGATCTTTTTTTCAAATATTTTCCATGTGTTTTTGTACAAATTATGATCAATTCTCTCCAAATCTTTCCATATTGGGTCATGCACGAGTTATTGAGTGGATTTCATGCAAAAAAGGATTGTAAAACTTAGGTTAAATATTTTCCATGTATTTAATTTGATTTAAATGAATTATTATAAATAAAAATTCAAATAAATAAATAAAAAATGAAGAAATACTTCCCTTTGGGCCAAGTGGTCGTGCACATGCCATGGATGATGAATTATGGAAGAAAAATGGGCCCATTAGCAATTTTAGGTCATTTGAATCAATGTTGACTTTTCAAAATATCCAAAAATTTCCCAACATCCACAAGGCATAATTTGCTCAATTTTTAAGATTTGCTCATGTTCTTGGACATTTTGGAAAGGTATTTGAGTCCTCTAACCAATGGCTTTGGTCCCATGTCATTTTGATTTACCAATCTCAAGTTATGGCCTTTGACTTAAAGTCCCTTTTTGTTGACTTTTGAAAATGACCTATAATGTTGAAATTGATAACTTTTTGTGAGAGCATTTCTTGGACTTGAAGTATGAAGATGAGTTGTAGGAAATGTCTTTCTCTTCAAAATGAGCTTTGGATGGAATTTTTCTGATGAACCATGAAAAAGTTATGCCTTGGTCAAGTTATAGTTGACTTTTCAGCTGTCCAAAAATAGAAACTTTTGCATCTTGATGATTTTTGAGCCAAGCTTTGAGAATCATGATCAATCATTGATCAAATGATGTTTGTGGCTTCAAAATGAGATGTTGACCAAAAATTTGAACTTTTGACTGTCAAATGACCATTTTGCCCCTATAGTTGAATGTAGTGCAATTTAGGGTTTTTGACTGTGCAATCTTGTGCTGAAAGTCTTGAAACTTTGTATGAGGATGCTTGACCATATTTGTAGGCATATGAGACTTGATTGGACCTTTGGAAACTTCATTTTCTTGACCAGAACAAAAACCCTAATTTTGACTGCTTAAGAGGCTCTTACACTGTGCAACCCTTGGGGAACTTTGAAGCTTGACTTGGCATTTTCTTGAAGAATATGGGAGGGCAAATTTTGGGGTACAACAGTTGACCCTGTTCAATCTTCTTAAACCTGAGGATGCAGATTGGCTGACGTGCCTTTCGTAATCCGAGGGTAGAGGATGATTGAACACTAGAGTGCCTAGAAATTTGCGCTCACATAGTGGCAGTGTGATGATGGAATGGGCTTATAGATGCCATTTAGAGGTTGATGAATAGGGTGATGGGCTTATAGATGCCATCTGGATGTTGATCGCATAAGAGATTCCTTAGCTAGAACTTGCGTACCTACAAAAGAAAAAATGAGTACCTGACATGTTGCAGGAGTTTATTTTCAGATGCTTGGCATAGATGTGTCCTGACCGGTTACAGGAGTTGGATCTGGAGCTTCAAATGGTGATGAATGAACCAGGGGTGGTTATTACCTCAGCATGAACGGTGAGAGAACCTTGGGTGACTTTAACTTCAACAACGCTCGTTGAGAAAATCTTGGTGGGAATTACCATCTTCGCAGTATCGGGAAGAGAACCAATAGGCAATTATAATCTCAAAAGCGGACGTCTGAGAAAAACCTGGAATGGAATTATCATCTCACGCACCGTCGGAGAGAGAACCATAGGAAATTATAATCTCAACAGCGGACGTTTGAGAAAAACCTGGATTGGAATTATCGTCTCCACAACATTAGGGAGAGAACCATAGGAAATTATAATCTCAACAGCGGACGTTTGAGAAAAACCTGGGTTGGGATTATCATCTCCACAACATTAGGGAGAGAACCATAGGAAATTATAATCTCAACAGCGGACGTTTGAGAAAAACCTGGGTTGGAATTATCATCTCCACAACATTGGGGAGAAAACCATAGGAAATTATAATCTCAACAGCGGACGTTTGAGAAAAACCTGAGATGGAATTATCATCTCCACACCGTTGGGGAGAGAACCAAAGGAAATTATAATCTCAACAGCGGATGTTTGAGAAAAACCTGGGATGGAATTATCATCTCCACAACATTAGGGAGAGAACCATAGGAAATTATAATCTCAACAGCGGACGTTTGAGAAAAACCTGGGTTGGAATTATCATCTCCGCAGCATTGGGGAGAGAACCATAGGAAATTATAATCTCAACAACGGACGTTTGAGAAAAACCTGAGATGGAATTATCATCTCCACAACATTAGGGAGAGAACCATAGGAAATTATAATCTCAACAGCGGATGTTTGAGAAAAACCTGGGATGGAATTATCATCTCCACAACATTAGGGAGAGAACCATAGGAAATTATAATCTCAACAGCGGACGTTTGAGAAAAACCTGGGTTGGAATTATCATCTCCGCATCATTGGGGAGAGAACCATAGGAAATTATAATCTCAACAGCGGACGTTTGAGAAAAACCTGAGATGGAATTATCATCTCCACAACATTAGGGAGAGAACCATAGGAAATTATAATCTCAAAAGCGGACGTTTGAGAAAAACCTGGAATGGAATTATCATCTCCGCACCGCTGGGGAGAGAACCATAGGAAATTATAATCTCAAAAGCGGACGTTTGAAAAAAACCTGAGATAACTTCTACTGAGTCTTCATCAGAAAAATCTGTTGGGAGTCGATTTAGCTGGACAAGAGAAGGCCTTGGACTGGATAAGAAATCTTTGGAGTCGATTAACTGAACCGGTCTAGGTCTTGAAATATGATTGAGAATTTAACCGAATCTTTCCTGAAAGGTAAAGGTCAGTCATATGTAATGCGTGATATGGATCAAGCAATGATGTTCTCAACATAAATGAGACTTGTAAGATATGATGCGTCTATGCATGCTATAATGATGTATGCAATGTTTTATGGATGTATTTTTTGTCTAGGAAAGTAAATCCTTGACGGGTGCCGGGAAGTCATATCCTGGGCTGATGTTGAAGAATAGATTTTGCTTCCGCTGGGGATGCTAGTTGCAAGAATACCGGTAGGAGAAGATGACTCCGTTGGGGAATAGACTTGGCGAATGGATAACTCTGCGGGGAGAAAGGTACCCTGACGATCTTGCTGGGAAGCGATACTCTGTGGGGAGAGAGATACTTTGCTGGAATGTTGATAATAACTTGCTGTGGATACCATCGTTATATTGGAAGTGTTAATGGACTTCGCTGGGGATAAGAAGACTCCGTCGAGGACGCTCTTTCCATGGCTTTCGGCTGAGGATAACCCAGTTATATCCTGTTAAGGAAATAACTCTTTAAATAAAGCCGGACGACGCGTTCGTGCTTTGCGAGGATAAGCTTCCAGAATCTACTGGGGATAAGCTTACTGCTTGGGGAGATGGATTCCAACTTCTTGGGGAAACTGGATTGGATTCTCCTGGGGAAGTTTTGAGATGTACCGGGGGAAGTGACACCACTGAATGTTTGATATACCGCCGGGGAACAATCTTTAGACCAAGACTGCCGGGGATGCTTGTTAAGAATATATGCTGCTGGGGGATGTTGATATCTGCTGGGGGATACTCAACTTTCCTTAAGGTCTGATAACTTTGCTTGGAGAAAAGTGAACTGACTTGCTGGCTCACTCTCTGGGGAATTAGGATATCTAGTTATGTTCTTTAGCTGAACCTACCTTGGTACCTTGGAGGATAGAACAATTAGATTGCTTAGACAACTCTTTATTGCCCCTGTTTCTAATGTTACCTGTAATTAATCCTTTGTTTCGTATGCAAATATTTATGAGCTAGCAAATTATTGTCAATGCATATATCACAAATTGAACCTTGGACGTTCTTCGCAAAACAAAACAGAAAAAGAAAAACAATTGGTACTTTTAACTGAAAAGTATATTTGTATTGATTTTTTTTTTGAATGGCCCGAAAATAGGCGTTTTGTGTACAAGAGGCTGACGTCCTAGTAAGAGAACGCCGCCGAACAAAAGAGTTTATACAAATTTTGTACAAAAGAAAATAAAACAGCTGTGTGAAATGAATGATCCCACTGGGTTTCAACTCTGCTATTGTCGTTATATCTCCGAGCGTCTCATCACTTGATGACCTAAACGAAGATGAAGCTGACTGATCGATGCCGTCTGAACTTGATGTAGATACCGGATTCTGGATGCAAAGTGATCCAATGAGACATAGTATTACGCTTTATCCCTAATTTTTGCCTGGACCGCCCTTTCGGGTTTTCAGTCCACCGGGATACCCATTTTTTCCCAAGCCGCCTTTTCAGGTTTTCGACTTGCCGGGTGTACAGATTTTTTCATTTTCATCCCTTCATTTTGCCCGAACCCTTTTGGTTCGACGGGAAGCCCTAATTTTTGCCTAGGCATGTCAGCCCAGCGGGTCTTTTTATGCGTAGTATCTTTTTACTATGTCTGCATTGGCGGGGTGAGGAAGGTCGTCACCATCCATGTTGGTTAGAATCATGGCTCCTCCTGAGAACACATGTTTAACCACAAATGGCCCTTCGTACGTAGGGGTCCATTTGCCCCTTGGATCACTCTGAGGAAGGATGATTCGCTTGATTACCAAATCCCCAACTTGATATTCCTGTGGTCTGACCTTTTTGTTAAAAGCCCTGATCGTCCGTTTCTGGTACGTCTGACCATGGCAGATAGCAGCAAGTCTCTTTTCATCAATAAGGTTGAGCTGATCAAGTCGTGTCTGAATCCAATCATCCTCGTTCAGATTTGCATCCTTCATTATCCGGAGAGATGGTATTTGCACTTCGATTGGTAAGACTGCCTCCATACCATAAACCAAAGAGAAAGGAGTTGCCCCGGTTGACGTCCTAGCTGAGGTACGGTACCCATGTAGAGCGAACGGTAACATCTCGTGCCAATATTTATAAGTCACTGTCATCTTCTGCACGATTTTCTTGATATTTTTATTTGCTGCTTCTACAGCCCCATTCATCTTCGGTCTGTAAGGAGAAGAATTGTGGTGCTGTATCTTGAACTGCTCGCAGAGCTCAGTGATCATCTTGTTATTCAGATTGGTACCGTTATCTGTAATAATTCTCTCAGGGACGCTGTATCGGCAGATCAGGTTATGCCAAATGAACCGTGCCACAACAGTCTTGGTTACCGTAGCATAGGATGCTGCTTCGACCCATTTTGTAAAGTAATCAATCGCTACAAGGATGAAGCGATGCCCGTTAGATGCCGTAGGTATGATCTCACCAATCATGTCAACGCCCCACATTGCAAAAGGCCAAGGTGCGGTCAGAACATTAAGGGGAACTGGAGGAACATGCACCTTGTCTGCATAAATCTGGCATTTATGGCATGTCCTGGAATGTTGGTAGCAGTCAGCTTCCATTGTGGACCAGTAATATCCTGCCCGAAGGATCTTCTTCGCCATAGTGTGCCCACTGGAATGTGTACCAAAGGTCCCTTCATGCAGCTCTTCCATGATCCTTTCTGCTTCAGTCTTATCCACACAACGCAGTAAGGTTGAATCATGGTTTCGCTTGTACAAGATGCCGTTGCTAAGGAAGAATTTTGCCGCGAACCTCCTCAGGAACTTCTTATCATTGACAGAGGCACCTTCAGGGTATTCCTGAGTTTCCAGATATCTCTTCGCCTCATGGTACCAAGGCTTCTCCGTCACCATCTCAGTCTCGAGATCACAACAGTATGCCGGTTCGTCCAATTTCCAAATGATGACCCGGGGAGCCTCATTGTCCCACTTGACTTTGAACATAGAAGACATTGTAGCTAACGCGTCCGCTAACTGATTCTCCTCTCTCGGGAAATGTTCAAAGGTTATCTCTGTGAAGTGGGGGATCATTGTCAACACACATTCTTTGTAAGGAATAAGATTCGGATGTTTCGTATCCCACTCGCCTTTGATCTGGTTGATCACGAGAGCGGAATCTCCGAAGACACTCAGAAACTTGATCCTTAAGTCAATTGCAGCTTTGAGTCCCATGATGCACGCCTCATACTCCGCCATGTTGTTGGTGCAATTGAAACATAGTCGGGCAGTGAGTGGAGTATGAGTGCCTTGAGGGGATATGATCACAGCGCCGATACCATTACCCAAAGCATTGGAGGCTCCGTCAAAGTGCATAGCCCATCGGGATCCTTCCTCAGGTCCTTCATCCGGTCCAGGTACTTCACAATCAGTCACTATCATGATGCTTTCATCCGGAAACTCGAAGTTCATTGACTGATAGTCATCTACGGCCTGATGTGCCAAGTGGTCTGCCAATACACTTCCCTTGATGGCTTTCTGGGTTGTGTACTGAATGTCGTATTCCGTCAAGATCATTTGCCATCTTGCAATTCTCCCAGACAGAGCAGGCTTTTCGAATATGTACTTTATAGGATCCATCTTTGAGATCAACAAGGTAGTGTGAGTCAGCATATACTGTCTCAGCCGGCGAGCAGCCCATACCAAAGCGCAGCAAGTTTTCTCAAGCAGTGAGTATCGAGTCTCACAGTCGGTAAACTTTTTGCTAAGGTAATAAATGGCATGCTCTTTTCGGCCAGACTCGTCATGCTGCCCTAGCACACACCCCATTGAGTTATCAAGTACTGTCAGGTAAAGTATCAGAGGTCTCCCTTCAACCGGCGGCATAAGGATAGGTGGTTCTTGGAGATACTCTTTGATTCTGTCAAAAGCCGCCTGACATTCATCATTCCAACGTACTACCTGATCTTTCTTCAGTAGCTTGAAGATTGGCTCACAGGTAGCAGTCAGGTGTGAGATGAATCGAGCAATGTAATTCAGGCGTCCTAAAAAGCCTCTGACTTCCTTCTCTGTTCTGGGAACTGGCATCTCTTGAATAGCTTTAACCTTGCCAGGGTCCACTTGAATACCCTTGTCGCTTACAACGAAGCCTAGCAACTTCCCAGATCTTACCCCGAAGGTGCACTTGTTCGGGTTCAACCTCAGCTTGTACAATTTCAGACGGTCAAACAGTTTCTGCAGATGATCAAGGTGTTCTTCCTCAGTTTGGGACCTTGCGATCATGTCGTCAACATACACTTCTATCTCATGATGGATCATATCATGAAATAAAGCAACCATGGCACGTTGGTAGGTTGCCCCAGCGTTCTTTAGTCCAAAAGGCATGACCTTGTAGCAGAAGGTGCCCCACTGAGTAACAAATGTAGTCTTTTCCATGTCTTCAGGAGCCATCTTGATCTGATTGTAGCCTGAAAAACCATCCATGAAAGAGAACACCTTATGCTGAGCTGTATTATCAATAAGGACATCAATGTGAGGTAGAGGGAAGTCATCTTTGGGGCTGGCCCTGTTCAGATCCCTGTAGTCAACACACATTCTGACCTTACCGTCTTTCTTAGGTACCGGCACCACATTAGCAACCCACTGAGGGTAATAAGTCACTGCAAGAAACCCGGCATCGAACTGCTTCATAACCTCGGCTTTAATCTTCTCAGACATCTCTGGACGCATACGGCGGACCTTTTGCTTAACCGGAGGGCAATCTTCCTTAGTTGGCAAGTGATGGACCACAATATCGGTGTCCAACCCAGGCATGTCTTCGTAGGACCAGGCAAAGATCTCCATATAATCATGCAGCATTTGAGTCAACCGTTGCTTCACGCTGAGCTCTAGGTTGGCACCAATCTTTACCTCTTTCCTGTCTGCCTCAGTACCCAAGTTTATTGTTTCCACTGGCTCTTCATGGGGTTGAATTGCCCTTTCCTCTTGAAGTAACAGTCTTGCAAGCTCGCCAGGTACTTCGCAATCATCTTCACCTTCGTCTTCGGCTAAGTTGATCGGATTTTCGAAGTCATAATTGGCAGTAGCAGAGTCGTTACCAGTGAGATCCAGAGTGGATTGAAACCTATATGAGTGAGTGTGTGTAAATACAGCTGTTTTGCAATATGTAAAGAAAGGAAAGAAAAGGAGCGCAAAATTTTGAAATGTAAAAAACGTCCAATGCTTTTATTTATGATATATGACAGTGACAAACAAAAGCCCTCATAAATAAGACCAAGGTGCCCCGGGTAAGACACCGGGCCATACAGTTTCAAGTTATTGTTTATTACAAATCCAAAACAAAGAAGTTCATTACTGGGGAACAAAAGTTATGGGTGTAAAGTCTTTAGCAGTCCAATTGGTCAATCCACCAACAGTCGTCGGGTAGATCCAGCTATCGAACTCTGACTCCTCCACTTCGTCTTCCTCTCCAATAGCATTCACTCCTGAGTAGGTGATGAGCACAGGAGGTCTTCCAATTCTTGCCTTGCGCACTGCCTTCTGAGCTTCTGTGGTGAAACCCAGCCCAAACTTGTTAGTCTTAGGAGTAAAGTCAAGGAGCTTGCCCCAGTTTGCACATTCACCTCTTTCAATCACAGCCTGGGCGTCCTTTAAGGAGGCCATCTTCAAAGGAGAAATCTCTTCGACCACTGCTTCTGCTGCTGCCAACGTTTGTGGCATCTCCTCAAAATGTTGAAAGGGGGTCTCAATGAACTCCCCATCCATTTCCACGTACCTAAAGGAGTTGAGGTGGCTGACCATGTATTCCTCTTCCCCTTGCACTGTTACAATCTTCCCCCTGACCGGGTACTTGAGCTTCTGATGCAACGTGGAGGTCACAGCTCCAGCCTTGTGGATCCACGGGCGGCCCAGCAAACAAGAATAGGATGGACGGATGTCCATCACATAGAATTTCGAATCAAATACCTGTGACCCAACCCTGATTGGGATGTCCACCTCACCATGTACCATTCTTTTGGACCCGTCAAAGGCCCGGACAACAATGTTACTTGGTTTGAGCTCTAGACCCTCACAGTCCAGCCTATCCAGAGCCTTCTTGGGCAGCACGTTTAATGAAGAACCAGTATCAACCAGCACATGAGCAAGAGTAGTTCCCCTGCATTCAATGGAGACATGCAGGGCATCATTATGGTTCTTCCCTTTTGCTGTCAGATCGGCATCAGAGAAACCCAGGCCATTATCAGCGGTTAGGTTGGCCACACAGTCGGTGAACTGGTCAGCAGACGTCTCTTGGGGTACATGGGCTGTCTTTAAGAAAGAAATCAGAGCCTTGGCATAGGCCTCTGAACACAGCAGCAGTGACAACATGGAGATTTTTGAGGGGGTGTGCCCCAGCTGTTCGACAACGTTGAAATCACTTTTCTTTATTATCTTGAGGATTTCTTCCATTTCCTGCCTGGAAGCCTCAACAATGGTCTTTGGTGCCTCCGTCCGGGCAGGCACATCAGCAGCAATCCCCTTGCCCCGAGTATCAGGTGACTCGGCAGCAGGGGTGGAAACTTGGTCAGGGGGTGAAATAGGCACATTGGCAGGTGTGATGATCAAAGGCCTCTGAATTACCGGAGGAGCAATGTCTGGTGAAAATAGCCTTCCACTGCGAGTGACCTTAGCAGGCCCAGTGATGTTGGAGACACTAGCATCAATGTTGAACTCTTGTTTCACACCCAGAACGTAAACATCTGCCCCATAGTGCCATGGGACAGCCTTATCAGACTTGTAGGGGATGGGCCCCGGAACAGTAATGGTGATGGGAGCAATCTTGTGAACCGGCAAAATTTGGACAGGCTTCTTTGCAGGAGCCTTGGAAGGGTTGTTGAAGATGGTAACAATTGAAACTTCTTCAACAGGAGCAGCAGGAACAGCAGTCTTTCGGAACAAAATCTCTCTACTATCCATCAGATTTTGGACGCCTGACTTCAGCAAAGAACAACCAGTAGGGGAAGCAACACATAGAGGGCAACCTTTGCTACATCCCGGAAATAAACCGGCTAGCAACAGGTTCCTCTTGACCGTCAGCAACGGAGTAGCAACATCATCTACCGAAGCTACATACAAATCCTCCTCAACAACATTCACTCCATGCTGGGGCATGGGAGCGGTTACAACATTCGGCCTCTCAGGCGCCTCAAACTGTATCTCCTTTGCATCAATAAGGTCCTGAACCTTATTCTTTAGGGCCCAACAGTCATCTGTGTTATGCCCCGGGCTATCAGAATGATAAGCACAACGAGCATTCGGATTGTACTTAGGAGATGTAGTATTGGGAAACTTCGGAGCCTCCCTGACAGTCACTAAATTGGTGGATAGCAACTGTGGCAGGATCTGTGATAAGGTCATGCTCAAGCGGGTAAACTCTCTCCGGGGTCTTTCAGCCCTTTGAGGATTGGTCGGCCGAGGAGCGGCAGCAGGCTTGGCAATCATTACCGCACTGACAGATTGGCGGCGCTCAGGTCGCTCTGGTCTCCGGGAGCTATATACAGCACTAGCCTCCTTTTTGAAGGGTTTCTTTTCAGCATTGGAGGAGGCAACCTTCTGTATCTTCCTCGATTTTATACCGGCCTCGATCCTTTCACCAGTCAGGATCAGATCAGTAAACCCAGCAGAGGAATTACCAATGAGATGATTGAAAAATGGACCAGATAGGGTCCCCAAAAACATATCCACCAGCTCCCGGTCTGTCAATGGTGGTTGCACCCTGCCAGCCAGATCTCTCCATTTCTGGGCGTACTCCTTAAAACCTTCACCCGACCCTAGCGACATACCCTGGAGCTGGGTACGCGTAGGAGCGAGGTCGGAATTATATTGATACCGCTTGTAAAAAGCAGTGGCCAGATCCTCCCAGTTACGAATGTTGATTCCATCCAGCTGATAGAACCATTTGAGGTGAGTCCCTGAAAGACTCTCCTGGAAGAAGTGGATCCATAAGTTCCTGTCTGCTGTGTAAGGCTGGATCTTCCTTACATAAGAACGGAGGTGCATCTTGGGACAGGAAGCCCCGTCATACTTCACAAAGGCAGGTGCCTTGAACTTGTGTGGAATCATCACCCCAGTAGATAACCCCAAGTCTCCGAAATCCAGTCCAGGCACACGCTGAATTTCCATAGCTTTTAATCTGTCCTCCAACTGCTTGTACCAGTCTTCAGCAGGAGGGTACTGTTCGTCGTTGAAGTCTGTTTCAGTATCAGAGACCACAGGAGTAGGGACCTCCCTTTCTTGGTGACTACCTTCCCCCACAGATGGAGTAGTCCTCTCAGCCTCATTTTGCAAGGTGTTCCCGAGTCTGCGCCCAGTGTTAAATAGCACAATCATCCTCTTCTTCTTATTCTTCTTCAGAAGCATGGTCTTCAACTCTTGTTGACCCTGAGCCAAACCCTTGATCAGCTCCTGAAATTGGGCGTTCTGCGCCTGAAGAGCCTTGATAGATGCCTCAGTTGATGATTCAGGGTTCATGATGCTGAAATAAACAGCGAAGAACAGTCAGCAGCCTGAAAAGAAGAGTACCTGTGATGCATATGATGAATGATATGTGTTTATGCAATGCATTCAAGAGTTCAAAAATTCAAATTTGTTGTAGACAAAAAGGAACACACGTTATTATTAAGAAAATAATTGTTCAGTACATTAAAGCCTCATAGGCAAACATTACAAAGCAGATCAGTCCCAAAAGACACTACGCATCCTCTTCGGAGCAATATAGGTATTGAGATTCCTTTCCTCGTGCAGTAGGCGGGTGAGCTCTAGGACCTTTTTCTCACTGGCATGTAGATTGGTTTCCAGAGAATTCCGTTCTTCCTTAAGCTGGATCCAACTCTTCTGCATCTCTTCCCAGGACGTGGGCATGTCAGGATGTTGAATGGTGTAGGACACCTCTCCTTCCAAGTCTGGCTCTTTGATCACGGGGAGAACATGAGGATATGGCATCACCAGCTTCTGGGAACGGGCTCGTACCCATTTGAGATAAGGCTCCAATGGGATGGAGTTCATGTGCCCCAGGGTCTTGCTGTCTATTTTGCTGGGCATCCTCCAAGCTTTGATAAATTTCTGGCGAAGTCCTTGCGTATCCTTGTCGAAGTCAAAAACTATGTCAGGAATTAACATCTCATGAGGGCCATCTTTCCGAGCATAACCAAACTGTCTCCAAGCCAGGCACGGGTTGTAAGTAATACCTCCTCTGATTCCAAGTAAAGGAACATTAGGGTACTCCCCATAACGATCAATGATAGTGACATCCTCTCTGGACCGAGAACACCAATGTATATCTGCATGTGTAAGAGTCATCAACCGTTGTGACCACCTCAAACCTCGCTCGTTCTTCAAAACTGATTGTGGAAGGTGCGAAATAAACCACCTTCCCAGGAGGGGAGTGCAGCACATAAGAACACCCATTTTTCTCATGGTTCGAGTGTAACATGAGTGAAGGATGTCCCCCAGCAACGTAGGTATAGGATTCCTGGACATGAAGACCTTGACAGCACTGATATCTATAAGCTGATCTGGTTTAGGGAACAACACCAACCCATAGACAAGGAGGGCTACAACTTCTTCAAAGGCTTGCAGGTCAAGGGAATTCCAACACTCTTGGGCCTTCTCAAACAGAAACTTTGCCAAGAATCCTTTGATACCATTTCTGGCTTCCCAATGCCCCTTGATGTCAGATGGTTGTAGGCATAATGCTTTAGCTACTTCTTCAAGTTTTGGTTCCCTTTCCGTACCGTTGTAGGGTAGTTGATTGAGAATGGGAATCTTCAGAAGCTGGGAAAACTCTTCTAGAGTAGGCACCAGCTGATAATCCGGGAAAGTAAAACAGTGATGCAGAGGGTCAAAGAATTGGAAAAGGACCTTCACCATCTCTTCCTCAATATTGGTATTGACCAGGCTGATGAGTCTACCATGCCTTTCACTGAATGACGAGTTCTCGGGAATCCTGGATGTAAGCTCCTTAAGCTGAGGAGGGACCCTTATAAGGTTGATCTGAATTATCTTTCTGCGGATAGTTTCCATGTCCTACAAAACAAGAACAAAGATGAAGATTCGAACCCCTGAAATGGTTAGTGGATGCATATGATGCTATATGATGTTATGATGCTATGATTAAACACACCACAAATATTTACAAGGGCAAACATGTAAGGCACACAAGTCACACAAGACAAGCCCTTAGAGTTTAGGCCAGCATGGGGTCTGGGTATTACCCTCTTGAAGTTGGTGGGCTCAAACCTGTCCTATCAAAGTAACCGGGTTCTAAGGATCTCGATATCATTGGATTGCTTTCATTGTTCATCGTTTCGATTTAGCCACTGACTGGCGATCAAAATATCCCAAGAAAACAACCCTCAATTGAGTGTAGTATCGAGTATCAACCGACTTCGGAGTACACCAAAGTAGTTATCTCACTACCCTAAAGAGGCCAAGATGGTTCAATTAAGGTTCCTAAGGTCTGTTGATGCTTCACGACACCACGCGGAGGCCCCGTACTCTCCTTGATTGACTCAAGGGTTACCGGTACACACCAAAGTGCCACATCAATGTAGCAGACTGCTTCAACCATGTCGGTATACCCCGCACAGTTCCCTCACAGCCTTGTTGCTACTTTCTAAGAAGGTATCCCCAGATCCGGGTTAGGATCTATAGAACTCCCAAGACAGTCCCACAATTTAAAGCAAACAAGTCAAAGCAATTGAAAACACAATGATCTTAGTCCTAAGGTACACCTCACTTTAAAAGTTTTTCCCCAGCAGAGTCGCCAGTTCTGTGATCGGTGGATCTGGAACTGACTGTTTAACGCTGGTCCGCGAAATGTCGCGGAAGTAAGAGTCGCCACCGTCTTTTATTTTCTCCAACATGGAAAGGACAAAAGCACAGAAAAATTCCTTATTGAGATTAGTTCTCGGTTCGGGAGGTAGATTATAGAAAGGGAAGGTGTTAGCACCCTTTCTATCCATGGTTATCCATGGGCTCTTAGATACTTGCTCATTTGTGTTTTCAAAATTGTTTTGTTTGCTTTTCAATGTGGGTTTTAAAAAAGTTTCTTTAAAAGATTTCAGATCGACTCTTGTATCAGTCCTCAAGAGTGTTTGAAAAGTTGTTTTGAAAGCTTTTGAAAAGTGTAAGGTGTGAAAAGTATTTTGATTTGTTTTTGAAAAGAGCAAGTATCCATGAGTCATCTACCTACCCTAAGGAATTCGTGTGTGTAAATGTCCTTTAAAGTAGTGCCATCCCACCATTGAGAGGTAGGTAGCACCACCATTGGAGGTGTTCGGGTCAATTCGAGGTTCGGGACATGGTGATCACCAGAGCAATGAGAAGACACCTTAGAAGCTACCCTCATGCCAGGTTCCCGGATCATGAGGACTTACTAAGACATCCTCTACTCGACGATCACCTTTCGAGGGGCAAGGCAACAGTGAGGCGTACCCTAGGGGTGGTGTGTGAATTGTGTGTCATTTTCAATTTATTGTTTGTCTTGTCATGCATTGGTGATCTACGCTTTGATTTTATTTTTGGGCATTCATTCTTTCATGTTATTGTTTAACAGTTAAAGGTGCGGGAATTTAAAGTGCGGAAAAGATAAAAGATCCTACGCTATTACAAAGGTGCGGGTCTACAACGCCAAATTAATCCAGACCCGATTTAAAATAAAATGCAAAAAATAAAAGCCTAATTAACTATTACAGGGCTTTGGAACAAGTATATTATATTTACATCAAAGAAATAAATAAAACGCGCGAAAAGAGAATATAATCGAATACGAGGGCGTTGAACCCTTTGAAGGAATTAAAATAAGATTATTAAAATAATTAAGTTAAATAAAAGAAAGAATTTATTTTTTTATGTTTTTTTTGTATTTATGACATTAAAGAAAAAATTAAATTAATTAAAAGTCAAATAATTAATTCTAATTCTAATTGTTTTTAATTTATTAAAGAAAATGCATTAAAGTTAAAACCTAGAATTAAAACTAATTAATTATAAAATTTATTTACAAAAATTAATGGTTAGTGACAAAAATATTTAATTAATTAAACAAAAGATAAAAAGTGCTAAAGGTCTATTTTTATTATTTTTTGGTTATTGAGAAAAAAAGAATTTAAATTAACAACCTAAAATTAAATCTAAATTAATTATGGGATTTATTTACAGAAAAAAAGTCATTGGTGAATTAAATTAAAATAAAACATGTTTTTGATTTTTTTATGATTTTCTGATTATTATTATTATTTTTTTATTATGAAAATATTGATTGGAAAAATCAAATGGAAATTAAGCAAACAAATAAAAATAAATAATAAAAGAGAAAAGGAATAGGAGATAGCAAACCAAGGGGGTGCAGCCCAAGTAATTCTGGCCCATCAATGGAGGCCTTGTTGACTTTTTCAGGCAGCATGTGGGAGCATTGACTAGAGCTTACCACGCCCTTCAGATCTGGTCCCTTGGATGGTCTTCAGTGGCCACGTGGTGTGTTGGATGGAGGGGCATATGGTGGACTTCAGAGCTGAACCTGTATACAAGCATTAATAACAAAATAATATGAAAGAGTGAGGGGCCTGGGATCGAACCCAGGTCCTCTTGGTTATCCACTTACATGCCTACCAACTGTGCCACTTTGATTCTTTGTAAGTTAAATAACAAACAAAATTTATAAAACAAAATAACGCGTTAGTGGAAAATTAGCGCGAAATTCAAAATAGGCCAATCAGCTTGTGCCACCGGGGTCATCTTCTTCGTTGTCTTATTTCCTGAAACATAAAAAGAAGAAGCAACGGTTTTTTGACCGTTCCCAAAAGTGACTTTACAGGAAATAGCGATTAGGCCATGGTGGGAAAGAAATATGGCGCGATGGTTCAAATCCACTCAGTGGAAGGCCCTGATTTTAATGGTAGCAATCTTAAGCTCCAATTGTTCCTGGTATGCAAAGCCCTAAATCAAAACTCTGAAACCCTAAGCAACGGCAATGGCGAAATCGTGTACAGGCTTGGAAAATTCAATCAAATCATACTATCAGCTTCACAACATCCATATTAGTCCAAATCCATGATGAAAACTGGAAAACATTACATGAATAATGCAATACGAATGTCAAAAAATTTGAAGGAAACCTGACTTAGTTATACCTGTTCTTGGCGTATGGAGTGTTGAATCTGATTGGAAAATGTTCTGTGATCCTTGAGGAAGGTGTTTGAACAATTCTTTTGCCTTGAATCAACCTCTAGCCTTGTTTTCAGATTTTAGATTTTTTGCTAAAAGTGTGAATTTGTTTTGAGCAGTAGGGCGCAGCTTCCTGTCCAATTTTGTTGTGTATCACTTGTATATACCCTAGGAAATATGTTTGGATGAGAATTATGGCCAATAATGCCTTGTATTGATGTTTAGGATTTTGACATAAACCTCCATTACCACACCTTCCATTTTTGCCTTATTTTTGAATTCTTGCCTTATTTGCCCCTTTGCACGAATTTGGTATAGGCTTAATGGTAGTTCAAGGCTAGTTAAGGCCAAATATTCCATTTAATCAAGCTTTTTGATTTTCTCTTGATTTTAAAAGATTTAAACTTAATTAAATCCAATAAAATCAATTAAAAATGAAACAAATTAATTAAAAAAATGAAATAAAAGGTGGGACACGTGGGAAGCATGGCCAAGTTAATTCAAGTGGAAAAAGTGGGCCCCTTTTGTCAAAAATGAGATTTCAAGGATAAATGATTTTGGCAATTTCACAAAAATTTCCCAACTTCTCCAATGCATAACTTGCTCAATCTTTAAGCTTTGCTCATGTTCTTGGACATTTTGGAAAGGTATTTGAGTCCTCTAACCAATGTCTTTGGTCCCATGTCATTTTGATTTACCAATCTCAAGTTATGGTCTTTGACATAAAGTCCCTTTTTGTTGACTTTTGAAAATGACCTATAATGTTGAAATTGATAACTTTTTGTGAGAGCATTCCTTGGACTTGAAGTATGAAGATGAGTTGTAGGAAATGTCTTTCTCTTCAAAATGAGCTTTGGATGGAATTTTTCTGATGAACCATTAAAAAGTTATGCCTTGGTCAAGTTACAGTTGACTTTTCAGCTGTCCAAAAATAGAAACTTTTGCATCTTGATGATTTTTGAGCCAAGCTTTGAGAATCATGATCAAGCATTGATCAAATTATGTTTGTGGCTTCAAAATGAGATGTTGACCAAAAATTTGAACTTTTGACTGTCAAATGACCATTTTGCCCCTACAGTTGAATGTAGTGCAATTTAGAGTTTTTGACTGTGCAATCTTGTGCTGAAAGTCTTGAAACTTTGTATGAGGATGCTTGACCATATTTATAGGCATGTGGGACTTGATTGGGCCCTTGGAAACTTCATTTTCTTGATCAGAACAAAAACCCTAATTTTGACTGCTTAGGAGGCCCTTGACTGTGCAACCCTTGGGGAGGTTTTGGAGCTTGACTTGGCAAATCTTGAAGAATATGGGAGGGCAAATTTTGGGGTACAACACCAACTCCTCCCAGTTACGAACCTTGGTCCCATCTAGCTGATAGAACCATTCGAGATGAGTCCCTGAAAGACTCTCCTGGAAGAAGTGGATCCATAAATTCTTATCCGCAGAGTACGGTTGAATTTTCCGAACATAGGACCTGAGATGTAGCTTGGGACAAGACGCCCCGTCATACTTAGAGAAGGATGGTGCTTTGAACTTCCGAGGGATGATCACACCAGTAGACAAACTCAGATCTCCAAAATCCAGCCCAGGTACCTGTTGTATCTCCATAGCATTCAGCCTATCCTCCAGTTGCTTGTATCTGTCTTCTGTAGGAGGGTACTGCTCTTCATCAAAATCAGTCTCGTTGTCGGAGACTACCGGACTAGGGACCCTTGCTTCTGCCTGAGGAGTACTCTTGCCAACAGAAGAACCAGCCTCTTCCTGCTGCAGAGCATTGCCGAACCTTCGGCCCGAGTTGAATAGAACAATCCTTCTCTTCTTCTTCTTCTCCTTCTTCAGGAGCATCGCCTTCAGCTCTTCTTGGCCTTGAGCCAAACCCTTGATTAATTCCTGAAACTGCGCATCCTGCGCCTGAAGAGCTTTGATGGATGTCTCAGTTGATGAAGAGTCAGGATTCATGATGAATGATATAAACAGCGAAGAACTGTAAGCAACCTGAAAAGAGGAAAAACCTGCTATGCACATGATGTATGAAATGCGTGTGAATTATGTTTTCAAAGACAATCAGGAATCAACTTTGTAAACAAAAAGGAACATACTTCATTAGATTCAACTTTGAAACTGAAATTATTCAACAGGTTGCCCTTAGGCGTTACATGAAAGGAAATACTAAAAAGGAAATAAAACTGTAAAAGCACATCTGGAGCTCCTTATTGATCCCATGGTCTCCTCTTCTCAGTACGGATGTAGGCATTCAGAGCTCTCTCATTCTCCAACTGCTTTGTCAGCTTCTGGATCTTTGATTCCTGCTCGTTGAACTTTTCCCGGTAAGAATCCCGCTCTTCTCGCAGTTGCGACCAAGATCTCTTCAATGTCTCATAATCAGTAGGTATCTGAGGAGGAAGGACAGTTGGAGGAACACCATCTTTGTCAGGACACTCAAGAATGACGGGTCTGACAGCTTCATACGGCATACCTAACTTCTGAGCACGGATGCGAACCCATTTGTAGTAGGCTTCCATAGGTAAAGAGGTCTTTGGCCCTAACTCCTGTGGGTCAGCTTTATGAACCTTATCCCAAGCCTTGATGAACCTACGACGCAGCTCGTCACTATCCACCTGAAATTCAAAACTGATGTGAGGCACTAACATCTCATGGGGACCTGCTCTTCTTGCTCTTCCAAACTGACGGAGTGCTAGACATGTATTGTAAGAGATCCCTCCTTGGGTACCAATCAGAGGAACATTAGGGTATTCCCCGCATCGATCAATAATAGCTATCTCATCCAAACCTCTACAAGTCCAAATGATGTCTTTATCGGTGAGAGACATTAACCTATGAGCCCAACCTCTTCCTTCTTGATTCTTCAGTACGAACTTAGGGAGGTGAGAAATAAACCACCTCACCAACAAAGGGATACAACACCATAGGGTTCCTCGTCTTCGGGTAGTACGAGCATGAAGCTGTTGCAAGATGTCACCCAAGAGAGTGGGCACAGGATTCTGAGACATAAAGATCCTTATGGCAGTGACATTGATGAAGTTGTCAGGATTAGGAAACAGGACTAACCCATAGATTAGGAGAGCCAAGATGTCTTCATATGCCCTAAAGTCCAGGTCATTCCAGAAACTGTTAGCTTTACCAATCAGAAACTTGGCCAAGAAACCCTTAACTCCGCTTCTAGTTACCCAGTTGTCTGTTACCTCTTGATGGGTCAAAGGAAGAGCTGCAGCAACATCCTCAAGCCTGAGGGTCTTTTCCCAACCAGTAAAGGGAGTCTGATCCAAGATAGGGACACCAAGCAAATCAGAGAACTCTTCCAGGGTAGGGACCAGCTGGAAGTCTTGAAAGGTGAAACACTGGTACAGAGGGTCATAGAACTGGGTCAGAACACTCATCAACTGTTGATCCCGCTTTGCAGTGACTAAACCGAGAAGAGAACCATGCCTCTGAATGAAGGAAGTGGTATTTGGAATTCTGCTAACCAACTCATCAAGCAACTCAGGTGAACGAACAAAGTTGAACCGGATAGTATTCCTTCACATAGGCATCATGATGTCCTACAAAACAGAGCAAAGGTGAAACCCTCTTGTCTTTGAAATGGTCAATCCTTATGCAGGATGCATGCAATGCTCATGATGCTATGATGTTATGATAAAGCACACCACATATAGATACAAGGGCAAACATGGTAAGGCACACAAGTCACACAAGGCAAGCCCCTAGAGTTTAGGCCAGCATGAGGTCTAGGTACTACCCTCTTTCAGTTTGTTGGTTCATACCTGTCCTAATCAAAAGTAACCGGGTTCTTAGAGGATCCCAATATCATTGACTACCCTCAATCGGTCATAACTCCAGCATCGCAATCTTTTCTTGCGGCCAGAACCATCACGAGAGTTTAGCCTCAATGGGCGTAGCATACTGCTACAATTCTAAAGGCCAAGTTGTGTCAATTAAGGTTCTAAGGTTGTTGGTGCTTAATGACTCCTTAGAAGACCCATATTCTCCTTGTTGCGACACAAGGGATATCGGTACAGACCAAGGTGCCACACCAATGTAGCCACTGCTTCACCTGTGTCGGTCTACGCCGGACAGGTCCCTCACAGCTTATGCTACCTAAACAGGGTATCCCCAGATCCGGGTTAGGATCCATGTAACTCCGATGCAACCCACAATAGTAAAGCAAGCAAATCAATACAATTGAAAACACAGTTATGAACTAGCCCTAAGGTACACCTCACTTTAAGTTTTATCCCCAGCAGAGTCGCCAGTTCTGTGATCGGTGGATCTGGAACTGACTGTTTAACGCTGGTTCGCGAAATGTCGCGGAAGCAAGAGTCGCCACCGTCTTTTATTTTCTCCAAATGGAAAGGACAAAAGCACAGAAAAATTCCTTAAAGAGATTGCTCTCGGTTCGGGAGGTAGGTTATAGAAAGGAAAGGTGTTAGCACCCTTTCTATCCATGGTTATCCATGGGCTCTTAGATACTTGCTCATTGTGTTTTCAAAATGGTTTGTTTGCTTTTCAATGTGGGTTTTAAAAAGTTTCTTTGAAAATTCCAGTTCGACTCTTGTATCGGTCCTCAAGAGTGTTTGAAAAATTTGCTTTTGAAATCTTTTTGAAAAGGTGTCGGTGTGAAAAGTATTTTTGATTTGTTTTTTGAAATAAGAGCAAGTATCTACGAGAACCTACCTACCCTAAGGAATTCGTCTGTGTAAATGTCCTTTAAAGTAGTACCATCCCACCATTGAGAGGTAGGTAGCACCACCGTTGGAGGTGTTCGGGTCAATTCGAGGTTCGGGACATGGTGATCACCAGAGCAATGGGAAGACACCTTAGAAGCTACCCTCATGCCAGGTTCTCGGATCATGAGGACTTACTAAGACATCCTCTACTCGACGATCACCTTTCGAGGCAAGGCAACAGTGAGGCGTACCCTAGGGGTGGTGTGTGCGATTTGTGTGTCGTTTTCATTTGCATTTATCTTGTCATGTTATTGGTGTTCTAGCGTTTGTTTTTTATTTTAATCCATACATTCTTTCATGCCATTTGTTAACAGTTAAAAATATTGCGGGAAAGTAAAATTTCTAAACTATTACAAAAGGCGCGGATCCACATCGCCAAAAGTTTCTCGAACCCGATTTGACGGAAAATAAATAAATAAAGTAAATAAAGAATTAAAAGTGCGAGAAATATATTACACGGCTTTGGGAGAGGTACATAAATATTTAAACGGAAAAGAAATAAGTATGCGAATTGATAAGAAATTAAGAACGAGGGCGTTGGACCCTTTTGCAAAATTAAATTACATGGAATTAGTTAATTAAGAAAAAGAAATGTTTTTTTGGTATTTTATGATTTTTTAGGATTTAAATAAAAAAAGAATTAATTGAAATTAAATGCTAACCCTAACTCTAGTGGTTTTAATTTATTAAGAAAATATTGAATTTTAACCTAAATTAACCCTAATTTTTATATACAAATTTAATTATAAAAATAAATAAAATAAATAATATTAAATATTTGATTATCATGAAAGAAAAACAAAAAGATGAAAAATTATTAATTAAACCCTAATTCTATGTTTTTTTATATTTTTATTAAAAGAATTAAAATTAAAACCTAATTTACACTAAATTTAATTATGTACATTTATTTATGAAAATACTAAAAATAAAATATTTATTATTTTTTCTCTTTTTCTGATTTTTATGGCATTTTGTGATTTTATGAAAATATTAAATTAATTAAACAAGCAATAATTAAAAGAAAATAAAAATTATAAAGAATAATAAAATAGAGAAAGTTAAAAGAATTTGCAAACCAAGGGGGGTTGTAGTCCCCAACATGGAGGTGAGTCTTTAGAAATCTGGCCCATTAACCTTGCTGGCCTCTTTGACTTTTCAGGACGCGTGTACACGCGTTGACTAGGGCGCACTGTGTTCTCCAATCCATGGCCTTTGATCTGATGAAGCTGGACGCGTGGATGTTGGATTTGGAAGGTGTATGATGGTCCTTGATATTGAATCTGCATGTGATTGTAAATTGAAAAATAACATTGAAATAATGAAGACCTGGGACTCGAACCCAGGTCATGGATGTTACCAATAACTATGCTTGCCACTGGATCAACTCACGCGTGTTTAATATATAACAATCAACAAATATTATAAAAAGAACAATTGCGTTAGTGGACTTTGCGCGCGAACTTTCAAACCAGCCACCCACCGCTTGCCACGAGTTCATCTTCTTTGTTGGATTTTATTTTCCTGAAACATAAACAACATAAGCAACGGTTTTCATGTGTTCTTTTAGGCCATCTATGGAAAAATAGCGATTAGCCATTAGGTGCTCATAAATTGAGCGCGAGTACAGGTTCATGATCGTCTGAGTATGCTGAAGTGAATGGTCTAATTCTCATGCTCCAATTTTTCCTTGTTTTAAAATCCCTAATTTGGAATCCTGTAAACCCTAAAAAATTGACAATGGTGAAATCGTATATAGCTTGCAAAAATTCAATCAAACACATGGGTTAGCTTCAGAATTGCATAAGGAGTATGAATCAATGAACAAAATGTCATGAGGATGCCTGTAAATCAAAACACGAATATGCATTTTTCATGAAATATTTTAAGTTCTGTATATCGATTCTTGAGGTTTTGATGAATGTTTTTGATTGGGAATCGTTCAGTGAACCTTCAGCAAGCTAATGAAACAAAAATTGTGCCTTGAATCGCCCTAGAATGTGGTTTTCAGAATTGAGTTTCTTGCAAAAAATTCAAGTTTGATAATGGGGTTTTGCGCAGCTTTTCTGGTCAATGGCATTAGGGTTGTGTTTAGGCTTATGTATTGAGTGAATTAGGTTAACAATTCTGATCAAAATCTCTTTCATTCATGGATTTTGAGATTTGATTTTCAAGATCTTTTTTTCAAATATTTTCCATGTGTTTTTGTACAAATTATGATCAATTCTCTCCAAATCTTTCCACATTGGGTCATGCACGAATTATTGAGTGGATTTCATGCAAAAAAGGATTGTAAAACTTAGGTTAAATATTTTCCATGTATTTAATTTGATTTAAATGAATTATTATAAATAAAAATTCAAATAAATAAATAAAAAAATGAAGAAATACTTCCCTTTGGGACAAGTGGTCGTGCACATGCCATGGATGATGAATTATGGAAGAAAAATGGGCCCATTAGCAATTTTAGGTCATTTGAATCAATGTTGACTTTTCAAAATATCCAAAAATTTCCCAACTTCCACAAGGCATAACTTGCTCAATGTTTAAGCTTTTCTCATGTTCTTGGACATTTTGGAAAGGTCTTTGAGTCCTCTTACCAATGCCTTTGGTCCCATGTCATTTTGATTTACCAATCTCAAGTTATGGCCTTTGACTTAAAGTCCCTTTTTGTTGACTTTTGAAAATGACCTATAATGTTGAAATTGATAACTTTTTGTGAGAGCATTTCTTGGACTTGAAGTATGAATATGAGTTGTAGGAAATGTCTTTCTCTTCAAAATGAGCTTTGGATGGAATTTTTCTGATAATCCATGTGAAAGTTATGCCCTGGTCAATTTACAGTTGACTTTTTCAACTGTCCAAATAAGGAAACTTTTGCATCTTGATAATTTTTGAGCCAAGCTTTGAGAATCATGATCAAGCATTGATCAAATGATGTTTGTGGCTTCAAAATGATGTGTAGACCAAAAATTTGAACTTTTGACTGCCAAATGACCATTTTGCCCCTACAGTTGACTGTAGTGCAATTTAGGGTTTTGACTGTGCAATTTTGAGCTGAATGTCTTGAAACTTGGTATGAGGATGCTTGACCATATTTGTAGGCATATGAGACTTGATTGGACCTTTGGAAACTTCATTTTCTTGACCAGAACAAAAACCCTAATTTTGACTGCTTAAGAGGCTCTTACACTGTGCAACCCTTGGGGAACTTTGAAGCTTGACTTGGCATTTTCTTGAAGAATATGGGAGGGAAAATTTTGGGGT
Source organism: Vicia faba (assembly GCA_948472305.1). Lineage (NCBI taxonomy): Eukaryota > Viridiplantae > Streptophyta > Magnoliopsida > Fabales > Fabaceae > Vicia > Vicia faba. Next base: position 1,496,438,620 of record OX451737.1, read on the forward strand.
ACAACAATGTGGCACTTTGGTGTGTACCGGTAACCCTTGAGTTCAGTCAAGGAGAGTACGGGGCCTCCGCGTGGTGTCGTGAAGCATCAATAGACCTTAGGAACCTTAATTGAACTATCTTGGCCTCTTTAGGGTAGTGAGATAATTGACTTTGGTGCAGTCCGAGGTTGGTTGATACTCGATACTACACTCAATTGAGGGTTGTTTTCCTAGAATATTTCGGTCGCCAGTTCAGTGGCTAAATTGAAACGATGAACAATGAAAGCAATCCCGTGATATTGGGACCCTTAGAACCCGGTTACTTCTAATAGGACAGGTTGAGCCCACCAACTTCAAGAGGGTAATACCCCGACCCCATGCTGGCCTGAACTCTAAGGGTTTCTCTTGTGTGACTTGTGTGCCTTCGTACTTGACTACTTGCATGCTTGTTATCTGACACTTGAGTTTCTTGCAGGTTTTGTTTATAGTCCTTAATTGGGACTCACAACAGGGTGTACTAACTACTTGTAGGTTCTGTTTATAGTCCTTAATTGGGACTCATGACAGGTTTTACTTGAGTTTCTTGCAGGTTTTGGTTTGCAGTCCTTAATTGGGACTCATAACAGGGTTACTTACATTACCCCATGCATAGCATGACATCATACCATTGCATACATCTTAACCCATTTCAAGGATCTCAAGGGCTTGTGATGTAGGTCATGATGAATCAGAATGTCTAGCAAGGGGCAAAAGAGGATTTATTTTCCTCTAGCCAAGGGTGTCCGGGGCTATGACCCACTGGATATGGTGAGCCTTTGACCCTTGAAGAAGGAATCTCAGCAAACATGAAGTTCCCTCAATCAAGCTACCGGATTCCAGCTCTAACAAGTTTCTCTGTTTACCCCGCGAGGTCCTTGAAATCATTGCATACATATCATACATATCATTGCGTAACAGGTACCCATTCTCTGCAGGTTGCTTACCTTCTTCGCTGTTTATTTCAGCAGTCTCGTCATGAATCCTGAATCCTCAACCGAGCACACTATCAAGGCCCTCCAGGCTCAGAACGCCCAGTTCCAAGAGCTGATCATGAATTTGACCCAGGGGCAACAAGATCTGAAGACCCTGCTCTTGAAAAAGAAGAAGAAGAGGACTGTTTTGTTCAGCCCTAGACGCAGATCTGGGAACACACTGCAGGATGAAGCTGAGAGGACAACTCCATTTGTGGGGAAAGGCAGTCATCAAGAGGAAAGGGTTCCCAGCCCAGTGGTCTCCGACAATGAGACAGATTTCAACGACGAACAGTACCCTCCGGCTGAGGATAAGTACAAACAGTTGGAAGACCGACTAAGTGCTATGGAGATACAAAAAGTGCCTGGCCTGGACTTCGAGGATCTAGGTCTGTCTTCTGGGGTAGTGATCCCGCACAAATTCAAGGCACCTGCCTTTGCAAAGTACGACGGGGCATCCTGTCCAAAGCTGCATCTCAGGTCATACATGAGGAGGATCCAGCCCTACACGGCCGACAGGAACTTATGGATCCACTTTTTCCAGGAGAGTCTTTCAGGGACTCAGCTTGACTGGTTCTATCAACTGAATGGAGCCAACATCCGCAGCTGGGAGGACTTGGCCACTGCTTTCTACAAGCAGTACCAGTACAACGCCGACCTTGCTCCCACGCGCACTCAACTTCAAGGAATGTCTATGGGTGCGAGCGAAGGTTTCAAAGAATATGCTCAAAAGTGGAGGGACCTTGCTGGAAGGGTACAACCACCTCTAACCGACCGCGAGCTCGTCGATATGTTCTTAGGGACCCTGTCCGGTCCATTCTTCAACCACCTGATTGGGAATTCTGCTGTTGGATTTACAGATTTAGTCTTGACCGGGGAAAGAATAGAAGCTGGCATCAGGTCAGGGAAAATACATAATGATGATTCCTCGAACACTGAGAAGAAACCATCCAAGAGAGAACCTAGTGCGGTCAACGCAGTAGCTATTGTAAAGCCGGCCGGTGCTCCTCAGCGTCACCGTCAACAAAGGGAAGAAAGACCTAAGAGGCAATTTACTCCCCTCGGCATGACCTTGTCACAGATATTGCCACAGCTGCTGGAAACCAAGTTGGTAACTCTCATGGATCCCCCGAAGAATCCTAACAGGACACCTTCAAAGTACAATCCCAATGCTCGCTGCGCCTATCATTCCGACAGCCTGGGGCATGCTACAGATGACTGTTGGACTTTGAGAAATAGGGTTCAAGATCTGATTGACGCAAAGGAAGTCCAGCTCGACTCTCCAGAGGCTCCCAACGTGATCACTACTTCCATGCCAAAACATGGCTAGGATAGAAAGCACTTTTTTTGTTCATTTGAATTCAAGTTGTAATTTTCTTTTGATTGTTCAAACATTTACTCATGTTAAACATTGTTATTTCTTTAATGCATCGCATATGTCTGTTTTGAAACAATATATTCGTATTCACTAAATGCAAAATTATTTTCATGTTTTTTCTGATGTCAACTCTTGATTAAGAAATTCTAAGCCTCTTGAGGGAGGATGACGAAAACGATACCATGATCTACAATATGCTTTTGAACAGACCCCGCTGATGAGGTACAGGCATTGTTTCAATTCCTAAACACTGGAGTTATAAGGAAGATAATCCCTCTTCAACCCCTCTGAGCCAAAGAAGTAGGAGTTTTTCTTTTCGAAATTTAAAACCCTTAATCATAACCTGGGGCAGGGTAGTCTCTCAGTTGATCCAAGTGCATAACGAATGGCACCAAAGAAGTCCTTACAAAACGAAGAAAGACAGTGATGGTTCCGAATAATCAATAAATAAAGGTAGTCATTATCTCAAAAAATAAAAAACCCATTAAGTCAAAACCCATGAAGGAGACTTACAAAACTGGGGCATCCCGCTGACTGTGATTCCAAAAAAGGAAACAGTTCAGGCAAAAAAGAAAGGGATAACAAAAATCAAAAAGAAAGAGGTCCTACAAACCCTCAACAAAAAAGGAATGACTGGCCATTCAAAATAAGTTATCAATATCCGAATCATCACCAGAAAATCAGAGCAAAGACTCGAACAAGGTCTGACGCACGATCAGCTGAGTTTAGGTTTGAAGAACATCACGAAGAACGGGTGGGTACAAATAATTTGAGCCTTTATCCTTTGTTTCTTGAACCGTGAACCAGGCCACGTTATAACCCTTAAAAGCCCTAGCTGAAGCATGGGTTAGTTCGAAAGCATACTGTTGCGAAAGGTATCCTGACTCCTTAAGGCTTACGGTAAATACGGAGTTGACATCACGTTTTACAAACATTCACTTGTTTTATGAAAAAGAATGCATTTTCAAAATCTTCAAGACAGACATAAGCTTCGCATTTTTGATATAACATTGTTTGCATATGAATTTTTGTTTGAACAGCAGGAAAATTCGCACGATGAATACCTAGTGAACAAAAGCACTTCCAATCAAGGGGCATGACATGATCATGGTCCATCATCTGGGGCAGTCCAATCAAGATTCGGAGAATCTCTCAAAGGCCAAATAGCCTGGGGCAAATCTCCGCCTGAGTCACTTAGGGCATTCCAACAACGAATCTTGCCTGATCAAATACCTTCTGGTGGCATGACAAAACACTTCTAACAGGGGCAACTCCCTACTTTCTGAGAACGGACATAGTCGAAAAAATACTACGCATAATCAAAGACCCGCTAGGTTGACACACCTAGGCAAAAATAAGGGCTTCCCGGCGAACCAAAAGGGTTCGGGCAAAATGAAGGGATGAAAATGAAAAAAAATCTGTACACCCGGCAAGTCGAAAACCTGAAGAGGCGGCTTGGGCAAAAATGGGTATCCCGGTGGACTGAAAACCCGAAAGGGCGGTCCAGGCAAAAATTAGGGAACAAAGCGTATGACTATGTCCCGTCATCTCGTCACTTGCCTACCAGAAGAAGATTTGTCAATCGACAGTAATCAAACACCTTCATAGGTACCTTCTTCCCCAACAGAAACTGGGGCAATAATGAGTTGTCTAAATGATCCGGTTGCCCTGTCCACCGAAGTGCCAAGGTAAGTTCAGCTGAAGAATGCGACCAAGATACCTTCACTCCCTGCAGAGCGAACGCGTCTCCCCAGGTTTTATTCAAAGGTTATTTCTCCACCAGAGCTTATAACTGGGTTATCCTCAGCTAAAAGCCACGGAAAGATCGTCCTCGGCGAAGTCTTCCTATCCCTAGCGGAGTTCATCAAATTCAACAACGGTATCCCCAGCGGAGTTATCTTCATCAAACCTCAGTGAAGTACTTCTTATTCCCCACAAAGTTCACTCCCCGCAGAGTAATCTCTTCGCCAAGTTTATTCCCCAACGGAGTTATCTTCTCCGACCGGTATTCTTGCAATCATCATCCCCAACGGAAACGAAGAATCTCACTCTTCAACATCAGCCTAGGAGTTGACTTCCCGGAATCCGTCAAAGATCTATTTTCCTAGACGCAAATACATTCATAAACATCACATTGTTATACATCATGATACATGCATATACGCATCATATCATACAATCTCATGTGTTGAAAAATATTATTGCTTGATCCATATCATGCACTGCATATGACTGACCTTTACCTTTCAGGAAGGATACAATTAAATGATCAGCTATGTAGACGAATACAGTCAAAAGAGACCAACACAGTCAAAATAGACAAATCCAGTCAAAAGAAGACAAGTCCAGTTAAAATTACTTCCACTCGTCGTTATAGACACTCGTCGTTATAGACACTCGTCGTTATAGACACTCGTCGTTATAGACACTCGTCGTTATAGACACTCGTCGTTATAGACACTCGTCGTTATAGACACTCGTCGTTATAGACACTCGTCGTTATAGACACTCGTCGTTATAGACACTCGTCGTTATAGACACTCGTCGTTATAGACACTCGTCGTTATAGACACTCGTCGTTATAGACACTCGTCGTTATAGACACTCGTCGTTATAGACACTCGTCGTTATAGACACTCGTCGTTATAGACACTCGTCGTTATAGACACTCGTCGTTATAGACACTCGTCGTTATAGACACTCGTCGTTATAGACACTCGTCGTTATAGACACTCGTCGTTATAGACACTCGTCGTTATAGACACTCGTCGTTATAGACACTCGTCGTGATAGACACTCGTCGTTATAGACACTCGTCGTCATAGACACTCGTCGTTATAGACACTCGTCGTTATAGACACTCGTCGTCATAGACACTCATCGTTATAGACACTCGTCGTTAAAGACCACTCGTCCATGAGGATAACCTGTCAGTAGAGACAACTCACCAACCTTACTAATTCCAGACTCAATTCATGTATCTCGCCAGGGTGTGTCTGAAGAGTTCGAGGATCCGATGCCTGAATCTTACCAGGGTGTATCCGTTGAAGACTAACATTACCAGATCCGATTCCTGTATCTTGCCAGGGTGTATCTGTTGAAGACATTTCAAGACCAAGACCGGTTCAGTTAAATCAACTCCAAAGATTTCTTATCCAGTCCAAGGCCTTCCCTAGTCCAGCTAAATCGACCCCAAACAGATTTTCCTGATAAAGACTCAGTAGAAGTTATCCTATGGTTCTCTCCCCGATCCTGCGGAGATGATAATTCCATCCAAGGTTTTCTCAATGATTGCTATTGAGACTGTAATCGCCTATGGTTCTCTCCCCGATCCTGCGGAGATGATAATTCCATCCAAGGTTTTCTCAATGATTGCTATTGAGACTGTAATCGCCTATGGTTCTCTCCTCGATACTGCGGAGGTGGTAATCCCAAGATCCTCTCAACAATTGCTGTTGAAGTTGAAGTCGCCCAAGGTTCTCTCACCGTGCCTGTTGAGGTAGTAACCATCCCTGGTTCATTCATCACCGTTTGAAGCTCCAGATCCAGCTCCTGTAACCAGTCAGGACATATCTACACAAAGCATCTGAAGACCAGCTCCTGCAACATGTCAGGTACTCATTTTTCTTTTGCAGATACGCAAGTTCTCGCTAAGGAATCTCTTACGCGATCAACATCCAGATGGCATCTATAAGCCCATCACCCTGTTCATCAATCTCTAAATGGCATCTATAAGCCCATTTCCATCACACTGCTACTATGTGAGCGCAAATTTCTGGGCACTCTAGTGTTCAATCATCTTCCACCCTCGGATTACGAAAGGCACGCCAGCCAATCTGCATCCTCAGGTCTAAGAAGATTGAACAGGGGCAACTGTTGTACCCCAAAATTTTCCCTCCCATATTCTTCAAGAAATTGCCAAGCCAAAGCTTCAAAATTCCCCAAGGGTCGCACAGTGCAAGGGTATCCTAAACAGTCAAAATTAGGGTTTTTATTCTGATCAAGAAAATGAAGTTTCCAAGGGTCCAATCAAGTCCTACATGCCTATAAACATGGTCAAGCATCCTCATACAAAGTTTCAAGACTTTCAGCACAAAATTGCACATTCAAAACCCTAATTGCACTACAGTCCACTGTAGGGGCAAAATGGTCATTTGACAGTCAAAAGTTCAAATTTTTGGTCAACATCTCATTTTGAAGCCACAAACATCATTTGATCAATGCTTGATCATGATTCTCAAAGCTTGGCTCAAAAATCATCAAGATGCAAAAGTTTCCTTATTTGGACAGCTGAAAAAGTCAACTGTAAATTGACTAGGGCATAACTTTCACATGGATTATCAGAAAAATTCCATCCAAAGCTAATTCTGAAGAGAAAGACATTTCCTACAACTCATCTTCATACTTCAAGTCCAAGAAATGCTCTTACAAAAAGTTATCAATTTCAACATTATAGGTCATTTTCAAAAGTCAACAAAAAGGGACTTTAAGTCAAAGGCCATAACTTGAGATTGGTAATTCAAAATGACATGGGACAAAAGACATTGGTTAGAGGACTCAAAGACCTTTCCAAAATGTCCAAGAACATGAGCAAAGCTTAAAAATTGAGCAAGTTATGCCTTGTGGAAGTTGGGAAATTTTTGGATATTTTGAAAAGTCAACATTGGTTCAAATGACCTAAAATTGCTAATGGGCCTCTTTTTCTTCCACAATTCATCAACCAAGACATGCACACGACCCTTTGGCCCAAAGGGAAGTTTTTATCATTTTTTATTTATTTATTTGGATTTTTATTATTAATAATTCATTTAAATTAAAATAAATGCATGAAAAATACTAAACCTAGGTTTTAAATCTTTTTATGCATATTATATACTCAATATTTCGTGCATAGCTGGATTTGGAAAGAATTAAAGACAATTGGCCATGATTTGTACAAAATAGCATGAAAAAATATTGAAAAAAAGATTTTTGGAAATCAAATCTTGCAAGACATGAATGCCAAGGATTTTGATTGTTTTCTTTGACCTAATTCACTCCATACATAAGCTGGATCAAAACCCTGGTGCTCACTGACTCTAAGCTGCGCAGAAAAAGCACATGAACACTTGAAATTTCTCTTGAAAACTCAAAAACTGAAAACCATATTCCAGTGCTTTTCAAGGTGAAACAACGATTCTATCACATTCCTGGGACATCAAGGAACCTTCCTGGATCAAAAGCATCAATTCTAACACCTTGAAACGGTATACAGAAATCAAGTTTTCTCACTTTTTTCTCATGATCGTGTTTTACAATTCAGGCATTTTCATTGCATAATTTTAATGGATTCTTACTAATTGAAGTGTTCTGAAGCTAACCATCTACTTTAATTACGTTTTTATACACTGTATGCGAATTCACCATTGTTGCTTTTTAGGGTTCTTAAGTTTTCAAATTAGGGGTTCTTGAATAAGGAAAAATTGGCACTCAAAACCTGGACCATTGAATCAATCATGTTTGGACGAAGAGATACCAACCATCGCGCCTAATTTATGAGGCCTTATGGCCTGTTCGCTATTTTTTTGAAAGTGACTTTCTAGAACGGTGCAAAACCGTTGCCAGTTCTTTCTTTGTTTCAGGAAAAATAAGCCAAGGAAGAAGAAGGATGCGTGGCCATCAGTAATTGGCTGGTTCAAAAATTCGCGCTAAAATCCACTAACGTTTTTGTTTTATTTGATATTAATTGTTTGTTGTATTACATACAAAACGCGTAACATGGCTCAGTGGCAGGCGTACACGCTGGTAATCTCTAGGACCTGGGTTCGAGCCCCAGGTCCCCACCCCTTTCATATTTTTCTTCACTTAATATTCATGTGCAGTTTCATATGCTGAAGACCCTCATACGTCCCTCCATCAAGCCGTCCACTTGGTCAATCTCATTCATCCAAGGGTTCAGATCTAAAGAACAGGATGCACTCTAGTCAACGCTGATGCACGCTAATGGCAAAAGTCAAAGTGGCCAAAGTTATTGGGCCCAGATTGCTAAAAGAAAACCCTCACAATTAGGGGGCAGACCCCCTAGGTTTGCCATTTTTTTTTCATTCTTTCTTTTCATTATTTCTATTTTCTTTTAGTTATTGTTTTCTTAATTAATTTATTATTTTCATAAAAAAACAAAAACAATAAAAATCAGAAAAGATAAAAAAAAATAATAAATATTTTTATTTTAGCATTTTTGTAAATAAATTCATTAATTCACTTAGTTTTAAATTTAGGTTTTAATCTTAACATTTTTCACTAAAACTCAAAACTCATAGAATTATGGTTTAATTAATTTTTATCTTCTTTTTTCTTTTATTCCCCAGTAATTAATTATTAAAATATTTCCTATTATTTATTTTTATAATTAAACGGCATGTAAATAATTAGGTTAAAAATTAGGTTAAAACTTAATCTTTTCTTAAAAAAAAACTAAAAAAAAACTAGAATTAGGGTTAGCATTTCATTTTAATTAATTCTTTGTTCATTAAAAATCATAAAATACAAAAATACCAAAAAACAATTCCTTTTCTTTTTAAACTTTAATTAATTTCATCATTTAATTTAATTTTGCAAAAAGGGTCCAACGCCCTCGTTTTAATTCTTATTTAATTCGCATATTTATTTCTTTTTTTCTTTTAAATATTTATGTACCTCTCCCAAGGCCGTGTAATTAACTTCTCGCACTTTATTTTTACCTTTGCTTCTTTATTTTCTGTCAAATCGGGTTCTGGAAATTTTGGCGATGTGGACCCGCGCCTTTTGTAATAGTTTAGAGTTTTTACCTTCTCGCAATTTTTTAACTGTTAAACAAATGGCATGCAAGAATGAATGGCAAAATAAAAACAAAAGCGTAGATCACCTGACATGAGAAAGATAAATGCAAATGAACATGACACACAAATCACACACCACCCCTAGGGTACGCCTCACTGTTGCCTTACCTCGAAAGGTGATCGTCGAGTAGAGGACGTCTTAGTAAGTCCTCATGATCCGGGAACCTGGCATGAGGGTAGCTTCTAAGGTGTCTTCCCATTGCTCTGGTGATCACCATGTCCCGAACCTCGAATTGACCCGAACACCTCCAACGGTGGTGCTACCTACCTCTCAATGGTGGGATGGCACTACTTTAAAGGACATCTACACAGACGAATTCCTTAGGGTAGGTAGACGACTCTAGATACTTGCTCTAAATTTCAAAACAAAACAAAATACTTTTCACACCGACACCTTTTCAAAAAGCTTTCGAAAGCAATTTTTCAAACACTCTTGAGGACCGATACAAGAGTCGAACTGAAATTTTCAAAGAAACTTTTTAAAACCCACAGTTAAAAAGCAAACAAACCATTTTTTGAAAACACAATGAGCAAGTATCTAAGAGCCCATGGATAACCATGGATAGAAAGGGTGCTAACACCTTCCCTTTCTATAACCTACCTCCCGAACCGAGAGCAATCTCTATAAGGAATTTTTCTGTGCTTTTGTCCTTTCCATTTGGAGAAAATAAAAGACGGTGGCGATTCTTGCTTCCGCTACATTTCACGAACCAGCATTAAATAGTCAGTTCCAGATCCACCGATCATACAATCCATTTATGGATATTATTCTTCCCAGTTCCTACACAATCAATCACCACATCATCAAGTGCTAATTTCTGGGCACTCTAGTGTCCAATCATCTTCCACCTTCAAGTCACGAATGGCGGATCCGCCAATCTAACTCTTCAGGTTTAAGAAGATTGAACAGGGGCAGCTGTTGTACCCCAAAATTTGCCCTCTCATTTCTCAAGAAATTTCTCAAAAGGTCACCCTGGACCCTCAGGTTTGTTCCCATCCAATTTCAAGCCTCGAATTACAAATTTTCCAAGAAAGTCATTCACAAGGGTAAAATGGTTATTTGCATACTAAAAGGTCAAACTTTGACTTTTGGATCAAAATCAAGTTTCAAGAATCATATTTAATCAAGACATGTAGAAATATGAAGTTTGTCTCATCATGAAATTCAAAAGCCAAAATTACTTTGGAAAGGTCAAAATTCTAAATACTTAGAATTTTTCTAAGTGTTTAAGAAATATGGCAAGCTCAGAACTTCTGACCAGATTTTCACCATGATGGAAGTTGATTCTGGAAGAACTTCTGACATAAGAGTTATGGACTCCAATAAGATCTGAAACATTGCAGAATAAAACTTCTCCTAGAAATGCTGGGATTTCAAGTTATGACTCCTCAAAGACACGTCCATGAAACTGAAGCACTCAGCAAATTCTGGACAGTTCCAAGGTAGAGTTTGGTTACAACTTTTGGGCCAGTTTTCACAAAGATTTAGTCTGAGTTTGCAAGGGTAATTCAAAGAAGGTGTACAAAGCATGTTGCAAGCTTCCTAGAAAATCTGAGAACTCCTTCAGAACATGCTGGAGCAAGGAGATACAAAGATCAGAAGTTGGATGTCTACTCTAAGTTAGGCTGAAGCTGAACTTTTGATCCAGAATTAAGCAATGATGCAAAATCTCACATTGCAGGATTTCTGGTTTGATAAATCTCATCATCATTTAATACTCACAACCACTTTTGGGTCTCTACCCAAAGGATTTCCCCACGTGTGTTATAGAAGTATCATTGTTGTCCTTGAAGAGCATACTTTTGTACAATAGTGTGATGGGCCCATGCGTTGCTTTTTCGTTTGAGTTTACCTTTCCTTAATTCCTGCTTACAAATCCAGCTTAGGCGCGGCTAAAGCTGCTAACCACCATACCTATTTGAATTTGCTTCAAGAACTAGTCAGCGCCTAGCACATGATGGTTGTACCCCCTGACCTCTCCAAGCTACTAAATCTTTGCCTATAAATTGAACTTCATTGGCAACTGTAAAAAGATCGGAAATTTGAGAAATAAAAAGCCTTGAACCCCTGCAAAAATTCCAAGAGTCCAAAACTGCAAACACAAAAATACAAAACCTGTTAGCTTTTGATTCTTGCATTCAGACTCCATTTTTCCTCAAGTGTTTCTTGACCAAAGCCATCCATACAGTTTTTTATATACATTCAGAAGCCATCCTAACTTCTATAATCAAACTGTAACATACTCTCCATCAATATCCACCTCAAAGAAGTCAGAACTTGGCTCCTTGGCTGTTCCAGAATTTTTCAATCATTCATAGCCCAAGTTGAAAGTTTTCAACCTACCGAGCATGTGAGGAAGCTGGTCAGAACATCACAAGCGGTCAGAACCAGACTCCAGCTCATAAAACATTTTCTAGCTGCAAGGTAAGCTTCTGTTGACTCTCGTCATATTTCTTAAACATTTTTAGATTTTCACGTTCAAAAACACAATGTAGACATCCTGACTCTGAAACAGTATATATTCATATATTCCATGTATGTTTGCCTAAGTAGGGAGAATTTCAGTCCAGAACTTCTTGAAGAAATTAGGACTCAGAATTAGGATTAGCAAATTCATGCTTGCTTCTGATTTATAGTTCTGATATCTCTGGTTTCTAAAACATTATGAAACCCGCCATAACTGTTATATGCACATCTTCTGTTTTGTTAATAAATGACTAAGTTGTAGATGTTTTGACTAGAATGAAGAGGGAGACGAAGTTCTGCCGGTGGCATCAGAACTTCTGAAATCTTCTTTCTTCCAAGTTGACCCAGAACTTCTAACTTTACCTATTTCTACTAATATGATTTCTGTTTTTGCAGCACACCAGAGTCAGAACTTCTGATCTCTTTTAGTTCAGCAATGCGTTGATTCTATTTTCTTTTTCCTTACTATTTTTGCTATCACTTCTATTGTCACTAATCAAAAACACCGAAAACATTTACATTTTACATGCTTTATTTTATTTCTTAAAACAAAAAGATCAAAAATATTTTCTTAAACAAAACTTATTTCTTTTCTTAAACAAAACAAGTCCATTTCACATTTTATTGTACATTCTTATCCATTAAATATGGTTTTAATAGTAACTTAGGATTTAATTTTATTTGCAATCCCCTTTTGTAAATCTGTACACCCCATCCCCCTAATGATTTTAATAGCGTAGGATATTTACTTTCCGCACTTTTTATTGCTTTCATATATTGCTAGTAATTAGGGTGTGTATGGCAAGACATGAAATTAACAAATAGAGAACCCTAATCAAGACAAAAATACATGCAATCAAACACACTTTGCACATATGCACACCTTAGGATAATCTCACTTGTTGCCTATCGGAAAAAATAGTCATGTCCCTCGAACATGGGCGTTTTAGCAAAGACCCTCGATAAAAGATCGTAGTCCCTCGATGACCCTCGATGTTGCCTTTGTTAAATGATATAGTCCCTAAACGACATTGCTAAAACATCCATAGGTTGCCTTCTATGACTATACGATGACCCACGCCCGTCCCTTCACATCCAACGATGAGGCTTCTTACCAAATCAGTGGTAGGATAGCAACATCTAAAAGAGGAAGAAAAGAACACTTAAGACCTTTTGAATAGGTAGATTCTCTCCTAGTTGCTCGCTTGCTCACAACAAAAAAATTCTATACAACCAACACTTTCACTTTGAAACGTTTTCAAAAGACAACACTTTGTATGCATTCTTATAGAGACGAGAATCATTACAAAGACACCTTTTCAAAATCACTTTCAAAAAACACATCTCACAAACACCTTTTTAAACTATCTTCGAAACAAACACTTTGTATGCGTTCTTATAGAAACAAGAATCATTACAAAGTTACATTTTCAAAATACTTTCAAAACCCACACCATAAGCACATTTAAATAAAAGCAAGTGATCTAGAAAGTAAATAAGAGCCCATGGAAAACTATGGATGAAAAGGGTGCTAATACCTTCCCTTTTCATAATCTACCCCTTGAACTCAAGAAATAATCTCAAAGGTATTTCCTGTTCTTTTTTACCTTTCCTTTTGGATAAAAGAAAAGTCGGTGGCGACTCTTGCTAACTGCAACATTTGCAATCAAACGCAAAACCTTCAAGTCAGTTCTCCCACCGTATCACAATATCATTCTCATCATCTGATGTGATATTATCCTCGGATCTAAAATCTTCCACATGCTCTTCGTCTACACTATTATCAACCAACAATATAGATACATCAGCTTGATGTCCCTCAACCATTGTATCAGACAAACTTGTAATATGTTCATCTGTAATCACATCATTAATTTTCTCAACTTCATCAACTTGGTAAGTAGTATCTTCCACTAGATCGCCAATTTCAATATGACCCAGCGGTTTTATTTTTAGTACAACACACCATCCTCATTTACGTGGTACAAATGAAGGATAAGAAACATAATAAACTTGCCAAACAGTATGTGACATTATGAAAGGGTCATACCCTTTGTACCTCTGATCCATTTGAATCTCAACAGTACCATATGACTTATCTATTTTTGTGCCTCTAGTTCGATCATACTTTTGTACCCCAAAATTTGCCCTGTTCATTTCGACTTTAATTTGGCTTATATTGCATCATCATATCCATACATATCATTGGTTTTGTGGTTATGGTATCAAGTTATTTGAGATGGGCCTCGGTAAATTGCAAGAGACGTTTACTTCGTCAATAGACTCTCTCAGAATATTTTTTATGCTAATAATCGGTCCGTCGTTTTGCAACGGTTCGGGTATTCGGAAATTCACAAGGCCAATTCGGTTCGTCATATTCAGGTGTTCTTTTTCCAAGATATCCCTGGTGATGTATTCTCAAATTCATGTCCGGCTTAAAAGACAATTATTTGAAGAAGGTCTCCAAATGTGCGAGTTTTCTCGAAGAAATACAGTAAAAAAAGTATGCTGAAGGTGCAATTTTTGGACACTAAAAAATTCATAACTCGGAGCCCGTGGCTCACTTTGAACCCATTCTAGTGGCCAAAGTTCTGTCTCGATGTCCTTTACATCTTCATCTCTCATGGTCGAAAGCCAATTCCATTCAGAAAGTCCCCAAAGATGCGGATTTATCAAGTGTTTTCACATAGAAAAATTGTGACTAATGTTTATCTACATCACATTCAAAAAACCATAACTCGGTTTACTTTTATTGTATCAAGCCCGTTCTAGTGGAATTGTCTCACGAGTTGAGTTAGATAAATTTTGGTTTCTATTTCCACTAGCAAAAGGTAACCCGAATGCTTCCGTTTTTGGAAGTTAATTTTTGTTTGAGGCGAAACTTAAAAAATTCATAACTAATTCATCGTTTATCTGATTGAGCCCATCTTCAGAAATGAGGTCTTTCTCGACATTGGCTACATTTTGGTTTCACATTTCAACTTAAGAAATTACACCAAGGCTCCTAGGAATTTGACCTGAACATGTCGAGCTCTGATGATTCAAAAATTTGCACTTGGGTTTGTGGTTATTTGAAACCCATTTACCAAATCAACTCAAAAGAGGCCCACACTGTATATTCTTATTCACTCCAATTTTCAAGGGAGGCTCTCATAATTCACAAAATTTCACAAACACTTAACTTCTTTTCTCTCAATTCTCTCAAAGATCAAATCAAGGTTTTACACCTTTTTCATCAAGAACATAACAATAATTGCATCAAGATCCAAAAGTCAAGGTCAAGAGTAATTCTTCTCCGATTGGTTATCCGTTCATTACGATCTCCATACCTAAGCCTCCTCTTCAATTCTATCAGTGAGTTTTCTTGAATTAATTACTTCTTGAAATAAGTGATTATTTGAGAAGCACTTTTTGATCAAACATGAATTGAATCTAGGGGTTAAATTTTGAATTGAGAATATAGATATAAACCTAGAATTGTGAATCGATTTGGTAATCATGTCTAAATCTGGAATTGGATAGTTGAATAAAGTGTTATTGAATTAAGCTGGTTCTCATAAAAGTGCTTAATTAATGAAACAAATGTTTGATATTGCATGAAGCTTAATTGTTGATCCTTAATCCATCATGTATGGTTTGAACTTAGGCTTTGAATAATGCAAAAATCATGTGTTTGATGTGTGTAGATATTGTGTTTGATCAATTGTCTAAGCCATAAAAGTGCTCAAAAATCTGTTAAAACTGCTTTCTGCCTGAAGGTAACGGGTAACCCAGTTATGGTAACCGGTTACCATCCATTCCTTCACAAAAAATTTTAAAGTTGTCACACGGTAACCGATTAGCCAGTTATGGTAACCGGTTACCCCAATTCAGTAGCGTTTTCCTTCTGTTTTGGCTTATGGTAACTGGTTACCCAAAGTCAGTAGCCAATTTCCAAAATTTTCATCTTTTGGTAACCGGTTCCCCAGTTATGGTAACCGGTTACCCAGACAGAAATATCAATTTTTGTTTTGTTTTGTTTTATTTTATGTTTGCACAAATTGTCTTATCAATTTTAACTCCTTTTGTGAATGATTTGCAAGGTACATTGTTAGACTTTTAACCTTTAATTAATACTTGATTATCAGTTTAAAGGAACTTTATGCGATCACTTGTTAGTGAAAGTTTTCATATGATGCACAAATGATATCATTCTTGCATAAATCCTATTTCGTGCAGGTACTCTTGTATCACACGAATGTGTTTGCTACACATTCCATCATGTGATAGTTATTTTTGTATCTTGTATGGATTATAATTTGTGCAGGTACTTTTTTAATGGTGTGGGAATGTCTGATACATATTATGTGCCATGTGCTCATATTGTTGTGCATCGTGTTATCATACTTGTGTATGGATTTATATCTGGTGCAGGTGTATTTTGGTACTCGGATGTGTCCGCTACGCATTCCAATTTTGACTGTTGATACTTTGACACATATGTTGATGGTATTTTCTTTATTGGTGCTAGCTGCTCATGAAGTCTTCCGGGTTTCTTTATCATTGCTTAGCATCTACGTATTGTTATCAGTTTGGTACACCTCTTTTCTATTTTTTCTCCGCATTTTATTACTTTCTAGAGATCATGAGAACTAGGGATTCTACCACTTTCCTTTCCATGTCAAGTATGGTAGAGATGTATGAAGGCGATCTTCGTTACTGATATATGTCAGGAATCCCTCTGGTTTATTTAAATACATGTTTAAGGCAATTCTGCATATGTGCTTTGTTTGCTACTTTGTTTGTTTAAAACCCTACCTTTGAAGTGGGTATTCCACACGTGTGTTTACATTTGTGCTCACATCTATTCCCCATCTCCCATGGAAGTCCTCAAAAGGAGGCGAGCAGAAAGGGTTAGTAATCAACCCCCGCACATTCTAGTATGTTTCATCCTTAGCTTGCGTTGTGCGCTGATGCTTCGGAGTTGTGTAGATCATGTGTATCGAGTCGGTCCAGTGGAAAAGGGTTTGGTCCCAACCCCTACACTTTGTAAAGAGTTCACAATGGCCATTGTTGACACTTCGCTACCTGCTTGTTTGCTTTGGGTGATCCACTCCCCTTACCTAAAGCATTTACTTTCTTTTTTATTTCATCCCGCTACCTGCTTGTTTGCTTCGTGTAACCCGCTCCCCTTAGCTAAAGCATTTCTCTTCTTTTTTATTTTACCCCATATCATATTTTGTGTGCTTTTGCCAAAGCATTTGTTTGTTTATTTTTTTGCTATTCCATGCTCCCCTAGGATTGCTCGTGTAAGTTAGTCCTCGAGCTAGACATTAGGATCGCTATCCATGTATGTCCACTTAGATAGACATTTTCTCTTTCATAACTCAATCTTAGGATCAATCATTGTACGATAACATTAGGATTAGATTCTAGATAGTTTCCCTTAGATGTTTTTCTTTCTTTTTCATCCTTGCATTAAGACTAAAACTCTTTTCTTGGAAAATGCATAATACATCTAACAACTTTCAAATCCTTCTTTAAGGTAAAAAATATCAACGAATACAAACCTTTTACGCCTTCAGGCTTTTCTTAGGAACTTTAAAAAGGATATGTTACTTCCACTCTATGCAATATGACACGTAATTCCCCAAAGGTCAGGTTGTACCATGTCTACTTGCTAGGAATCGTGAACGTAACATCATCTGCCTTCGGGCCCTTTTTCTTTTGAAAGCACTTGTTTAGGTGAGAGCATGTTATTTCATTTTCACTACAGATGCGTGAGTCTCCAATGGTCGTGCAGCGGTAAAACGATTGAATTTAACATTGTTCAACTAAAAAACACAAACAAACCAAAATATGTGAGCCGAACTACGGTAACTTTGATTCCTAAAAAAATATACGTAGGCATTGGGGTATGGCCCAAGCGAGCACAACTTTATTTTCCCTACATTATTTTCTCTTCTCTTTCGCAGGCATTTCCTCTTTGCATTTTGCTTTTTATCTCTTAAGCTTAGATTTGAACACACCCTTTGATTAGAACAACATGAGTGGATATCGTAGAGTACTACAGGCATGTGGGGTGCTAATACCTTCTCCTCGTGTAACAGACTCTTATACCCGATCTCTCTGTCATTTGATCGTGATTTCACCCTTCTCAGGTTTGTTCAATGCTTACCTTTCCCTTCCCGTGGGATAAAAAGTGTTTGATGGCGACTTCATTGATTTCATCTCGATGATTTGTTCAACCAGTTGTTTTAGCTGGAAATTTCACTAGAGTGCACTATTTAGAAAACCTAAGAATAAAGTAGAACATGATGGCTATTGGACGAAGGTCTTACCAGCGCGGTCATGTCGTCTATACTCAAATGAGGTTCAAATGGGGTGTTATCGTCATCCACGTTTGTGGCTTGATGGTAGTGCTTTCAGGAAAACCCGTGATTTTGAGTTACCGTCGACTTACCCTGACTTAGTCTTTACTCGTGAACGGGGAAGGGATGATCTTTATAGGTACATATCGTGACTATTTGTTCTGATGGTGATTGTATGTTCTGTTGGTGACCTAGTTTTCTTTGGTTATGCTCTGGACCTTTGATCCTGATATATCTAACTTGTCAAGAGATTATACAACGGTTGTTCATGATACTTGGCTCCATTGCGTTCTAAAATTGGTGTTGAACCTTTGATCCTGTGATATTTGGATTATTAAGCAGATTTATACATCATTTATCCATAGGATTGTACAATTGTTATGCTGAAATTTTGAACCTATGGTATTGCACTTGCATCATAACATATTTTCTTTTTACAAAAGAAATGTAAAAAATGTATGCATGAAAAAAAGTTAACACACATGTTCATTCTATTTCGAAGGAATCGTGCTTGTGAACATTATGTTATGTTTGACATCTCTTACTGAATCGAAATCGAAACTAAAAGCATGTGGGTTCCTTGAAAATGATTGAACATGGCATTACATCCACTCATTCACCTCATGCATCTTCATGTATCCATAACAGGTACTCAGAGTGGGAATTCTTATTCAGGCCCGATATTCTTTTCAGAACTATGAATCTTAACTTCTCACCGCTCTGTTATCCGAAAAAGCCATGGAACGACTTCGTGGGGAATTGGGTGAGATGGAAAAATCAGATAGGGATATTTATTAGGGACATGCAAGCAATGTCCCATAGTCAGAAATCCTTAAGGGGGGGAAATAACCAGTTAGAGACATCGTTGAGTAAGGAATGGAAGTTCTGAAGACAGTGTTAACAAAGGAAAGTGATCCTATATATGTTGTTAAAATAGAATCTGTCATTCATCCCCATCCTGTGAGACATTTTTCAAATCGAGAGATACTTTATGGGTCTCACCCAGAACTTTGTGTTCCCAAATTTCGTCAGCAGCTAGTTTCTGGTCTCCAAGTGAACCCATGAGGCAAAACTTATCAGCAAAGACAGAATAAACTTGAGAAGCATGTTGATACAATCTCTATACTTTGCATCCAGTTACTTCCTTGTGTGTTGGAGCTCAGTTGATTAAGCTTAGTGCTTTGGATCATCCTCCCACAAATTTATCTCCTAATTTCGATGCAAATGCTAGATGTGTCTCCCATTCTGGAGCACCTGGGTATGATATTGAAGACTGCAAAGGGGTTGAAGTATGAAGTCCAATACTTGTCTGGCTTCTTTTCCAAGGTTTAGTCTATGTTTGGCAAATCGTTTCAGACTCTTTCTCCTCAACTGAATGCTTTTTCTATGTAGTAGAAGATGGGGCGATGCTTCTGTGATGAATAAGTATAAGATATCGAGATCTTAGACATTTGTTGTTGTGTAGAAGGAAAATACCTTAAAGGTCGAGTTCTAAATTCATAGTTTATTTTCTTCTGTGTAATAAAAGATCTTATTACAGTTTCTAGATTTTTGCTTCTGTGTAGCAAAAGATGGTGCTTCTTTTATGTAGTAGGAGATACTCCGAAATTCAGCGGCTGACTTTCTCTTATGTGTAATAGAAGATGGTTGACGTTTCTTCTTTATGGTAGAAGATACTTTATGATGCAGTTTATGAAAGTTCAACTGAAGATTATAAGCCATTCAAAGATGAAGTGTAAGGCTTCTTTAGTGCAAAGGTCATCAATTTTGTACTAGCCGATCAGATTTGAAGTCTCCTTTGGTTCAGTGAATGTCAAGATTGCTAGATCATCGTCTGAAGCAGCAAGTCCATACGGAGACTAGTCTCCTCAACATGGCAATTTCAAATTACATTTACATTCTCATTTGTAATCTTTCTTGTTTGGTTCAATACTTTCTTGTATGCAAAACTTGCTTATTTATGAATAATAACTATAATGCATTGAATATATTTGTCTTGAATTAATCCATTTGTATTCACTCATTAATAATTTTCTTTGCCTTTTGATACTTAACTCTTTTTAAATAAAGAAAAATACCTCTGAAGGCAGAATGATGAGAAATATACCAAAAATCGTAAATGGTATGCTTTTGAGTAAAACCCTGCTGACGATGTGCATGCATTGTTTCAATTCTCAAACACTGGAGATATAAGGGAGTGAAACCCTTGTTAACCCCGCCTTCTAAGTAGGAGTTTTTTTATTGTAATAAAAAACCCTCACATTTAACTTGGGGATGGGTAGATTTCAGTTAATCCGATCGAGCGTTCAGAACTCATCAAGAGTGCGCATCTAAGGATACAACAATGGTTATCCATCAAAAGGCTGAGAAAAGACAAAATCACAATGGCTAACCTTCACTTATCAGGAGAGTGCATCAATTGATGATACCACAATGGTTATCACTCGCACATTAGAAGTTCAACAGATGATGATACCACAATGGTTATCCCTCATCTACCAAGGACTCAGGAAGTCACAATCACTTCCAATAAATCAAATACGACATGAAGATCAATGACTTGTCCAAAAGGAAAGAAAAGGAAATAATGAAAGAAACAAGAAAAAGATCTACTAAGTCGAAACTTGAAAAATAGGTCACTTAGGCAAAAGTCAAGGCATCCCGCTGAACTTCAGAATCAAATTCAAAAAGAATTTGTCCAGGCAAAATTTAGGGAAAGCAAAAAAGCGAAAAAAGAGAAAAGGGATTACCAAATAAAACTCCTCAGCTAGGAACCAAGTCGTGTGATCAAAAACCAAGAATGAAAGAGGCAGGTGACTATCATGTCCAAGAAACCTGGTTTTACTCTTCAACCATTGTAAACACCTCTTGAGAGATGAGTGCTCGCATTGAGTGAACTAAACATATGAATGGAGAACATCACGGAGAATGGGTGGGCACCAAATACTTTGAGTCTTAAATCTTTTTTTTCTATTACTGTTAACTAGGCCACATTACAACCCTTGAAAGTAATAACTAAAGCATGGGTTAATTCGAAGTAAAACTGTAACGAGAATACAGTAACCTGACTCCTAGGAGGCTTGCTAAAACTTTTGAGTTGGTATCACTCCATCTTTTTACTTTCTTTCGCATAAATTTTTTTGATGTTTAATCTTTTAAATAAAAGTTTTTAAACTTCAAGAGAAGCATAGGATTTGCATTAGAAATATCATTCTTAGAATAAGCATTCTTTGCATATGAACAAGTGCTTAAACATCTAGTGAGCTTGTATGATGAGCATCAAATGAAAATTTGATTATACCAAGGGACAAATTGCTTCAGGATACCGTTGAAACGTAATTCATTGTTGAGAATGATCTTAATTTGAGGCAGACCTTCTATTGACTTCATCGAGTAAAATAATACCCATTTGAGAAACAATCTGAAGCAGATTACAAAAGTTGATTGCCCAAAAGTCTCTTTCGAGTAATGGTGTATCACTTTCATTTTGGTCCCGAGGGACATGATTTCTTCAAGTATCCGATTATAGAACGAAGAAGTTCAACTTGAGAAGTACAATTGTGTACTAATCTACTTTTAAGATGTAAGCCAGCCACCCTAAGGTTTTTTTGTCTTCATAACTCTGCGAGCTTCTCATTTCTCCATGAGAATAAGATGAAGAAAAGGTTTGTCAAGACTCTATTGAGTAGGAGCAAGTTATTTTCAATGATAATACTTTGTCGGGCAAAGATGGAGGTGCCTCAGAGTTGAGTACCTTAAGGGGACGAAGTGTGTGAATACCCCGTTGGGTAAGAGTTCCATCAATCTTGGGAAGTTACACCAAGATTAAAATAATCTCTTAAAGTGTTGAGTAATCAGGGGCACTCTCCCAAGCATGGTTGAAACTGAATCCAACTTTGGTTATCCAGGAGCCGTGCTCCAAAGTCCACAACATTGGGGTTGTTTATCTTGACGGTACAGATCTCAGAAAGTCCTCTCGAGGCAAATTTTTTTAAAGGGCCTACAGACATGGGCAAGAAATTATACAGGGGCGTTTTCTCCTCTTCAAGGGTTGATCAAATTAAGTCCAGGCTCAGGCTAAACAATTTGTGAATTTGAAAAGCATGTCGGGAAGTCGGGATCGTTATCCTCGGCTCATTAGAGACTTAGGTCCATTTATTGATGTTCCTCCACCAAAAATTGGGTTATTATCCTCAGCAGGATACAAGCAGGAACACAAAGAGCATGTGAGGTTATTACTCATACAAGGTTCGTGCCGGAAACGTTGTTCCTAGAAGGAGTTCATTTCTTCAGTAAAGGATTTGTTGCTACTTGACAGGAGTCTGTTTACCAAGGGGTTTCTCTTTCGAGATCTTTATTCCCTAGCGGAGCATCCTCATTTCTCTGCAGGAGGAGAATGGTTCTTCTCCTTAGAAATTTAGAAGTTGTTTGAAGGCAAGATGATTTGTTCTCAATGGACTGCAATTTGTTTTTGGTGCATCTTCTCCAAAGTCCACTTTTTAGTGGAATTTCTCCTTGGAGTTGACATGATGAAGTTGCAATCTTAGATCACAATTATTATCCAGTGTTCGGTAGTTCAAACTGTTTTTCCTCAATAGAGGTTCGCATTCAACACATGGGGCATATTACTACAATTTCTGTTTTTGCAACTACTGTTGGTCTTTTATAACATGAAGCATACCAACAAATGAATAAAGAAGGGTTTGTATGCGACCAACATGAAGATTTTTGTAGAATGGGATCCAATTTCCCCAGTAAATGTTCACTTCTGCTCAAAACAGAATCATTCACTCCCAGCGAAGGCGTACTCTCGCCCAGACAAAATTCCTTATCTCCAGTGAAAGTATACCCATGTGTAATCCCCACTGAAGTCGACACTCTTGATAAGAGTTTGTTTAAAGTTTTTCCCTTCCAGAGGGCTCATCTCCAAAGAAGTGCATTTCATCAGCATGTTTCTGTATGATCTTCTTCTTCAGTGCAATTTACTCTTTTCAAAAAATCTTGGAAGGATCGTTTCATTGGACTAGATACCTTTGTTATATCCCTTTGATGTCGATACTTTACGTCTCTGTGTTTGGTATTTATATCCCCAATGAGGTTGTCGTTCGTCATCCCCATGTAGTTTTATCTTTTCTCCCCAGGGAAGTTTTCCTCTGTTAGGTTTTCTCGAAGTGATGTTTGATCAACATGCTTGTTATGCCCAGTGGAGCAAGTCTCCTATTTTTCTGGAGCGGTGTACATAGAGAATGTCGTTTAGGGCTCTTTTATCCCCATTGATAGAGTATTGCTGAAATATTTCCTCATTGGAGTTCTGAACCTTAAGCTTATGGTTCAAAGATGCCCTCCTCTTCCCAAAGTGAAGATTGTTACCCCCCAGCGGTAGTACCCCCAGTGTGGTCTGGGTAAAATTCTTTTATTCAAGAATTTCTATGATTCTCTAGTCGAAGTCACTTTTATTGAAGACTTACATCCGAAGGTCCCAGTTTCCAGAAAGTTTCTCTTTATTCTTGGAAAGAGATGTTGTATTTTCCCCCCAAAAAGTTGGGAGTTGGATCAGAGTTCAAAATTTTATCTAGACTGTAATTTATTTTTGCAATGTTTTCCCCAGTGGAGACGTATTCTCGCCTGAGTATTCCTCCTCCTCAATGCATTATGTTTCTTTCCAAGTTTTCTCAGAAGAATCATTTTATTCACCAACTGGAGATTTTTGATATACTCCCCTTGAAGTTGACACTATACGGCTTCCCCAGTTAGGTTCACACTCGTTCTCCCCATGAAGTATGCATTCTCCTCCTTAGTGAGGGGTGAACTCTCTCTCTCTCCAATGAGGCTTGCATATATCAGAGTTTCTTGAAGAGACTCATGTTTACCTATGGGAGATTCTGGTTTGGTATTCTCATGAGAGCGACCACCATCCCCAACGAAGTGATTTCTGCTCCCCAATACAAAAATCATTGTCGGCTTGAATCTTGTAGAGATGGCTACACTCAGTGCAATGGGTATTGTTGATGTTACCATATAAAGTTTTTGGCTCCCTAGTGTAATAAATAGTCTTTATTCCCAGTCGAAGTCGAATTTCGAGAACCTGCCGGAGTAACTTATCTATTATTCGCAAGTGGAGCAAGCTTTCTTTCTGTGGTGCAGCAAGTATTTATCTCCCCAGTGTGGTGTAAAATGGGAGTGCCAACCATAACTCTTTCATCCTGATGATAAAAGATTTTATTGAGATGTCCTTAGTGGAGTTTATGTCTCAGGATGTTTGTTTCTTTCCCAAATGAATATTTTTTTACCCTCGGTGGAATTATCCCCAGTGTGGTCTGAGTAGAATTATTTTTATTTAAGAATTTCTATACTCTCCAGTAGAAGTTATCTTCGTCAAGAAATTCTACGCGAGAAAGTTTCCATCCCCAAAGAAGCTCTCCTCTTTCTAACATAAGATAAAGAATTTTCTCCCCAGGAACTTGGGAGTTTAATCAGAATTCAAGATTTTCTCTGAACTGGAATTTATTTTTGCAGTATTGCTCTTCAGGAAGTTACTTCCTCAGTTATAACGATCTTTAGAGGTCGATGGCTTCGAATATCTGTTCCCCGTTGAAGTTTAGAGGGATTTTTATCTACAGAAGTTCATATGTGTAAATATAATCACTCGGAAGTTCATTGTCTTCTCAGCAGGCGATTATTGACATGTTTCCCCATTGTATTGCTAAACATGCATCATTACATTGCATCTACCAAAACGTGTAGCATTTCCACTATATGGAGCATTAAGCTATAAAAAAATTCAAACATGTATTAAGTTATAAGACAATTATGTTTACTTACAGTGACCAAATTATTATGCGCTCATATTTGAATTATCTCCACGTCAAGCTTAAGGTGATCCTATTTTGTTTCCCCAACAGATCCTATTTTGATTTACCACTAGTCGGGTCTTTCGTGCTTTCCATTTCCGCAGTGAGTCATGGTTTTGCCTTGCCCTTACAGGCCCTTGGTTATTTTTACCCGTGTTTGAATTTCCTTCTGAGTGCGGCTAAGAGTCGGTGTATAACCTTCCTTATTTCTCAAGTATTTGAGTATCCATGCATAGTGTGTGGTAATTCAGATAATTGTCACTCTTGAAGAATTACACCTCACTTCTGGCCCGAGGGATATTGTAGTTCTTGCACATTTGCAATCTATCAAAATCCCAACGTGTTTTGGAAATCCTTGTAAGAGTCCCATTTGGCTAGTCTCTTTCTCTTGTAGAGTTCACCTTCGATAGTTCCTCTCTGAAGGTCCTGTTTAGTCGGTTCCATGATTTTGGTATCCGCGTTAATTGGGTTCTCCTTCTATTAGCTTCGTTAACCTTCTCTATTAAGAGTCCTTCAGTGTCTCTTCAAAGTCTAGTTGTCTGACATCCTTGGTTAGGCAAATGCATCCTTTCTTGTTGGGGCCTTCTTCTATTAGTCTCTTTCTTGTGTTTGCTACCAACTCTGAATATTCGTTTCTTGATGCCCAATTTAGCTTTTGTGTGTCTAACTCTGACCAGACATGCGTATCTTTATGACTTATGAGTTCGCCCTTTATCGGCGTTCTTTTCTTAGGAATCTACCTTCGACATAGTATTCCTTGTTAAAGATTCCCCTTCGGCTGGTTTCTTTACCCTTTATATCCACCTTCGGCTGACACCTTTTGTTAAGATTCCCCTTCAGCTGGTCTCTTTTCATTATAAGTCCATCCTTGATCGGCGTTCTTTTCTTAGGAATCTACCTTCGGCATAGTATTCCTTGTTAAAGATTCCCCTTCGGCTGGTTTCTTTACCCTTTAAATCCACCTTCGGCTAGTAGATTTTGTTAAGAGTCCCCTTCAGCTGGTCTCTTTTCATTGTAAGTTCGCCCTTGGTCGGCGTTCTTTTCTTAGGAATCTACCTTCGACATTGTATTCCTTGTTAAAGATTCTCCTTCGATTAATTTTTTACCCTTTAAATCCACCTTCGACTGGTACCTTTTGTTATGAGTCCCCTTCGGTTGGTCTCTTTTCATTTGTAAGTCTGCCTTTGATCGATGTTCTTTTCTTAAGAGTCTACCTTCGACTAGTATTCCTTGTTAAAGATTCCCTTTTGGCTGATTTCTTTATCCTAAATCCACCTTCAACTGGTACCTTTTGTTAAAAGTCCCCTTCAGCTGGTCACTTTTCATTTGTAAGTTTGCCTATGATCTACGTTCTTTTCTTAGGAGTCTACCTTCGGTTAGTATTCCTTGCTAAAGATTCCCCTTTGGCTGGTTTCTTTATCATGAAACCCATCACCGGCTTCTATCTTTTGTTAAGAGTCCCCTTCGGCTAGTTTCTTTTCATTTGTATGTTCGCCTTTGATCAATGTTATTTTCTTAGGAGTCTACCTTTGGCTAGTATTCCTCGTTAAAGATTTCCCTTTGGCTGATTTCTTTATCCTTAAATCCACCTTCGCCTGGTACCTTTTGTTAAGAGTCCCCTTCGACTGATCTCTTTTCATTTGTAAGTTCGCCTTTGATCGGTGTTCTTTCCATAGGAATCTACCTTCGGCATATTATTCCTTGATGAAGATTCCCATTTGGCGGGTTTCTTTATCCTTAAATCCACCTTTGGGTAATATCCTTTATTAAGAGTCTCCTTCGTCTGGTCTCTTTTCGTTTGTAAATTCGCCTTTGATTGGCGTTCTTTTCTTAGGAGTCTACCTTCGGCTAGTATTCCTTGATAAAGATTCCCCTTTGGCTGGTTTCTTTATCCTTAAATCCACCTTTGGATGGTACCTTTTGTTAATATTCCCCTTCGGCTTGTCTCTTTTCATTGTAAGTTCGCCTTTGATCGGCGTCCTTTTCTTAGGAATATACCTTCGGCATTATATTCCTTGTTGAAGACTCCTCTTCGGCTGGTTTCTTTATCTTGAAGTCCATCTTCAGCTGGCACCCCTTAAATCCACCTTCGGCTGGTATCATATGTTAGGAGTCTTCTTTGGATAGTCTCTTTTCTTTGTAATTTCACCCTTAATTGGTATTCTTTCCCTTTTAAATCCACCTTCGGTTGGTATCATTTGTTAAGAGTCTCCTATGGTTGGTCTCTTTACTTTTGTATGTCTTCCCTGGGCCTGACATACATCTCCTGATAATAGAAAATACATAAGAAATAAAAAAAAATTAAAATAGAACCCGGATGGTTTAAGAGTTCAAATTTTACGGTTCTATTAAGTATTCAATCCTCTTCCACCTTGATTGTTCAAAAGGCGTCCGCCAATCTCACCCTCGAGTTAAAGAAGATTGAATAGGGGCAACTGTTGTACCCCAAAATTTTCCCTCTTCATTTCGACTTTAATTTGGCTTATATTGCACCATCATATGCATACATATCATTTGTTATATGGTTATGGGATCAAGGTATTTCATAGGAACCTCGGTAAATTGCAAGAGACGTCTACTTCGTAAATAGACACTCTCAGGATATGTTTTTGCTAATAATGGTCCGCCGTTTCGCAATGGTTCGGGTATTCGAAAATTCATAAGGCCAATTCAGTCCTTCATATTCAGGTGTTCTTTCACCAAGATATCCCTGGTTACTTATTTTGAAATTCATGTTCGGCTTGAAAGGCAATTCTTTGAAGAAGGTCTCCGAATGTGCGAGTTTTCTCGAAGAAATACAGCGAAAAAGTGTGGTGAAGGTGCAGTTTTTGGACACTAAAAAATTCATAACTCGAAGCTCGTAGCTCGTTTTGAACCCGTTTCGGTGGCCAAAATTCTGTCTCGATGTCCTTTACATCTTCATATATCATGTTCGGAAGCCAATTCCATTCAGAAAGTCCCCAAATATGCGGATTTATCAAGTGTTTTCGCACACAAAAATTGTGACAAATGTTTATTCGCATCACATTCAAAAAACCATAACTCAGGCGATTTTTATCGTATCAAGCCTGTTTCAGTGGAATTGCCTCAAAAATTGAGTTATATAAATTTTTATTTCTATTTCAACTAGCAAACAGTACTCCGAAGGCTTCCGTTTTTGATCTGAAGTACGTGCAACTCACTGAAAATCCTGTGTTGGAAGTTAATTTTTGTCTGAGGCGAAACTTTAAAAATTCATAACTAATTCATCATTCATCCGATTGAGTCCATCTTGGGACACAAGGTCTTCTCGAAATTATCTACATTTTGGTTTCATATTTCAACTTCAGAAATCACACCGAGACTCCTGTGAATTTGACCTGAACATGTCGAGCTCTGATTAATCAAAAATCTGCACTTGGGTTTGTGGTTATTTGAAACCCATTTACCAAATCCACTCAAAATAGGCCCGCACTGTATATTCTTATTCACTCTAATTTTTAAGGGAGACTCTCATAATCCATAAAATCTCACAAACACTAAACTTATTTTCTCTCAATTCTCTCAAAGATCAAATTAAGGTTTTACACCTTTTTCACCAAGAACAGAACAACAATTGCATCAAGATCTAAAAGTCAAGATCAAGAGTAATTCTTCTCTGATTGGTTATCCATTCATTGCAATCTCCATACCTAAGCCTCCTCTTCACTTTTATTGGTGAGTTTTATTGAATTAAGTACTTCTGGAAAGAAGTGATTATTTGAGAAGCACTTTTTGATCAAGCATGAATTGAATCTAGGTTGAATTTTGAATTGAGAATATAGATCTAAGCCTAGAATTGTGAATTGATTTGATAATCATGTTTAAATCCGGAATTGGATAGTTGAATTAAGTGCTTATTGAATTAAGTTAATTCTCATTAAAGTGCTTAATTAATAAAACAAATTGTTGATGTTGCATGAAGCTTAATTGTTGGTCCTTAATCCATCATGTATGGTTTAAATTCAGGCTTTGAATTATGAAAAAATCATATGTTTGATGTGTGAAGATCTCGTGTTTGATCAATTTCCTAAGCCATGAAAGTGCTAAAAAATTTATTAAAACTTCCTTCTGCCTGAAGGTAACGGGTTACCCAGTTATGGTAACAAGTTACCATCCATTCCTTCACAAAAATTTTAAAAGCTGTTACACGGTAACAAGTTACCCAGTTATGGTAACCAGTTACCCCAAGTCAGTTGCATTTTTCTTCTGTTTTGGCTTATGGTAACTGGTTACCCAGTTATGGTAACCGGTTACCCCAATTCATTAGCCAATTTCCAAAATTTTTAACCTTTGGTAACCGGTTACCCATACAGAAATATCAATTTTTGCTTTGTTTTATTGCATGTTTTCACACATTGTCTTGTTAATTCTAACTCCTTTTGTGAATGATTTGCAACATATATTCTTAGGCTTTCAACCTTTAATTAATAGTTGATTACCGGTTGAAAGACACTTTATGAAATCACTTGTTAGTGAAAGTTTGCACATGATGCGCAAATGATATCATTCTTGCCTAAATCCTATTTCGTGAAGGTACTCTATTATCACACGGATGTGTTCGCTACACATTCTATCATGTGATTGTTATTTTTGTATCTTGTATGGATTATAATTTGGACAGGTACTTTGTTAATGGTTCGGGAATGTCTGATACATATTTCGTGCCATGTTCTCACATTGTTGTGCACCGTGTTATTATACTTGTGTATGGATTGATATCTGATGCAGGTGTATTTTGGTACTCGAATGTGTCTGCTATGCATTCCAATTTTGACTGTTGATACTTTGACGCATATGCTGATGGTATTTTCTTTATTGTTTCTAGCAACTCGTGAAATCTTCTAGGTTTCATTTTTATTGCTTAGCATCTACGGATTATTATTCTTTTGGTACACCTCTTTTCTATGTTCTCTCTGCATTTTACTACTTTCTAGAGATCACGAGAAGTAGGGATTTTACCTCTTTCCTTGCCATGTCAAGTAGGGTAGAGATGTATGAATGGGATCTCCGTTGCTGATATATGTCAAAAATCTCTCTGGTTTATTTAAAGACTTGTTTAAGGCAATTCCTCATATTTGCTTTGTTTGCTAGTTGTGTTTGTTTAAAACCCTACCTTTTAAGTGGGTATTCCGCACGTGAGTTTACATTTGTGCTCGCATCTATTCCCCATCCTCCATGGAAGTCCTTAAAAGGAGGCAAGCGGAAAGGGCTAGTAATCAACCCCCGTACATTCTAGTTCGTGTCATTCTTAGCTTTCATTGTGCACTGATGCTTCGGAGTTGTGCAGATCATGTGTGTCGAGTTGGTCAAGTTGAAAATGGTTCAGTCCCAACCCCCACACTTTGTCAGGAGTTCGCAATGGGCATTGCTGACACTTCATTGCTCGCTTGTTTTCTTTGGGTGATTCGCTCACCTTACCTAAAGCATTTCTTTTCTTTTTTCTTTCATACCTCTACCCGCTTGTTTGCTTCGGGTGATCCCCTCCCCTTAGCTAAAGCATTTATCTTATTTTTATTTTACCCCATATCATGTTTGGTGTGCTTTTGCCAAAGCATTTGTTTGCTTATTTATTTGTTATTCCATGCTCCCCTAGGATTGCTCGTGTAAGTTAGTCCTCGAGCTAGACATTAGGATTGTTATCCATGTATGTCCACATAGGTAGACACTTTCCCTTTCAAAACTAAATCTTAGGATCAATCATTGTATGATAACACTAGGATTAGATTCTAGCTAGTTTCCCTTAGATGTTTTTCTTTCTTTTGCATCGTTGCATTAAGACTAAAACTCTTTTCTTGGAAAATGCATAAAACATCTAACAACTTTCAAATTCTTCTTTAAGGTAAAAATATCAACCAATACAAACCTTTTCCGCCTTTGGGCCTTTCTTTGGAACTTTAAAAAGGATATGTTACTTCCACTCTATGCAATATGATGTGTAATTTCCCAAAGGTCGGGTTGCACCATGTTTACTTGCTAGGAGTCACGAATGTAACACCATCCGCCTTCGGGCACTTTTTCTTTTGAAAGCACATGTTTAAGTGAGAGCATGTTATTTCCTTTCCACTACAGATGCATGAGTCTCCAATGGTCGAGCAGTGGTGGAACGATTGAATTTAACATTGTTCAACTAAAAAACACAAACAAACAAAAATATGTGAGCGAACTAAGGTAACTCTGATTCCTCAAAAAGGATACAAAGGCATTGGGTAGGGCCCAAGAGAGCATAACTTTATTTCCCCTACATTATTTTCTCTTCTCTTTCGCATGCATTTCCTCTTTGAATTTCCTTTTGTAGCTCTTAAGCTTAGATTTGAACACACCCTTTTATTAGAACAACATGGGTGGATACTATAGAGTACTATAGGCGTATGGGGTGCTAATACCTTCCCCTTGCGTAACAGACTCCCTTACCCGATCTCTCAGTCATTTGATCCTGATTTCACCCTTCTCAGGTTTACTCGATGTTTGCCTTTCCCTTCCTGTGGGATAAAAAACGTTCGATGGCGACTTCATTGATTTCATCTCGATGATTTGTTCAGTCGGTTGTTTCGCATACCATTCACAATAAAACAAGAAAACTTTATTTTCCGAGTCTAAGTAATTGTATACAAACTCGTAGATATGTTTAACAAATCCATAAAAGTCATCTTCACCGCCATCTGGAACTCCTTTTACAAATACACCATTGTTTATAGGTTTTTTCCCTTCAGCCCATGACTCAATGTGAAATTTATATCTGTTTACGAAGTATGTGTGCCATTCATTTGCGCTTTGAATAGGGCATTCAGATAAGTTTCTCAAATGGAGTATTTCTAGAGTCAGTGCAACAATGCTATACAATATATCCTTGAACCATGCTGGAAATTGAGCATGAATGACACCGGATGTTGATTATACACCGGCACTTTGAAAATATGCGATATTAAATTCCCTAAAAAGAAACACACTATAAGTTTCAAGATAATAAGTTTTATATTAACACTAAAAAGAAAATTAAACAGTTGGCGTATACTTACTCAAGATATGGTTTAACTTTAACGCAGTTGATCAAGACATGGACATGTGTTGATTGCATTTCTTTTTGGGTCAACCAATGCACACTCTTCTTTCCAGAGGGACGACGTGGAAGCCCAGAGACTGATAAGGTGAATTGTATTCTCTGGTTGACATTTATAGGATTTCGTATGATTTTAGAAGTTAACATCAAGTGATTAAAATAGTGACTGCAAAAATGTGATGTTTCCTGATGCAAGTAATGTGCACATATAGATCCTTCGACTCTAGCTTTATTTTTCACTGATCGATTTGAATAACCCATGAACCTTTCAAATGGATACATCCACCTATTTTGAAC
This sequence comes from Vicia faba, assembly GCA_948472305.1. Lineage (NCBI taxonomy): Eukaryota > Viridiplantae > Streptophyta > Magnoliopsida > Fabales > Fabaceae > Vicia > Vicia faba. Next base: position 1,496,470,887 of record OX451737.1, read on the forward strand.
AGGTCCACCAAGATAAGCTTCATATGTAAGATGCACAGGTAGATGTTCCATGGAGTCAAAAAAACCAGGCGGAAATACTTGTTCCAACTTACAGAGAATGAGTGGAATGTTTCGGTCCAACTTAATGATGTCATCAACTCTTAAACTTGACACACAAATATCTCAAAAAAGTTTAATAATTTCAGTTAGTGAATTAAGCACATGATTGGGTAGTGAACCAAACACAATTAGTAGCAATTGTTCCATAAAAATGTTCCAATCATGACTTTTCATACCATGCAATTTCCCAGTGTTAGCGTCGACACACCTTAATAAATTTGAAGAATACCCATCTGGAATTATCAAATATTTTAACCATCGACAAACCTCTTTAGCTTCTTGGGAAGTCATACTAAAACAAGCCTTAGGTTTTAATAATTTTCCATTTGGTTGAGGCTTCAACTATAACTCTTTCCGGTTACACCAAATTTTCATTTCTTGTCTAGTCTTCTCATTATCTTTTGTTTTGTCTTTAACATCCATCACTGTGTTAAATATATTATCAAAAAAATTCTTCTCAATATGCATAACTATGGCGCAACAAATAATCTTTCTAATACGGGAGATCCCAAAATATACTTCTTTTGTCCAATTGTGTGTGACTCCATATCCTTAAATTCTACATGCTTTTCTAGTATCTGTAAATTTTAGTATTTCATAAACTTGGTTCCATATATCACCTGGTGATAATCGAGGTGGAGGCAGATCTGTTACTCGTTCATCTTTTTTAAAATTTGTCTTGCTTCATCTATAGGGATGATTTGTTGGTAGGAATCTGTGGTGACAATCGTAACACCCTAAATTCTACCCGGTAGTTATAACGAAAAATCAGAGTAATTAAAAATTTCCAACACATTTGGGATATCACATTTCCACATGTTACAACACATAAATAGATACATAACACTTTAATTTTGGAGGATCATATAACAACTTGCATCAACTTTTAAAACAAAACCACTTCTATTATTAATAACGCAGCAGAATCATAATTACAACTTCAAGTAGCATCATATGTTTCGTTCAACTAAAACAACTTGAGAGGCAACATATTATTTCATATAATTTAACTTAGGATTCAATAACTAAAACAATTTCAACAAGTAAACAACTATTCGATCATTTCCCCCGAGTGCTACGTATCAGAGCGACCAACCGACTTTGAATTAATAAGACTAAGCAAAACTTCATTTTTGATTACCTGCACGTTACCAACAGAGGGAAACATTCAAACAGTAAGGGGTGAGATTCTCAAATCATATAAGTGAGTGCATGATAAACCATATATTAGAATTCAGGAATATAAAATCACCACTTCACAACTTTCAAAAATATTTAATTTCAACAAAACATCAACACGACATAACAACTAATTCACATCCTTTAAATGGTACATGCCACAATAAGTCAACAACAAAAAGCAACAAAAAATATATCTTCACCACAACTCAAGATGCAAAACCGAATGCAACTCAAATACAATGCACATGCATATGGTACCATTGGAGCAGAACTCCCAACTTAAAAACATTTTCCAATAATCTCGAGGCACAAGGCATAAGCCTTCAACTTAATATTTTTCCAATCTAGGCCAACGTGGTTCCAATCCAAGACAACTTAATAATGCAAATGTATGTGACTCAATGAATGCGACAATCACATACAACAACAACAATCACCTTCACAAAGGCATAAGCTTATATCGTCACTTTACCAATAATTAGAGGTACTCATCGTCGCTTCAACACTGGCCATAGGCCTACAACTTAATCAACTTATCAATCACAATATATAAACAATAACATATTCAACAACAACATTGTATTCGACAACGACTTATTCACAACAATAACCAACAACACAATTCCATAAACCGGAACCATTCAACTTATTTCGACTTCACCTGCAAATCAACTTTATTCTACATACTTCTAACCAAAACAAACCAACTAAAAATACCTATATGTATATACGACTTATTCCGACAATATCAACTAATTTCGGTTAACTACTTTTACCGCTCAAATCTACAAATTCGGATAATTGGTATTGTTTTATATACAGTTATTACTACTATTTATTTATACTGCTACTAATCTTTCTCTTCCAAATGAGTGTCACTTGCTTCCTGTAATTCCCTTACAACATATACTACTTGGAAATATATTCTCTTATGCTATTTAGTTAATCCTCCAAAACAGTTACTGCAACTTTACTAATTATTTCTAACTCTGTCTTATTACTACAGACTGTTAAAATTATATTGTAACTACTAGATTAAGATTACTGACATAAGGCTACTTCTATTAATGAACTCTATACTAATAGAATAATGCCACAGAAAACAGAACAAGTGAAACAAGTGCTCCTGCCTAACAATCAGTGCCTACGAAACTTTCCTTCCACCATCACCCTAGTGCCGAACGGAACATCGTCTTTCTCCTCAAGGTTTCCGAACGGAAACCTCCCATATACAACAAGTGCCGAGCGGCACTTCCACCCCAGGCCAATTTTACTTCTTCTTATCATCTTCGATACCGTTTCATTGAATTTCCTGCTATACTGTCTCGATACCAAATCCATTCCAGAGACAAGTTATAACACAACAACCCTCTTATTCTTAGACAATTCTATAATCAAATTAATTATTAATAATTTTATCAAGACAACACAACCAACACAAATCAACAATAATAATCCCACATACAAAATATCATATACCCCATTATAGGATAAGAAAATCCACCCTTACCTTGGATTGACGGTTCTCTACAATTTCCGGTCGAACCCCGATTGCCATCCGTTGCTTCCATAGCTCCAAACCTTTACTCTTCTTATTTTCTCCATGTATTGTATCCCTTTTCTTTTCTCTTTCTATAAAACCCTTATTCTTCCTTACAACCACTTCTTATTCTCTCTTCTACTTTACAAAAACCTAATTCCTTCTTATTCAACTTTAACATATAATTTCTATTATTAATTCTATTGGGCCTAATATTCACACCCCATCTTTTACTACTAACAACACTTTAAATTAAGCCCATAAAAAATAATAATAGCATTATTATGATACTATCTCCACCACTTAATCAACTCAATAATAATCCAACATAATAATATTGTTTCTAATATTATTTCTCTGATTAAATCGACTAATTTATCCGACTATCAACTTACTGCTCAACTCAACATAATTATCCAATTATGCTTCTTAGAATAATACTGATGATTCTCAACTTTGACAATATCCAATAATTAAATATTTAATTAATTTAATTAATTAAATTCGGGGCGTTACAACTCTCCCCCACTTAGAATATTTTCGTCCTCGAAAATCTACTCGATACTACCACCCTTAACACGAAGTTCACATCCAACTTTTTGATTCCCAAGTTGCATTTGGAAACACTTCGACCACTACTTGACCAGCATAACAATAACTCAACATAATTCAAATCGATTACAGACATGCCAATCATTCAACACTTCTTGACATAATCGTTACTAGCATCTCAACTACTCCACCATAATCTGGCATACCAACATTTTAAGTAGCAACATCTATAACATACTTATACTTGAATATAGATCATCTCAATATCATCTTAACACTTTTTTCAACCTCAAAACACATACACAATTTCATTCCCGTATGTCAATTATCAACAAAGTATCAATAAATTTGTTCACATTTTCGTATCACTCTTATAATGACAGCAACACAACCAACATAATCAACTCCATCACATTATGAAATATTATCCCTTACTTACGGTAACCAACACAACATCACGGAAACGAGAACCAAATCATCACAACATCAACTTAACTGTATAACTCAACAATTATACACACAACTCCCCATCAACTAACAACCACAATAATTTCCGTCAAACATATGGTTTGCAAGTTTCAATCTAGTTTTGGACTTTCCTCAACATCCACCATAAAACCATTGTTCACTTGATATTCTCAATCTTTCACATTTGCAACGTTATCTCACCTATAACTCAATACTTTGACTTGTCCCACGATATAACATCAACCACTTTACACACCATTAAGATAGCACAACAAATCTATATCATCCAACATGGTCTTGTCTACTATCAACAATAGATTGAGGGTGATCAGTTCCTCAATTTGTCAATTAGTATTCGACAACCATAAGGGAGTATAAATCATCGTACCAAACTATAATAGTGTTTCCTTAAAACTCGTATTCAACTTTTCTAAAACACAACCTGTCTAATCCTCATTCAGCCACCATCCCATGATGATCAATCATTTTCTAACTCGCGATCTATTGTCATTTCAATACATTATGAATCCTTCCACTCTAGTCTGAGTCTTTATCTACATAAAGGATTCTAACAACATTCTTAAACTCTTAATCCTTTTCCAAATTTCACAAAATCAAAAATACATGTATCTCCACCTCTCAACTCATTCTAATCACACTCTCAACATTATCATATATATCTAAACCTTAAACAACTACGATAGTAATCATCTAAGCTCAACAAGCTACTAACCTCTATAACAGACTTCGTTGTTTCACAACTTAGAACTGCACTCACCTTGAATGGATCTACATACACTTTCACTTAGAAATAAAATTACTCAAGAGAACCCTTCTCCCAAAAATATTACATACATCCTGACAACTTAGCATAAATCTTCCTCCTTTTCGACACTGTAAATTCCACACAATTTCGCACTATCGTCTTTCATTCTAATTAAGAACACCAAAGCTTTCAAAATGATACCTTTTATTTCACATATTACTTTAAATAAATCTTCCAATTGCTCCTTTGATTCACCCAACTCGGACGCTGACGTCCCGTACAACACTGAAGAACAAGTCTAGTCTCAAAGACAAGCTTAACAACAAACTGCACTTACTTCCAATATCATCACGTGATAAATGAATCTATTACAGCTACTGGAACCATTTTTAAAATGAATCTCATTTAGTTATCTTTCCAATACTTCAAACGGAACTCAAATCAGATACCCGAAACTCTAGTTATGATTTTCGAAGTCCCACAACAATTCTGCAGTTTCCTGCGATTCGCTTACAGAAATTCCACTCAGAAACTCATTTGTCTTCAACTTAAACGTATTCCAAACAACTCTTAACATATCTCGTACTCCCAAACTTATTATAACTCGAGAGATGTATTCCTTCGCCAAAGTTCAGGTTCCAAAATAGCAGGGCAACAATTCTTGCATTGTCGTCGGCAGCACACCAAACCAACACCTTTCAATTGAACATATCCGAGAAGCAAAGCTTCTCCCCCACTTATCTTCAACCAACTTCCTGCATACAACTTAATTAGAAAAACAACAAGCACCGACAGTGTTTCACACACTTGTCGCATACTAAGGAATAAACGACATTAGACAACTTGGTCAGACGGACCGACCTGCTCTGATACAACTATTGTAACACCCCAAATTCTACCTGGTAGTTATAACGAAAAATCAGAGTAATTAAAAATTTCCAACACATTTGGGATATCATATTTCAACATGTTACAACACATAAATAGATACATAACACTTTAATTTCGGAGGATCATATAACAACTTGCATAAACTTTTAAAACAAAACCACTTCTATTATTAATAACGCAGCAGAATCATAATTACAACTTCAAGTAGCATCATATGTTTCGTTCAACTAAAACAACTTGAGAGGCAACATATTATTTCATATAATTCAACTTAGGATTCAATAACTAAAACAATTTCAACAAGTAAACAACTATTCGATCATTTCCCCCGAGTGCTACGTATCAGAGCGACCAACCGACTTTGAACTAATAACGCTAAGCAAAACTTCATTCTTGATTACCTGCACGTTACCAACAGAGGGAAACATTCAAACAGTAAAGGGTGAGATTCTCAAATCATATAAGTGAGCGCATGATAAATTATATATTAGAATTCAGTAATATAAAATCATCACTTCACAACTTTCAAACATCTTTAATTTCAACAAAACATCAACACGACATAACAACTAATTCACAACCTTTAAATGGTACATGCCATAATAAGTCAACAACGTAAAGCAACAAAAAATCTATCTTCACCACAACTTAAGATGCAACACCGAATGCAACTCAAATACAATGCACATGCATGTGGTACCATTGGAGTAGAACTCCCAACTTAAAAACATTTTCCAGTAATCTTGAGGCACAAGGCATAAGCCTTCAACTTAATATTTTGTCAATCCAGGCCAACGTGGCGCCAATCCAGGCCAACGTGGCGCCAATCCAGGCCAACTTAATAATGCAAATATATGTGACTCAATGAATGTGACAATCAAATACAACAACAATAATCACCATCACAAGGCATAAGCTTATATCGTCACTTTATCAGTAATTAGAGGTACTCATCGTCGCTTCAACACTGGCCATAGGCCTACAACTTAATCAACTTATCAATCACAACATATAAACAACAACATATTCAACAACAACAATGTACACGACAATGTTGGCATAATCCTACAACTTAATCAACTTATCAATAACAACATATAATCAACAACATGTTCAACAACAACAATGTATTTGACAACGACTTATTCACCGCAATAACCAACAACACAATTCCATAAACCGGAACCATTCAACTTATTTCGACTTCACCTGCAAATCAACTTTATTCTACATACTTCTAACCAAAACAAACCAACTAAAAATACCTATATGTATATACGACTTATTCCGACAATTTCAACTAATTCCGGTTAACTACTTTTACCGCTCAAATCTACAAATTCGGCTAATCGGTATTGTTTTATATACTGTTATCACTACTATTTATTTATACTGCTACTAATCTTTCTCTGCCAAATGAGTGTCACTTGCTTCCTGTAATTCCCTTACAACATATACTACTTGGCAATATATTCTCTTCTGCTATTTAGTTAATCCTCCAAAATAGTTACTGCAACTTTACTAATTATTTCTAACTTTGTCTTATTACTACAGACTGTTAAAATTATATTGTAACTACTAGATTAAGATTACTGACATAAGGCTACTTCTATTAATAAACTCTATACTAATAGCATAGTGCCACAGAAAACAGAACAAGTGAAACAAGTTCACCTGCTTAACACTCAATGCCTATGACACTTTCCTTCCACCATCACCCTAGTGCCGAACAACACATCCTCTTTCTTCTCAAGGTTGCCGAACGACAACCTCCCATATACAACAAGTGTCGAGCGGCACTTCCACCCCCAGGCCAATTTTACTTCTTCTTATCATCTTCGATATTGTTTCATTGAATTTCCTGCTATACTGTCTCGATACCAAATCCATTCCAGAGACAAGTTATAACACAACAATGCTCTTATTCTTAGACAATTCTATAATCAAATTAATTATTAATAATGTTATCAAGACAACACAACCAACACAAATCAACAATAATAATCCCACATACAAAATATCATATACCCCATTATAGGATAAGAAAATCCACTCTTACCTTGGATTGCCGGTTCTCTATAATTTCCGGTCGAATCCCGATTGCCATCCGTGCTGCCATAGCTCCAAACCTTTACTCTTCTTCTTTTCTCCATGTACTGCATCCATTTTCTTTTCTCTTTATCTAAAACCCTTATTCTTCCTTACAACCACTTCTTATTTTCTCTTCTACTTTACAAAAACCTAATTCCTACTTATTCAACTTTAACATATAATTTTTATTATTGATTCTGATGGGCCTAATATTCACACCCCACATTTTACTACCAACAACACTTTAAATTAAGCCCATAAGAAATAATAATAGCATTATTATGATACTATCTCCACCACTTAATCAACTCAATAATAATCCAACATAATAATATTGTTTCTAATATTATTTCTCCGATTAAACCGACTAATTTATCCGACTATCAACTTACTACTCAACTCAACATAATTATCCAATTATGCTCTTTAGAATAATACTGATAATTCTCAATTTCGACAATATACAATAATTAAATCTTTAAATAGTTTAATTAATTAAATTTGGGGCGTTACAACAGTCAAATCACGAGCTTTTCCCCCTTTATCCAACGCAAACACTTTGGTGTATACCATGCAATACAGACAAGCCATTTTGCCATGCGTACCCCAACCAGACAACATGCCATATGCTAGAAAGTCATTAATGGTCCATATCAAGGAAGCTCACAAAGTAAAATTTTGTTTACGGGATATATCATAAGTCCATTCTCAAATCCACAACTTCTTCAAATCATCAATTAAAGGTTGTAAGTACACATTGATTCCAGCTTTTGGACTCGATGGCCTTGGAATGACGCACGTCAAAAACATGTATGGTTTTGTCATGCACATCTCAGGAGGGAGGTTGTAAGGGGTTACAATAACTTGTCAACAAGAATACGCACTTCCCGAAGCTTGAACATATGAGGCAAAACCATCAGAGCATAATCCAAGTTTGATATTTCTAGGTTCTATGACAAAATTAGGATGTGTCCGATCAAAGTGATTTTATGCCTCGCCAATATATAGATGTCACATAGTGCCTGAACTTGTTTGGTTTGTATGATGCCATATCATTTGAATTGTATTGTGCATTGAAGCAACCATTCTTTTTAACCTTGGTATTATCGGAAGATAAAACATGGACTTTACTGCTACACGCTTTTGTTTGATGTTAATGGCTCTACTACGAACTTAATATCTTGGACTCTTATAAAACTTGCATTCCTCCAACAATCAATCTTGATTACCAAACCCATTATCATAAAACAACATGCAGCTACTAATGCAACAATCAATCTTTCTTACTTTTAAACTCAACTTCGACACTCACTTCTTTGCATCACAAAAACTTATAGGAAAGTTGTCTTTCGTTGCGGTGGAGTCCAACATCATATTTGCAAAATATTCCTAACACTCATCAAGAACATTCTAATTTGACTTGGCGGCCAATAATCTCACACACATTGATAACTTTGAGCCTGGAGACCCCTCGAACAAAAAAATATTCATCTCATTCAACAACTGATAAAATCTATGCGCTTCCTCATTTGACAACTCTTCCCCGTCAAAATCTTCAGGTTGATCATATGTCACGTTCATACCAAAAGCATCCTCAACTATCTCACCGATCAGATTAAAATTTTCTTCATATTCCATAAAGGATCAACTACTTGAAGCATGTGTGTTGCTAGTCTCTGATACGTTACTCGGCAGTTCTTCACCATTATACGTCCAAACCCAATAATTTTCAATGAAACCCCTTCTATACAAATGACGTGCTACTTCGTCCGGGTCACTAATTATTGGTCTACATTCACATTTAAGACACGGACACTTAATTCCTCCTTCACTTAGACAACATTTCTGAGAAAATGCCCACGTGATAAACTCATTAACTCATTCTATAAAATAGGGTTTAAGTGCACGTCTTCCTGAATACAATCTATCGTACATCCAACTACGACCATACCGATAATATTCCATATTACACATTTATACAATCATTGTCTTTTTAATTACATATGTGATTTTAATATATCAACAAATTTTATACTATTTAATATATAATATACTCTCACATAATATGTTAACTATAAATAACCATTAACCATAAACATTTAATATATAAACAAATTTGATTTTATTTACAACAAATTTGATACTTGTTAATTATAAATGTGATTTTAATATATCAACAAATTATATATTCTTTAATATATAACATATTCTCACATAATATTTTAATTATAAATATATTAAGCATAAAAATTTTGTTTTTGTATTAACTAAACATTTTTAATAAACATATTAAATATATTAATCATAAAAATTTTGTTTTTTAACTAAACATTTAATAACATATAATAATTAATATTTTTATAAATAACTATTATATATATTATATATATATATATATATATATATATATATATATATATATATATATATATATATATATATATATATATATATATATATATATATATATATATATATATATATATATATATATATATATATATATATATATATATATATATATATATATATATATATATATATATATATATAATAAACATATTACATAACATATAATTACCATATATTCTATGATTTTAAATGTTATGTTTAAAAAATACTACTTCACACGATTTTGTTTTTAATTTTTATAATTATATTTATTTTATAACCATATAATGCTATAATTTTTATAAGCACATATTCTATCTTTTATAATTATAATTTTTATTACTAAATTTTATAATTTTTATCATATATTTTTCTTCTAATAATATATATATATATATATATATATATATATATATATATATATATATATATATATATATATATATATATATATATATATATATATATATATATATATATATATATATATATATATATATATATATATATATATATATATATATATATATATATATTATATATATATATATATATATATATAAATATATATATATATATATATATATATATATATATATATATATATATATATATATATATATATATATATATATATATATATATATATAATATATATATATATATATATATATTCTATTTTTAAAATACATTATATATTTTCTGTTTTAAAAAAATAAATAAATATTTCTTTTTTTTTTTTCAGTTTTATCAAAATATATATTATATATCTATTTTAAAAAATATATAACAAAAAAAAAAGTAAAATATATATAACTAACACAACTAAAATACAATAACCCAATAAAAACTTTAGAAAAAAAATTTAACAACTAAAATACTTCTTCAATCTCCTTCAATCTTTGTCAATATTGTTCAATCTACTACCAATCTTTAATATTGCTAAATTTTTGACAACATAAAATAAAATTTTAACTAAATCAGAATAAATATAAAGATTAACTGTAATTATTAAATTAAATTAAAAAATATGAGAGAACAAAAAATTATACCTGGTACTTGAGTAACAAATTGAAAATTTGAATTATAATTGAAAGATTAGTGGGAGTGGGAGAAGAAGAACTCTTAGAGGGACGAAGAAGAAAGAATGAAGAAAATTATGAGAAACAACACGGTTCTGGAGAATGAAACGCGTTAAGTATATAAACATCAGCGGCGTAAATATCATGTTGCAAATTTTCCACGTGATATTCACGTCGCAACCGACAACAGTAATATAATTCATTAACCTATCAGTGACGTGATTATCACGTTGCAACTTTGCCACGTGATAATAATATTGCAACACCCAACAGTTAGAAACCATCATTAATTATCCTGCACCCCATCAGTTCAAAGTCAGACATTTTCCCTCTTAAATATTTGAGACGTGATTTCCACGTCGTAACCAATTTTATAAAATTTTCAAACACACCTCCTTCAGAGCGCCAAATCTTTTTGATTTATTTCTTTTTTTAATTTAAAAGTTGTGACGTGAAAAATACGCCGCAACTATTTTTTAATAATAAAAAATATGAAATCTCATGTGATAAGTTAACGGCTATTATATTTAATATTAAAAAAAGTAGTGACGTGATTATCACGTCGCAACAGACAATTTTTTGCCTCGTGATAATCACGTCACTAAAATATGTCATATGAGAGGTTTTTTCTTGTAGTGTTAAATCACTCTGAAATCGTGTAAAATCATTGAATTTTATTCTTTACCCTGAATTTACCTTTTTTTACCAATTTTTGGAAAAACCCTATTTATATTTTGGCATGTGATAGATCGTTTAAGATGAAGACACTAGTGAAGAAAATTTCGTAGAAGAATAGAACTTAAGATTAAGTTGAAGATAAATATGAAAATAATTGTTTTTTGAAATTGAGATACTCTTCTTTTTTAGATTATCTTTTAGATGTTATTTTTTACGATTTGGTGGATAAAGTATATGGTTTAATACAAGTTTATGAATATTACACTTCATTATGGTGATTTAATATATTTTGTTGCTTTACAATTAAGTTATAATTTTAAATTATTAATGCATTTAAAATATGTGTGTGTGTGCGTGTGCGTGTGCGTGCGCATGCGCGCATGTGTGTGTGTGTGAATTTAATATTATTTTATTATGAGATAAACTCTACGATTTTATGTTTCGAATTTACGAATTGTAAAACGATTTAAGATAAAAATTCGATTCTCACAATCTTGAATGGGAGAGTGAAATATTTGTTTAAAGAATAACAATCACTCTGATAAATACTCCTGGAGAGGAAGAAGAAAAGACGCTCTTAAGCAAAAATTGATTCTCATGGGGAGAAAAAATTTCTCTCAAAGCTTGAATGAAAGAAGGCAACCAATAGACCAAATCAATAGGAGTGAAAAGCTACAAAATCAATTGTTGGATTTCGTCTAGGGAATGTAAACAGACCCAAGTGTATTCAAATGCGCCATACCCTAAATTGATCACCTAAAACAATGCGTAGGAAAAAATCAGTGAAATATTTCAATGATCGGAAGATATTTAATGTGTTTGCTTCCCAATACTTTTGTAACTGATCCAAAATATTCTCGCTTTTCTCCAAAGTCGGACACCATTGCTAGAGGTCGGCCACAACTTCAAAGACTTGCCCAACTAGTTTTCACCCGACAAAACCTTAGGGGACAACTGTTCTGGGCTGGCCAAAGGCCCAAAGCGAAGGCCCAATAAAATACAAGCCCAATCAAAATGATCCAATGTATATAGTTAGCACGCGTGAGTATCGAAGGTACACTTTTCTAATCTTTACTTTTGACCACACTTATCTCGGACTCTAAACTGACTTGTACATTGAAGTATTAAATTTATAGATCCACTATGCGCCATCACATCGGAGATCAATACCACCAATTCAAAATTCTTCATTATCGATCAACACCAATTTTAATTCTAACCTAAAAGGGATTCAAAACCAAATTAATAGAATAAAGTGGTTGATTCTCAATTCGACTACACACTCACAGTCATATTAATACTTGATCAAAAATTTTACATTAATATACATTTAATTAGCATAATCTTATGAATACATATTGGTGCTGGTTGAAGAGTGTGATTCTTTACAAATTTAGTTTTTGCAGGTTTATATTTAGCCATGTCTTGCTGTCGGGGACTAAGATCCAGAACGAATCAGTTTCGTACTGTGGATCAAGAACGTATCCAAAATTCAAGAACTTGTTGAAGGCATTAATGGCCATGCACATGAATAAGATTACAAAACCAATGTCAATAATACACTATGGCCTCACTTCTCTCATTAAAAAAAAAACACTAAACTCGTTCATCATTAATCTAGGATCATGATGAAACATTAGGCCACACATGGTTTTGACTTCTCAATGTTCTCTTAAACTAAATAGCCAAAAGATAAAACAAAAATATCTTTTATTTATTAAAAGAGATTGTAACTACTAACATGAATTAATTGTATATCATGAATTGCATTAACTCCTTTCTTAATTTAAATTATCAAAAGTTAAAATTCCATTTTTCCTTCTTAGCTTTCGTAATTGATTTCTCTCGATAGCTTTAGTAAACAAGTATGCCAACAGCCCTCGTGTAGGGAAAGATTCAACTATCAACTTGCCTTTATTTGTTTGGTCTTTTAGAAAATGAAATCTTATTTCATTGTGTTAACTAGCTTTAGTAAACAAGTTAATTAACACACCATTTTAAACAAAATTATTGCAGACAAATTATTACGAGTCAATCGATCAAATAATTTTTCGAATATTTAGTGTGTAACCAAATTTTTCAGAATTTTCCTTTCAGTTGTGTTGATATGAAAAAACACTTATAATCAAAAGCGATTATAATCAAATCAACATCCAATTTAAAACAAAAACAGACCTGTAAAATTCCTACTAGTCGATCGATTACTCAATGCTATTTGACAAATTGATATATGAAAATTAAAGCAAGTAAAACGATAAAAGAAAAATGACACAAAGATTTGTCTACACACATCCTCACTTTCGTCCTCACGTGTACGTGTGCACCCAATTCAAACGTGGAATTAGGATACTTTCTTAATTTGCAAAAAGTATGATTACAAGAGAATTGTTCAAGATCAACCCTACAAACCCTAACCATTTGATGTTGATTTAACCCCTTCTCTTTTTTTGATCTTCAACAAGACCAAGACACAACAGCTAACAATTGATTTTCTAGATCTTGTTACTCCTTTGCATACTTTCTCTTCAAAGCTTTCGTGCACCATCAATTGTACCTATTGCAACACAAGATTCCAATTTGATTCTCCGTTCTCGCGCTACATCCTTTGCATTCTTTATCTCCAAAGGGTCATTTGCGTTCTTTATCTTCAAAGGCTATCACTAGGCCGCAATTCTCTCTTGAACGTCTTACATGAAAATTCCCAAATCAATCCACGATCTTAGAGGACAAACCCACAGTTTTTCCAAATAAAGACTCTTGTAAATCTCAACTAAATATTCTCAGCTACACAAGAACCTAATGCGACGTTAATGAACCTCGTCTAGATGACACTAGTGCAGAAATGACTTTTTACATTAGGAGAAACTGACTTTTTACATCGGTTCTAGGTCTGATATAAAGTCAGGCGATATAGTAAATCAAAGACCTTTTACATCGGTTCTGGGTCTGATGTGAAAAAGATAGTTAACACATCGGTTATAAGCTAAGCCTGATTTAAAAAACAATTATAACTTTTTTTTTAAATGACGCAACATTTTACATCGGTGGACCGTGTGGACCGATGTAAAATATACCATTTTTACATCGGTTGTGCTTTACGCCCGATGTAATATATACAGTTTTGATATGTTTTACATCGGTTGGAAGTAATGACCGATGTAAAATGTGAGCAATTTTTTTTGAATAAATTATTTATTTTCTGGATGATTCCCTGTAAAAAAAATTGGTACCCATTTTTTCATATTTTTCCAATATCACACAGACTATATTTAGGTCGTTATATATCATAGCTTTCCAACATCACATAGACCACATCTAGGTCGATATTTTCATATTTTTCACAACAAACTTACAAAATGAACAATTATATTGCAAACTTGAATTGTATCACAACAAACTTACAAATATATATTCTTCACAAAACATACAAAAATATTCAACTATTTATTAAGTCTTTTTCCAAATTTGAATTACCAATATAAAATCCACAAGTAGATGAGTTATAGCTTCGGTAGACAACACCAAAATCACATTGCCTGACAATAAATAATAACAATTAACATCAGCAAAAAATATCAAGAAACTCAATACATGTGCAAAAACCACATGTAATATGCAAAAACTCATTAATAACAATTATGTGCAAAAACCACAACTTAGACAATTCTATAAATTCACCAGATAAAGCTTAATTTTTATATAACTCAAAGAAACATTTTGCCCAACAGAGTCGCAAATCATACAAATCATCTTTTGTTAATTTTGTTGGGTCATCAAATACTTATAATACATAAATATAACAATATAGAGTTATTCTTTAAAAATTCATATTAAGTTGCAAAACAATAAGTAAATAACAAAGTAAAGTTATTTTTATTACCTGCATCCAATTCTCAGTTATATTGGCAGAGACAATATCCAACCTATTTTTCATCACATAGTACCCACAATCATTAGAGTTATGTTGTTGCCTTGCCTACAATTGAATGACATAATTTGTAAATATTTATCATAAATTTAACTATAGAAATACAATTTACATCACACTTACATTGGGATGAAGCCATGTAGTTTTTTTTCTATTTCCATTTACCATTTGATGAATCCCAAAAGAACTAATACAGAAAGATAAACATCACATAACTAAATTTACTCGCCAATGAAAAATCACATAACTATTAATTTCCAATAAAAGTCACATGAAAGATAAATTTACTTTGTAATAATTTTCTTTGTGTTCTGGTCAATTTCACAATGAAGTGAACAAAATACGACAATTAAATTGTCTCATGGACACATGACTATTAATTGCCAATGTCTCCTATACGTGTGTGTGGAAACAGAAAAGTCACATAAAATATATATGTTATCAAAATTAAATAATATAAAACACAATTTCATAAAAATTCTTACCCATGAATTAATGGTAGTAAGTGGCACACTCTGTTTTCATCACGTAACTTTTCTAAAACGTAATTTTTAACATCCTCTTGAGGTTTCACTCTATTATCATTATAAATACACCTAGCAGGGTCCATAAATCCATATAATTCTGAAATGGAATTCTCACGACATACACGATGAATATACCTGAATAATTTTAAAATAAACATTAGAATCAAAGTGATGAGAGATATAACATATTAATAGATATTAACTTTAACAAAATAATAAAATGTACTTACGTGCACCAAATTTGCAGAATATACACGTCAAGCCAATGACCTAAACCCACCAATAACTCTCTGATACACTTAGCTGAAATAGAAAAATTAGAGACACTCACACAATGACTTAATTGTATTTCCAAATGGTTGTCATCCATTTTCAAAACCATGAGTAATAATCTTTGAACATCATCAACTTCCACATATTTTGTGATTCTTTTTGTGCTTCCTTTTGCAGCTGAACAACTTCTTTTTCCGCTTCCATCGATAATTTCCATTTTTTCAATACATTTAATATTATTTGTGCTTTGTGACAAACCCATAGACTTAAGTGTCTCCATTAATGATTGTTGAAACATCTTACGCTCTTCAACCAACTTTTCTTCAAGTTCAACTCTAAGTTTTGTTTCCAATGTTGCAAGTTGTTCATTTACGCCAATATATTGTTGTTGACGTGACTTTCCAAAGTAAGTGCTTTGTTTATGGCGTTTTCCAACACCACGAACACGACCTCCATGCTCAGATGTTCCAATGGCTAATGTTAAGATATCGTTACGTCCATCCGGAACAATTGCACCTTTTTCAGCTTCTTGAACTAGAGAATCCTACAAAATGCAAAAACCACAATTAATCAATCACAAATATAATGATACTTGAAGTATTTTTCATTGTTTACTTACAATTTTTTCAGCAACCTCTTGTGTAGATTTTGATGTGTATTCTCCTCCTTTCTTTTGTCGTGATCTCTTCTAGAACTCATGGCGCGATGGTGGATATGGACTACCATTATCATCTAATGTGGAATTATCTCTCGATGATGACTTTTCTTTCATAATTTTCTCCTCAAGCAAGCGATACCCTCCACGAGACAATAAGTGTGGGTATACATTCTTAGCCACATTATTCTTACCCTTTTGACTTTTTTCCTATTATAAACTCAAAAAGTTATTAATCACTAAATATAATAAAAATGTTATGCACACAAAAACATATAACTCATACTAACCTTAAATTCAGGGGTATCTCGAATCTTGAGAAACTTTTTCCATGCGTCTTCCCTAATAAAGTTATACTTGACATATGGAGGAAGATCATTTTCTATGGGATGATTAATATATATGTCTGTGAGTTGTGTCTTAAAACTACATCATCGCTCTCCCACATATTTAATCCATTCTTTCTACAACCTATCCTTCTTTGGATCTTTACATTCTGGAATAGTGAAATGAGCCTACAAATATAGTATATATCATATGTTGTTAATTAGTATATGATTATAAAATATAATAAAGTGTTGTATTTAAAATACCTGAATATCAGTCCAAATAGAATCTTTTACGCCTTCATCTGCTTCTTTCCAATCATTTTTCATAATACTACAGTATTGTCGAGCAAGACATGCTATATAACTCTTAAAATGTATAGCATTTTTACCAACACCAATACATTCATAGGTTCTTGGATTAAACTCGACCTTTATCTTTTCACCTGTTTGATGAACTTTGTCAATTTGTGTCATGAAAGTGGGACCTCTAACTCTTCTTTTATTGGGGTTACTAGATGAAGAAGGGTTGTCGTTTGAATCACCCATGTATCTGTTTACACAAAATAAAAATAATTAGAAATAAAATTAAGCACAAAATAAAAACAATTAGAAATAAAATTAAGCACGAAATAAAAACAATTAGAAAATAAAGTAACGTTGAATTAACTTATAAAAAAAATCTTACTAGACCTCCAATATCCCTTTTTCATGGTCTATGCGAATAGCATGCACATCATCCCCTTTATTTTCTTCAATGAATGTAGTCACATATGTTGAGAAAGGATGAGTTTCGAAAATATCAAGATTCTCATCATGATTTTAATCACTATCATGGTCCTTTCCTTGTAAAACCACTGACCAGTTTTTATTAGAAGGATCTGTGACATAAAACACTTCTTTTGCTTGAGATGCCACGATAAAAGGTTCGTTCTCATAAGCTAACTTGCTAAGATAAACCAGTGTAATTCCAAATTCATCGATTCTCACACCACTGTTGATATCAATCCATTTGCATTTAAATACAGGAACTTTAAACACAACATAATTAACTTCCAAAATCTCTTCAATTGCCCTAAAGTAAGGTGTAAATGCCATAACCTGGTTTTTATCTTTAGCACTAGAGAAGTGCATGGACTCGGCCACAATCATTACCCCACTATTTTGCGTGGAAATACGGTCATCCTTTGACTTTGTATAAAAAGAGGTTTTATTATTATCATATCCACTCCAAGTTATTATGTTACATTTAGGCCCATAAGACAACCACTTAATTGTATTAGAATCACTGTCTTCATTAGAAATTTTTTCTTTAAACCACTCAGAGAAACTCTTATTATTCTCTTTTAACAATCCTCTTTCATTCATCTTGGGGTACTTTTTCCTTATGATGCTTTTGTGAGCAGATAAGTAAGGTTGAACTTCATCTATGTTATTCAATATATACAAATGCGCTTGAACAACCACATCAATACTTAAGCTCTTGACCTTTAAACCTTGTGTACCCACACCCTCATATCTTCCATCATAATGAGACTTTGGAACCCCTACAGCATCCACTCCTGAAAAATAGTTAGAACAAAACTCAATTGCTTCTTCTGCAATGTACCTCTAAATAATCGATGCTTCCGGACGGTTTGGGTTTTTGTATACCCTTTTAGGATCTTCATGTATCGCTCTATTGGATTCATCCACCGTAAAAAAATTGGACCACATAATCTAATCTCCCTTACTAGATGAACAATAATATAATGTCAAAAAATGAAGGAGGAAAATACATCTCTAATTGGCACAAGATAACTGCAACCTCATTTTCCAAATCGTCTAACTTTAGTGGATCAATGGCTTTACAACAAATTGCATTGAAAAATAAGCACAACCTAGTTATAGTCTTCCTAACGTTGTTAGGCAATATCCCATGAATAGCCAATGGTAGTAGTTGTTGCATTAAGACATGACAATCGTGAGATTTTAAGCCAACTAATTTAAGATCTTTAACTGATACAAGCCTCTTGACATTTGATGAGTAACCATGTGGAACTTTGATACTTTTTAAACACTCAAAAAAACTTATTACCTATATATTATGGAGTTAACTCTTCTCGTATACCCATCAAACCCAAATCCAGACGAACATTAATACCATCTTTTGTCTTGCCTTGAATGTTGAGAAGTGTTCCGATTACACTATTGCATACATTTTTCTCTATGTGTATCACATTAATACAATGTCTTACATCAAGACTAGACCAATATGGAAGATCGAAGAAAATCGATCTCTTTTTCCATACATTTTTCACAGTAGATCATTTTTGGTACTTTCCGAAGACAACATCAAGTCCCTGTTGTTGCTGATAAACTTCCTCTCCAGACAAGGGCTTTGGAGCAACACCATGCTCTTGTTCCCCATTGAAAGCTTTCCGTAATCTATGATATGGATGATAACGTTTTAGAAATTTTTGATGCCCGAGATAAACAGTCTTCTTTCATTTTTCAAGTTGATGGTAACATGTGTCTTTTTCACATATAGGACACGCCTTATGCCCTTTAACTTTATACCCAGACAAATTACCATATGCCGAAAAATCGTTGATGGTGCAAAAAACATGTCACGTATATTGAACTGTTCGCCAGAATACGCATAAAAAAATCCACCCCTTCCTCTCATAACACTCTTAAATCATCAATTAGTGGACTCAGATAAACGTCAATATCATTTCTTAGTTGTTTTAGGCCCGATATCATGATCGATAACATAATATATTTATGCTTCATGCACAACCTAGGAGATAGGTTGTAAATCATCAGGAGAACAGGCCAAGAACTATGGTTAGTAATCAGATTACCAAACGGATTCATTCCGTCAGTAGCAAGTCCAAGTCTAAGGTTTCTCGACTCTTTGCCAAAATTTGGAAACAAAGAATCTATTTTCTTCCATTGCAAAGAATCAGCTACATGACGAATTTGTCCATCATATTTTCTTTCTTCTGCATGCCATCTAAGATTCTTTATGTCATCTGCATTGGCGAATAATATCTTGAACCTTGAAATTATTGGTAGGTACCATACCACTTTCGCAGTAGGATCCTTTTTGACCACCTCATCATCAATTGATTCACCATCTTTATTTTTGTAGCGTGACGCCTTGCACTTCGGACAATGATTATAGTTTACATACTTTTTTCTGTATAATATGAAATCATTAGGGCATGCATGTATCTTTTCATACTCCAAACCCATCAGACACAATATTTTCTTCGCCTCGTAATAACGACTTGGCATTACATTACCTTTTGGAAGCATTTCGATCAACAATTCAAGCAACTCGATAAAACTTTTGTCAGTTCACCCATTCTTTGTCTTCAGATTGAATAATTTTAACACGACTGAAAGACGTGTAAATTTTTTGCAACCCGGGTACAATGGTTTATCCTTGTCACTGCATAGAGTATCATATGCATGTGCCCTCTTAAACTAATCTTGTCCAATATCACACATCATGTCTTCTAGACGATCATCCATTTCTACACTAACATCATCTCTTTGAGGCATATTTGACTTTGCTACTACTTAACCGTGCCATATCTATTTTGTATAACTTTGAAAAATCTCTACACAAATTAGATGATCCATGATTTCTTTCTTACTACATTTTGGTTCTTTATTTGCACAACGAACACATGGACAGAGAAAAAGCACAGGAAGACTTTTTTCAGCATTACTTTCAGCAAATTGTAGAAATTACATCACTCCATATTCATACTTGTCACTTAATCGATTAGTTCTCATCCAACTACGATCCATAACTATGTTCACACAGAGGAAGGTCTGACGAAAGGTGTGCCCGTGGCTGCACTACTTCACGGAGATTTCGATATCGCAAGTTGCGCTGCTTCACGGAGAAAGGAAAATAGAATCAAATTTCAATTGCAAGGTGATAACTCTATTAAGTTTGATAGGTTAAAGACAAACTGTGTGTTTTTGAGAGGACCATTAACGTTTCTTTTGGAGGTTTCTAAGGAGACAATTTCTCTAATGAAAAAGAATGACATATACACAACATGTACTATATTCTTAACTCTATACAAAATATATACTATTTATAACTAATTAGAATTAATTAACCTCTCTAAGAATAATAAACTATTTGGTAATTAAAAAACAGATATGAACAAAGGAATGGATTCATCAAGCCACTGAGTTAGTATCTAGTAAAATCTTCTAATTTTTTATATATGTACTTCTAATTTTTTATAATGTATCAGCAAGCAAAGCAACAAGAATATCTTAAAAACTTTTTTGTATATATACCTCTTAGAAATCCATAAATATACAATGAAGTTGAACAAAATAGAAAATTTCTTACCGGAATCGTAGTTGGACGGTGGAGGGGGTTTAGAAGACGGCGGCAGGCTGTGACAATTGGAGATTCGAGGCCGTCTTCGTGCACGGCGGGAAACGGCGGTCTGTGACAGATGTCTTCGTACAGGACACCGCGGATCTACGAGGAGACGACGGAGGGAGGAGGGAGGCGGAGCGGAGGGTGGAGACGGACAGACTGTGTAGGCGGAGCGAAGGGCGGAGATGGACGAACTGTGTAGCAGTGAGGGTTTTGAGGAGAAAAATAACGAAATGTACAACAGTGAGGGTTTATTTATTAAATATATATTATAGTTTTTACATCGTTGGAAATCAATAATCGATGTAATGGTTACGTCAGAATCATGTTTTTACATCAGTGCATATCAATAACCGATGTAATGGTTAGGTTTTGAGGTTTTTTACATCGGTGGATCGCAAGGCCCGATGCAAGGTTTTGCATGTTTTTTATTTACCAATCAGCCACCTAGTTTTTTATTTACAAAACTGCCACCGTGTTTTTTTACAAAACCTTTTACATCGGTGGATTAATTGGCCCGATGTAATAGCCAACGAAAAATATTTTTTTAATATTTTTTATATCATTGCAAATAAATACCTGATGTAAAATATTTTTAATTTTACTTTTTACATCATATATTTTTATACCTGATGTAAAGACCTTTTCTTAAATGTCATTATATTAGTAGTGTGACACCCCAACCAAATATTATTATTATGATTTGATAGTGTGTTTGCATAGGTTGGAGGATGATGGTGAAGAGAAAATGTAAGATATTTTTATAGTATCATCAATTTGGAATGATGCATGAATGATGTATTTATAGTTAAGATCTTTTTAGGCAAAAGAGGGAAGTTTCAGAATGAAAATATTATGAAAAAATTATCCACAAAACAATAGCTATAAGGTTTAATAATGCAACACATATGTCAACACGTAAATTATATGTGTTTGCGCATGTGCCTATGTTTTAAAGTATAAATGTTGAAGGCTTTAATATTGAAGCACATGTGTCGGTACATAAATCGTATGTGTCGACACATAGTGTAGCTTTTAAGAAATTACATAAATTTTATTTTATGTGTCGACACATACAAATTTCAAGTCGACACATAAATGTGTATTTTGTGCAGAAACTGATTTTTCTTTATTTGGACCAATTGTAAACTTGTTTTAAATGATTCCTAAGGCATCTAAATAAATGGAGTTCCAGTTGACATAGAGATACCGTCCAATATACAAAAATTCTAAGTTTTCCTAGTTTTGACATCATACAAAATATCTAATGGTGAAATTGCACTTTAAGCATAGTGCTAGTCCAATGACATGGCATCATACAAACAAAATTAGTTTAGGCATGATGTGACATCCATCTGATGGCGAGGCATGAAAGAAGTTTGATATGATACATCCTGAATTTGCGACGGAACCCAGAAATGTCAGATTTGGATTGTGCTCTGATGGTTTTACTCCATATGTCCAAATGTCAAGAATTAGATATTTTTGTTGGTAGGTTATTATTACCCCTTACAACCACCCCCATGAGATGTGCATGAAAATATCTTATATGATTTTGACTTGTCTCATTCCAGGGCATTTGAGTCCAAAAGTAGGAATTGATGTGTATTTGTAACCTTTAGTTGATGATTTAAAGAGGTTATGGATTGGAGAATATCCTTTTGACATATCTCGCTGCTTTGATGTAGACTTCTAATGAATTTCACGTATATTCCATGTTGTCTGATTGGGGTACACAAGGTAAAAAAGGATGTCCTCATTGCATGGGTGATACAAAGGTGTTTAAATTAGAAAAAGGAGGGATCGAGTCTCTATGGATGGGAGAAGATGTATTTAAAGAAATGCTTGCTTATTGGAAATTAGACGAGTTTAAGAAAAAATCTAAAAAATAAAAGCAATGTAGAGCATCTGAAAGTGGAGCCACGAATCATAGAGTTGGAAGCATTAGTATTCCAAACATGTTGAATGTATGGTAATTATATTTTTATCTCACTACTCTTAAAGTTATATTCTTATTTGTTATATATTTTAATAGAAGTTAAATGTATTAATTAGAGTAATGTTAAAGAAAGAACTTCTTAACGCATGAGCTTCATGAGAGGACTTATAGGAGGAGGAATGGAGAGTATAACGACGAACCTGCTAGAAAGACTCAGGTAAGATGATATTAATATTTAAATATTTTATTTAATTCTTATATTTAATTAAATTGTCTAAGCGCTATTATTTAATTTTTTTTTTATGTATGTGAAGGCGGAGTACCGTTGACGGAAGGGAGAATTTAAATCTCAACATCTTGAGTTAGGTTGTCCATGGGGCCAACATCCTATGGATCCAACTGCAAATCTTCATCTTTGGATGGAATCATCTTGTGGAAAGAATAAAAATGGAAAGTTTATGCTACTTGAAATTTAGCCTCTAACTATCGAAAAGGGGGTAGTTCTTTATTTAGGAGAATTGCAGAGAGGAAGGTTCGTCACGTCCTCTGACATTAACCCCTCAAATGGCTTAAGCAATTAGACGGTTAACTCAAAGTGAAGCAACACATGATACCGCGAAACGTGAAGCTAAAAAAATGCTGAAATGGAAGAAATGAGAAAAAGACAAATTGAGTTAGAAAAAGCATTGAGAGTTTCCCAAGAGAAAATAAGAGCTACACAACAACAAATGCAAGAATATATGCTTCGACATCAAGCTTTCGGTGGTAGCGGAGTTGGAGCACTTGATGACCAAGGAACAGTAGACGGGAATGAAGACCTTATAGATCTAAACATATCAATTGTGAATTTACATATTCTGAATTTAATTAACTATGGATTTATTTAATTAATTATGAATGTAAATATTTTTAGATATTATTAAATTTATACATTTTTAATTATTTATGAATTAAAATATTTTTAATTAATTTCTGAATTTAAATTATTTATTATATTTATATTATTATAAATATTAAAATTAATATTTCCAATAATATAAAAATAATAACATATTTTTTTATTATATTAATGATGTTTTGTGTGGGGTTTTTTACCTTGCAAATAAAAATTTTGCGAGGTGTTTTTGACCTAGTAAACTAAAATGTCATGGTTCCATCGCGTCCATCTGACACCTGCTGACGCGTTGCTTTGATCTATGGGAAAGAATTTGCGATGTCATTTTCACTATGCAACGCTGTGGCGTGATTTTTAATTAGCAATGTTGTGGCGTGATTTTCAACCTGTAACAAGTTGCGACTAGGGATGTCAAGGGGCGGGGGATACATTCTCATCTCAGTCTTCGTCCTCGAATTTACTCTTCATCCCCATCTTGGATCTCTGTTACGGGGTAATTTTGTTGCTATATGACGAAAATGTATCTAGAGGGGGGTGGATAGATAACACTTTTAAAAAATTATCCAGAAAAATTCTAGTTTCTGAAAAAGTTGTTTTATCAAAAAGCAACGCGAAAGCTTTTTCAAAATGTCGTCTTTACAAACGTTATTGGAAACTTGGATATGCAAACTAAAAACAAATTCAATATGGAATGAGAATAATACTTGAATTAATATGCTTGAATCACTTTAAAACTTATTTAACATTTATTGCAAGTTACTAGTAAAGCTATTTCCAATGGCAATATTATAAGAGCAAATTTAATCAATTTATCAAATACTTGGTGTGCAAGTGAATTTTCATAATTTTTCCTTGAGTTGTTTTGATACACAAAATCACTTATAATCAAAAGTGATTATAAGCTATATCAACACTTGGTTTAGAATTAAAAACAGTTTGGAAAATTTCTTACAATTCAATTGATAACGCAATGATATTTCACAAATTGATAAATGAAAATTAAAGCAAGTAAAATAAAAAATAAAAGAGACACAAAGAATTTGTCTTCACAGTTCCCCACTGCCGTCCTCACGTGTGGGTACATCTGCGCCTAATTCTTACTATGTAAAATGTTGATACAAGAGAAGTGTTCAAGAGCAGCTTTACAAACCCTAATGCTTGTTGTTGATTGATCGCGACTTTATCGTCTAAATTAATCGGGAGACTGCAAGTATAAATCCCTATCGCGTAGTTTTAAAAGATATCGAACCTAAGGGACTATAAATCGAACTAACGTAACCTAAACTACTGTGTAAAGCTATAGCTATTGAATAATTAATTAGGGGAATTTTTGGGTAATAAAACTTAATTCTAATTGAAATAATAATAATGCGAATATCGGTATGTACTTCGTTAACATTAAAGAATCCGGCTTTCCACTGGCTTATTTTCTAAAAATGATAATAACATCTTTTTCAGCAAAAAGTATTTATTCAAAAATCTATTCTCAAACTTTCGCTCTATTGAAGTAAATTATAATTTTAAACTCTGATGTATGCTTTCGCTATCCCATTGATTTTAAAATTACTTTTTGAAAATAAATAAAGTTTAATTGGTTTTAAAACGCTGTCGCAGTCTTTAAAAACAATACCTAGTATCTACTATCTGATTTTAAACCTCAAACTGTCGCTCTATTGGTTTCTAATCTTAGTCAGTTTATTAGCCTCAAACTTTCGCTCTGTTGGTTTCTAAACCTTTTTTAACAAAATAAATTAGATAACTAAATCAGAAAAAGTGTTTATTTTATAAAATATAATCAAGCCTTTTTGTTCCGGATCCATTCAAATTAACTCGTTACATACCGATATTTAAATAATTTAGCCAGACATACTCATAAAAGCAGACATGAATACATTAAAGGAATTAACATTCGTAAATAAATTCATGGCTAAATAAATATCTCTCATGCAAATAATTAATTAAATAAATTAAAGCGATGTAAATAAGAAACCTGAATTAAATAAATGCTGGAAATAATTCTTGAAGCTTGAATCAATTCGTACAAAATCCCGGTTCTTCAACAGAAATAAAATTTAAGTATTCGAAAAGGAACTGGCTGGAAAATAACTGCTGGAAACTGAATTACAATGGAAAATAATAATGCGGGAAGGTAAATTCTGAAACTGGAAAATAATGCTAAAAAAACGGCCCTTTTTTGATTTCCTGATGTCCTTTTATAGTGGTAGAATGTAACCACGTTTTGAGATATTTTCGTACCACTTTTCCCCAAATTTCTCGTTCTAACTGCTTTGAGTGGAGGTGGTCGTCCCTAGATTTACTCATCCACTTGACCACGTTGAGACGGGCGCCTCATGTAGCCTACGTGGCAGTTGAGACGGACGCCTCCCACTAATGGGAAGGTCCGAGGCGGGCGCCTCAATTGTAGGAGAAGAGTTGAGACGTGCGTCTCACTCTTGCACGTGCCTTTAGGGCTCTCTTGCTTGTGTGGGCCTGATTTCGTTTGGGCCCAGTTTGGAGATAATAAACCTTTTGATCCATCATTTTTGCTTTGCACACCCCTTTTCTTCATTTCTTGCATATTTAGTCCAATAACTCTCTTAATTTCTTCACTTTGCTCAATTTGTCTATTTAAAATAAAATACCTGAAACAATAAAAATACCGGCGTAATATGGAAATAAAATTAAATAATTAAATAAAAATACTAACGTTATTTATGAAAATTAAATCAAATATACTATATAAAATTGTGTTATCAAACTCCCCTATACTTGAACCGTTGCTTGTCCTCAAGCAAAAGTAAAAATGAAAATCACTGACGCACAGTTAAACACAGATATAAGAACATACATCACTTCGTACCAGGTTGCAAGTTGAATTTTTCATTAGAGAATTTAAGTCGAACTTAAACACCAAAGTTACCGTAGGAACACTGGACAACCCCATTTAAGCAGACCAATTTAAGTCATGTCATTATAGCTTAACCTAATACTACATTTTATTTCACCCGTTTTCATTCTAGTGCAATCACATTAAGCCCTTTACCTTACACGCACATAGTGGAGTAACTGGTTAGTGAATTTGATCTTAGTAAGCCAGCTAGGAGTTCTGGTAATTTAATCATATGGTACTCCCTTTTTCCAATTAAAAATTGCGGGGGATCGAACCGTAATTCGCCCTACCAAGTTCAGCACCAGGGACCACTGAACCAATTTATAATGGATTATTTTGCATTTAAATTTATAGTTTCTGCAACTGTTGGATTAAATGATCTGGTAAGGACCATCTAACTTAATAAGTGCATCTTCAGATAAAAGCAATTTCTTAAGAATATTTGATCAATCACTTATATTCATCAGCTCTCCACGTAGTTTGTGTTTATGGCGGTGCCGACTGCTTAATAAACTACTCGGGGCTAATCTAAAACTAAGTTTTAAAGGTTTTGGTATAATAAGTACTTAAATCGATCCAACACATCGGGGGTTTTGAAGTGTTAAGACGATAGCAATTTTGCTAAGTTGCTCGAATTCTTATTTATAATAGGCAACCTTAATACTAGTTGAATAATGTTTATAAATGCGTGTTAAAATTGTTTTATTTTATTCGTTATGGCTCAAGAAATAGGGGGAATTCGAGTAAGCACAAATTTTTGCATAAGAGATTAAAATTTGCATAAATAAGTATTTTATTGAATTAAAATTTTTGCAATACAAGAAAAGAAATAAAAGGAAAAATACTACAAAGAGAGCAAAGGAAATAGAAATGAACAAGGAAATGATCTGACTCCCCTATACTAAAGAGGAGCAATGTCCTCAATGCGATAAAAACAAAGGAGAATCAGATGAAAAGAGAAAGGCGATCACTCGTTGCTTTGAGAATCATGATCTCTTGTTCTTCGTCCTCTAGTACGAGGTCTTCGTCGTACGTCAGAATCAGAATCATTAAGATGAAGTGCGTCTGCTATGCGAGCTTGCAAAGATTCGAGGTTACGATCATGGCGAAAGGCATATTCTTGTTGTTCGCGTCGCATCTCTTGTTGGTGGCGTTGTACTTCTTGTACGAGACGTAAAGTCTCAGCTTGGTTATGTTGCATGGCATGGAACAACTGATCTTGACGAAGCATATGAGCCTGCATAGCTGTGAAATTTGCAGCGGGATTATTTGGTTGTTGGGCGGCAGGTGCATCAAGAGCATAACGCCAATTGGCGCGGACTCGGACGTCGATACAATTCGGACAAGGTAACACAAAATCAGGAATTTGACGATGATTTATCACTAATGTAAACCGGCCATCATGTCTTGGAGAGATTATATGGGAATCTCGGCAATAGATGACATCAAGAAGAGTGGCTGGCATCATATATTGTAACAAAGAAAATAGCTCGGCGGAAAGGCCTAAAGCATATGCTAAAGATGTGATGATGCCTCCAAAAACAAAGGGATTAGTATCTGCTGCGTTCACGCATGTGTGGATGTGACTGAGCATGAAAGGAGCGACGTGACAGCCTGACCATTAAGGGCACAGAAAATGATGAACAACTCATTTTGGTTGACCTTGTGATTATTGGTCCGACCAAAGATGGTGTTAGCAAGAACGTGGTGAAAGTACCTTAATGCAGGGTTATGTATTTGAGAAGCATAGAGGTCGCGCCAACTTTCCGTGGTTTGACCGGTTAGATCATTCCATAAGGAGAAGCCGACTTGATCCCAAGAAAGATCGTGGTCATCGTCGAAAGGCTTGTAATGAACATGCTCGCCGCGAGTGAAAGATAAGAGTTCAGCGACTCTTTCTTGATCAAGAGAGTACTCTTGGTTAAACATGCGGAAGTTGGCGGTTCTGGTTGTGTAGGGATCGTCGACAGGTGTTGTGTAAGAGAAGGAACTAAGAAATTCAAGCACGAGTGGTTCATAGGTTGGACATGGGTTTGTGCAGAGACTGGTTAAACCGGTGTTATTGAGCATGAATACGATGCTATCGGTCATTCCTAAGGTTTCCAAACACTCCGAACTTACGTATTTTGTAGGAACACGGAACGGGTATAGAATTTTTTATACTTTTGTTGTTGTTGGCCGTCGTCGTTATCGCGGAAAATGATATTGGATAGGTCGTGTGGTGGTCGGTCGGGCTTAACTTGTCTTTGGTTGTTTCGTGGAGCCATAGATGGATATGGGTTGAAGAAGGGAAAAGGTAGAAAATATGGGTGTAGGAGAGGAAATGGTAGAGATGGTTAGAAATGTTGTGAAATGAGAAAGAAGGATGAAGGGTATTTATAGTGGAGTGAGAGTTAAGAGTGATAAATCATAATAAGTGGGTGTTGGAAAATGGGAGGGAAAATATGAATGGGGATTAATGGTGGGAAGTGG
Source organism: Vicia faba (assembly GCA_948472305.1). Classification (NCBI taxonomy): domain Eukaryota; kingdom Viridiplantae; phylum Streptophyta; class Magnoliopsida; order Fabales; family Fabaceae; genus Vicia; species Vicia faba. The sequence continues at coordinate 1,496,500,931 of OX451737.1, forward strand.
AAAGAATATAATTTGAATGAAAATAAAGAGTGTTGAATTTGAATTAATTGGGGCTGAATGGGAAAACGAAACGGACAAGACAAGTAAATGCAAGGGAAGACCAACTTTTACTCTGCACGAAACACATGCTGAGGCGACCGTCTGACACAGGAGACCACGCGTGAGGCGTGCGTCTCAAAGCTGCATGGAACAGTTGGAGGCGTGCGTCTCAAAGCTGCATGGAACAGTTGGAGGCGTGCGTCTCCAGTCAGCGTGTTGGGCTGAGGCGTGCATCTCACTTTATTGGGAACAAGCCAGCGTGTGAATGACAAGGGACAGTATGCAAAGAATAAAAAGGAATCTCACTTGCAAGGTAGAATGATACGGATAGCGCAGGAGCCAGAAAAAGGAATATATTTAAAAATTGTAGCAACAAATAAGAATGCAATAATACTAATATTCTTATAAGATAATATTTTTATATGATATAATATATTAAGCTGCAACATTATAATTATAAGAAAATAACATGAATTGCTTTTAGAATGAGGATTTAAGAATCAAGTATTTGGAAAGTAAAAAAAGAACATAACGAAAATATTGCAATTTCTAATAAAATCAAACTAAGCTAAACTAAATAAAATGAACTACTTAAAAGCTCTAGCCACTAGATGGTCCTGCCTTAGGAGCGGAGGAAGAATGAAAGTAAGCGAAAACTTCTTGAAATTGCGCATAAACAGTATCCATAAAACCAAAGAAATCGGCTCGCAAACTAGTCAAATCGTCCCTCAAAGCCTGATGTTCCACCTGGAGAGCATGGATGGCAGTCGCATAATCAATGGTAGGAGCCTCATGCATAACGGTGTCAGGAGCAACAGAGTGAGCGGTAGAATCATGCTGAGGAGGGCCCATATCATAATAACCCGGAGGAGCAGTGGGATCTTCCTCAGAATCTTCCAAAACCTCATAATCTTGCGGAGTCTCAGGAGTGCTGGGCGGAGAAGGCTACTGATCAAGACCAAAAATCCAGTTGGCTTTGTTATGCACACTCGTAGCAGGGTTAGGCAAGGTAAACAGCTGCATAACTTGACCATTAATCAACAAGGTAAACTGAGTCGGGCCAAGATCACCAATTATACCAGTGTTGAAACAGAACTCAATGGTCATGCAAGTAACACCAGTAAAAGCATTCAGATGCTTAAAGGGTTGTCGAAGTCCAACAGCATTTGCAATCATAGTGACGAGACCTCCCATCCGAATGGGTGCATGATCAGTATCAATGAGATCCACAAAGGTACGAATCAGATAAGTGATCGCATTAACCGGACGGTTTTGCGAAGCACAAAACATGATAAAAAGCTCATCCTTAGAAACAGTGGTGACATTCTGGGGTTTTCCAAAAATGGTGTGGGCCAGAATCTTATGGAAATACCTGAAGGCCGGATTATGGATATTCTCTGATACAAAGTCCTCGGGCTCAGGGTTAAGGATTCCAGAAATAGATCCCCAAAAATAGTCAAGCTCTCTAAATCCAAGATACTCCTCCTGAGTTTCATGATAAACTCCTATGCCATTAGGAAAACCAAGAAGATCACCCAATTCCTTATGGTTAAACTTAAAAGTGATGCCAAAAAGTCTGAAGATAATAAGTCCACGGCGTAAAGCGAACCCATGAGTAGGAAAGTATGTCAAAGAGCTGAGGAACTCCAAAGTGAGGTTCCGATAAGTGGCATAGCAAGTCATCAAGCGTGAACTATCCCACCCAATCTGATTCAGCAGAAAAAGCACACTATCATGAATACCAAGAGCAGTCATAGCACCGTGATGAAGGTAGATAGTAGGTAACATCTCACGCTCGGATAAAACTCCATATTTGGTGCGCTGATTTCTTCCTCTGAAACTAACTGGCATATCGTCAACTCGAGACATAGTGGGAAGAGAAATAAGTAGCAAGAAGTATCCTGAAGAGAAGAAAATAAAGAAGATCAGCATTGGCCAAATGCCGATAAGAAGAAAAAAAAACATAGAATAGAAAGAAATAAGACAAAGAGGAGAAATATAATGAATAGATAAAGAAAAGAAATAGATATATTTTTGTTTTTGTTTTTGTTAAAAATAGACTAAAGAAGAAATGAAAAATAAGAAGAAGGAAATATAAAAAAAAACGGTGGGTTGTCTCCCACAAAGCGCTTTGTTTTATGTCGTAAGCTCGACAAATAAAACTAAAGACTAGGCTTCTAATCGAGTGTGTGGCTCGTCTAGATTTATCGTTTGAGAGTTTCCCCCGAGTTCAGTTAGATGGTAATGTTTTAAACGCTGCCCGTTTACTATAAACGGTTCAATCGAAGGTCCCTTAATCTCTATTGCACCACTTGGATAAACTCGAGTAATTTCAAAAGGTCCGGACCACCTAGATCGTAATTTTCTAGGAAATAATTTTAATCGTGAGTTAAATAGTAATACCAAGTCACCTATGTTAAATTTTTTTCTAGATATATGCTTATCGTGCCATTTCTTTGTGTGCTCTTTGTAAATCCTAGCATTTTCGTACGCATCCTGTCTAAGTTCTTCCAATTCATTAATATCCAGGATACGCTTCTCTCCAGCGGCAGTGTAACTTAAGTTCAGATTCTTAATGGCCCAATAGGCCTTGTGTTCTAACTCAACTGGGAGATGGCATGACTTACCATAAATAAGATTGAAAGGAGTAGTACCGATGGGGGTTTTATAGGCAGTTCTATAAGCCCATAAAGCTTCGTGAAGTTTAAAGGACCAGTCCTTTCTGGACGTAGCGACAGTTTTTTCAAGGATTTGTTTTATCTCGCGATTTGAAACTTCAACTTGTCCGCTAGTTTGAGGATGGTAAGGTGTAGCTATGCGATGTCGAACTCCATATTTTCCTAATAATTTTTCAAAGATTTTGGAAATGAAATGAGATCCACCATCACTTATAACGAGTCTGGGTACACCGAACCTAGGAAAGATTATGTTCTTGAACAGCTTAAGTACCACTCGGGTGTCATTTGTTGGAGAAGCTATAACTTTGATCCATTTTGAGACATAATCCACAGCCACGAGTATATACTTGTTACCGGATGAAGATGGAAAGGGTCCCATAAAGTCTATCCCCCACACATCAAAGATTTCGACTTCTAAAATGCCTTTTTGTGGCATTTCGTCACGTCTAAATATATTACCGGTGCGTTGACACCTATCGCATTTTAAGATGGTGGCATGTACGTCTTTCCATAAATTAGGCCAATAGAGACCGGATTGTAAGATCTTTGCACAAGTTTTGGATGTACTCGCATGTCCTCCGTAAGGTGCAGAATGACAGTGTTTTATAATGTTTTCAATCTCTTCTTCTGGCACACATCGGCGGAAAATTCCATCGGGACCTCTCTTGAAAAGTAAAGGTTCATCCCAATAATACTGTTTAAGATCATGGAAGAATTTCTTCTTCTGTTGGTAGGTAAGTTCAGGTGGTAAAACGCCTGCAGCGAGGTAATTTACGAAATCGGCATACCAAGGCACCGAGGAGACGGCTAAGGTAGTTTCCATGAGTTTATCTGGTTCTGTGTCTTCCAAGTGGGCAATCAGTTTATCATATTGGAATTCATCATCGATCGGCACTTGTTCATGTTTAAGATTTTCTAGTCTAGAGAGATGATCTGCTACCACGTTTTCGGTTCCTTTCTTATCTTTGATTTCTAAATCGAACTCTTGCAGTAGCAATATCCATCTCAGGAGTCTAGGTTTAGCGTCCTTTTTGGTTAGGAGATATCTAATAGCAGCATGATCAGTGTATATGATTATTTTGGATCCTACTAAGTAGGAACGAAACTTGTCTAATGCGAAGATCACTGCTAAGAATTCTTTCTCGGTTGTAGCATAATTCATCTGCGCTTCGTCCAGGGTTCTGCTTGCATAATATATGACATGGAGTCTTTTATCCTTTCGCTGTCCTAAAACAGCTCCTACGGCATAGTCACTTGCGTCACACATTATTTCAAAAGGTTCATTCCAATCTGGAGTTTGCATGATAGGCGCTGAAATTAATGCTTTCTTAAGTGTTTGAAATGCTTCTAAACATTTTTCGTCGAAGATAAATTCAGCGTCTTTCATTAATAGCTCAGTTAGGGGTTTAGTTATCTTAGAGAAATCTTTAATGAATCGTCGATAAAAACCGGCGTGCCCCAAAAAGCTTCGGATTTCTCTAACAGTTTTTGGAGGTTGAAGGTTCTCAATAACTTCGATTTTAGCAGAATCGACTTCAATTCCTCTTTTGGATATAATGCGTCCTAAAACAATTCCTTCTTGTACCATAAAATGGCATTTCTCCCAATTAAGCACTAGATTAACCTTCACACAACGTTCTAATACCCTTTCTAAATTTTCTAAACATTCTTCAAAGCTTTGTCCACAGACGGAAAAATCGTCCATGAAGACTTCCATAATATTGTCTAGAAAATCAGCAAATATTGCCATCATACATCTTTGAAAAGTTGCAGGAGCATTGCATAAACCAAATGACATTCTTCTATAAGCAAAGGTTCCAAAAGGGCATGTGAAAGTTGTTTTCTCTTGGTCAATAGGATGAATAGGTATCTGAAAGAAACCTGAATAACCGTCCAAGAAACAAAAATGAGAGTGTCTAGCTAAACGTTCCAACATTTGATCAATAAATGGTAAAGGGAAATGATCTTTTCTGGTGGCTTTGTTAATTTTTCGATAATCGATGCACATTCTCCATCCAGATTCGACTCTTTTAGTTATGATTTCTCCTTTCTCATTTTCGACTACTGTGACACCTCCTTTCTTAGGTACAACATGCACAGGGCTAACCCATTTGCTATCAGATATAGGATATATGATTCCTGCTTCTAACAACTTCATAACTTCCTTTTTCACAACCTCGCTCATAATCGGGTTTAGTCTCCTCTGGTGTTCTCCTGAAGTTTTACAATCTTCTTCTAGCATAATGCGATGCATACAGATAGAGGGACTTATTCCTTTAAGATCAGTGATATTATATCCTAAGGCTGTTGGATATTTTCTCAGAATTTGTAAAAGTTTTTCAGTTTTGGTTTTGCCAAGTTCTGCGTTGACTATCACTGGTCGTTCGAGTTCGGAATCTAGGAATTCATAGCTTAGATTTTTAGGAAGTGTTTTGAGTTCTAGGGGTGGTTTCCTTAAACATTGTGTAGGATCTGGTGCTATAGCTAAGCATTCACTTAGATTACTACTCAGATTTTCATCGAGATTGTCTTCATTTTCAAGCTCAGCTTCTTTTCTACATTCATCGATGATATCCATGAAGTAACAAGTATCTTCAATTGCAGGTGCTTTCAGGAATTGAGAGAGGATAAATTCGATTTTCTCTTCACCTACTTCAAAAGTAAGTTTTCCTCTTTTTACATCTATAATTGCACCGGCTGTAGCTAAGAAAGGCCTTCCAAGAATGATTGGGGTAACTTCGTCCTCCCTTATGTCCGTGATAATGAAATCGGTTGGTATATAGAATTGGCCAATGCGTACAGGAACATTCTCGATAACTCCTGCAGGATATTTAATTGACCTATCTGCTAATTGAACAGACATTTTGGTTGGTCTGAGTTCTCCCATTTCAAGTTTCTTGCATATAGATAACGGCATCACACTTATACTGGCTCCAAGATCACATAAAGCTTTATCTATGACAAACTTGCCAATTACACATGGAATAGAGAAACTTCCAGGGTCTTTGAGTTTAGGAGGCATTGTGTCTTGAATAATTGCACTACATTCAGCAGTAAGCATGACAGTTTCATTATCCTCTAGCTTTTTCTTATTGGATAGAATCTCTTTAAGGAATTTAGTGTAGGAGGGCATTTGAGTTATAGCTTCGGTAAAAGGAATTGTAACATTAAGTTGTTTCAGAAGATCCACGAATTTCTTGAATTGACCCACATTCTTAGTTTTAGCTAACCTTTGAGGGTATGGGATATGAGGCTTATAAGGTGGTGGGGGTACATAAGTTTCATCTTTTTGCGTGGTATCTTCATCATTATCTCTCTGATTTTCCTTTTCTTCTTTATCTTTAGTTTCAGATTGTTTAACATAATTTTGTTGCATAGCTGGGCTATTGTTTCTGGGATCTACAGGTCCATCATACTCTGTTCCGCTTCTTAAGATAACAGCATTTGCATGTCCTTTGGGATTAGGTTGAGGCTATCCAGGAAATGAGCCAGCAGGAGCAGCAGAAGCCGCTTGTTGTTGAGCTACCTGAGAGATTTGTGTTTCTAACATTTTATTATGTGTAGCTAAAGCATCAAGCTTGTTAGATAATTTCTTAATCTGCTCATTAATGTGTATATTCTGATTTTGAACATCCTTATTAGTCTGGGATTGAGTATTATTGGTTTGGGATTGAGTAGCGATGAAATGCTCTATCATGACTTCCAAATTAGACTTCCTAGGAGCATTAGACGTGTTAGGACCATTATTAGGATGATTTGGAATAGCCTTAGGATAACCAGGTGGTGTAGCAGGAGCTTGTCCAGGTGCGTATAACGCGTTGTTACTCTTGTATGAAAAGTAAGGATGATTCTTCCAGCCAGGGTTATATGTGTTGCTGTAATGATTACCCTGTACGTAATTCTCTTGTTCAACTAGAACTCCTGTTAAAAGTGGGCATTCTGGAGCAAGATGTGATTGAATACCACATAAGTCGCAAGTTTGAGCAATTGCAGCAACAGTAGCTGCGGGAGCGGTGGTAAGATTCTCGAGCTTTTGAGTGAGAGCTTCCACTTTAGCGTTGACTTGATCCAGACTATTCACTTCAACCATGGAACCTTTCGTTTGAGATTTCTCTACGCTAACTCTCTCCATACCCCATTGGTAATGGTTTTGAGCCATGCTTTCGATAAGTTGTCTTGCTTCAGTATATGGTTTATTCATCAGTGCGCCACCAGCTGCGGCGTCTATAGTCAATCTCGTATTATACAAGAGACCATTGTAGAACGTGTGAATGATCAGCCATTCTTCTAAACCATGATGAGGACAAAGTCTAAGCATGTCTTTATAACGTTCCCAAGCTTCAAAGAGTGATTCATTGTCTTTTTGTCTGAAACCATTGATATTGGCTCTGAGCATAGCAGTTTTGCTTGGAGGAAAATATCTAGCCAAGAAGACTTTCTTCAACTCATCCCATGTGGTGATTGAGTTGGAAGGAAGAGATTGGAGCCATGCGCGAGCTCTGTCTCTGAGAGAAAAAGGAAATAGGCGCAATCGTATCGCCTCGGGGTTAACACCATTCGCTTTCACAGTGTCTGCGTACTGCACAAACACTGACAGATGAAGATTCGGGTCGTCAGTAGGAGCTCCAGAAAACTGGTTCTGCTGAACGGCGGAAAGAAGCGAAGGTTTTAGCTCGAAATCGTTTCGAGCGATAGCAGGAGCAACAATACTATTATGAGGCTCTGCTTGAGAAGGAACAGCGTAGTCCTTAAGAGGACGAGGAGCAGGAGCAGGTGGATCAGCCATCTTCTTGAGTTCTTCAACGTCAGGAAGTTTGGTCGAAGGAAGGTTGTTGCGTTCTAAATACTCTTGAATTCGTCTTCTTAATCTAAGGTAACACTCGATATCGTATATAGGTATATGCAAAGGCGCGCCTTGAGAGCGAGTATTTGGCATACACAGAGGGAAAAGAAATAGTTGCTATAGTCTATACTTCGTAATAAAATTACGATATCAACTTAAATAGTCCCCGGCAACGGCGCCAAAAACTTGATCGCGACTTTATCGTCTAAATTAATCGGGAGACTGCAAGTATACAGCCCTATCGCGTAGTTTTAAAAGATATCGAACCTAAGGGACTATAAATCGAACTAACGTAACCTAAACTACTGTGTAAAGCTATAGCTATCGAATAATTAATTAGGGGAATTTTTGGGTAATAAAACTTAATTCTAATTGAAATAATAATAATGCGAATATCGGTATGTACTTCGTTAACATTAAAGAATCTGGCTTTCCACTGGCTTATTTTCTAAAAATGATAATAATATCTTTTTCAGCAAAAAGTATTTATTCAAAAATCTATTCTCAAACTTTCGCTCTATTGAAGTAAATTATAATTTTAAACTCTGATGTATACTTTCGCTATCCCATTGATTTTAAAATTACTTTTTGAAAATAAATAAAGTTTAATTGGTTTTAAAACGCTGTCGCAGTCTTTAAAAACAATACCTAGTATCTACTATCTGATTTTAAACCTCAAACTGTCGCTCTATTGGTTTCTAATCTTAGTCAGTTTATTAGCCTCAAACTTTCGCTCTGTTGGTTTCTAAACCTTTTTTAACAAAATAAATTAGATAACTAAATCAGAAAAGTGTTTATTTTATAAAATATAATCAAGCCTGTTTGTTCCGGATCCATTCAAATTAACTCGTTATATACCGATATTTAAATAATTTAGCCAGACATACTCATAAAAGCAGACATGAATACATTAAAGGAATTAACATTCGTAAATAAATTCATGGCTAAATAAATATATCTCATGCAAATAATTAATTAAATAAATTAAATCGACGTAAATAAGAAACCTGAATTAAATAAATGCTGGAAATAATTCTTGAAGCTTGAATCAATTCGTACAAAATCCCGGTTCTTCAACAGAAATAAAATTTAAGTATTCGAAAAGGAACTGGCTGGAAAATAACTGCTGGAAACTGAATTACAATGGAAAATAATAATGCGGGAAGGTAAATTCTGAAACTGGAAAATAATGCTAAAAAAACGGCCCTTTTTTGATTTCCTGATGTCCTTTTATAGTGGTAGAATGTAACCACGTTTTGAGATATTTTCGTACCATTTTTCCCCAAATTTCTCGTTCTAACTGCTTTGAGTGGAGGTGGTCGTCCCTAGATTTACT